>ML784360.1:407250-420225 GCA_009831015.1 Picea engelmannii
AAAAATAAAAATCCAGAGTGAAATTAGACATACCTTCAACCATACCGTTACCGTGTAGTGTTCGAACGCCCTTTTCTCCAATATGCCCCAGTCTTTGATGCCACAACATGGTCTTCTTTTCTAGGACAGTATTGGTCTTGTCTCCTTCATTTCTCTTCTCAAGGACAACATAACTGTTACACCCATTAGTATAAGTGCTTCCCAACAACTTGTATAGAGTTCCACACCGAACTCCCCTCATCAACACCATTTCTCCTCGTACCATCTTGCAAGTGTTATTTCCAAATATAGTATCCACTCCTGCATCATCCAACTTGCTTACAGATATTAGGCTCCTGACAAGTTTTGGAATGTGTAGAACCCTAGGGAGAGTTCTAATCCTTCCATATTTTAGCAACAACTTAACCCTTCCACGTCCCATGATTTTTGTTGTCGAGTCATCTCCTAGGAATACATAACCACCATCATATTTTTCATATTCAGAGAACCACTCCCTGTGAGGAGTCATATGTTATGATGCACCTGATTCGATCAACCATACATCACAGTCTGCATGTGTACTTGTAGATGCCAGGTAAACATCATCTCCTTCTTCAGTGAAGGTTTTCACCTCTGTGGAAGAGGTACTATCATATCCCTTTGGTTTTTCAACCTTCTTAGACTTGCAATCTTTCTTATAATGCCCTTTTTTACCACACTTCCAACATTTCCTCAAAGATTTTCCTAGAGACTTAGATCTACCTATAGATTTAGATCTCCACCTCGAAGGCTTACTAGGATTTCTGTCGTTGGTACGACCTCTTAAAAATAAAGCATATGTGCTATGACCATCCATGTTTTTTCGCCTCATCTCTTTAGATAACAAGGATGTAACTACATCCTCATACTTCAATGTAGATTGAGTGGTACTACCAATTGTTACAACCATATTATCCCAAGAGTCTGGCAAAGAACATAACAAAGTAATACACTTATCTTCTTCTACAATCGTAATATTAATAGAGCCAAGTTGACTTACCAGAGTATTAAGGTAATTTAAATGTTCTATCACAGAATCTTCATCTTCCATCCTAAGATGATACAACTTCTTTCGAAGAAACAACTTGTTTACCAGGGAATTTGATTGATACAAATTCCCCAATTGATCCCATAGTTCCTTGGCTGTAGATTCTCCTGAGACATTCAACAACATTAAATATACCAAGAAGAGTCGAATAGTACTCGCTCTTCTGTCCAACTTCTCCCAATCTTCCTTCGACATACTAGTAGGTGGTGTACTAGTAGTTTGTGCACTAGTAGGTTGTGTACCAGTAGCTTGTGTGTTGGTAGACAGTGTACCAGTAGGTTGTGTACCAGGATCCACAGTGATCCATTGTTCTTTGTCTACAAGAAGGTCCTCCATATTCAACTTCCATAGCTCAAAGTTTTTACCATTGAAATTATCTATCTCGATTCTAGAATAACTCACCATTCCTCTTTCCGCACTCAAATCATCACTGCAAAAGCTCCCACTAAACCCAGGTTTATCACAAACCCAAGATAAACTTGATCTAGCAATACCGAGCCAAACCCTCAACAACAAAGGCACCCCTCTGAAGCCAAAAATGAGCTCTGATACCACATGTAAGTTTTAAACCTGTGAAGTAAAGCAATGCATATAGATTCTTAAGAAAAAACATAATTTAATCAATGGTCAAACACAAAGTACACTTAGATTTTATATCGGAAACCCTCAACCGAGAAAACCTTTCTTATATTCATTATATCGAATTTCACCACTCACTATACAATATATACAATTTTTTTAGGTATTTCATAGATACCAAAACCCTAATCCCTAAAACCGAGATTATTTTTAGTAAACCGCTAAAAATATCAAAATCCACTAAAAATAGCAAAAACTGCCAAAAACAAATTTTGGGGCGCTGCATGTAACCAGGGGAGGAATACCTGGCCCCCTGGGACTCCCCTAGGAAAGTTCCCAGTGCACACGACACAATCAAAACACCACTACGAGGGATTGTCAAACACAATTTTCAAATCTGACGTGACCACACACACACATGCAAAGAATATAACATACCCAACATGACTTCCATAAGATCCCCTGGCATAACACTATTGATTTCCACTCAAAGCACTCATTAGTGGCAGAGGTGAAATCCTTTGAATCATAAGTGGTTTTTGACTCATATTCATAACTAGAAAAGGGGAGATAGATTATTGATGTAGAACCCAGTGCCACCATTTCTACCACCAAGATCCATCCCGATGAACCTGACGAACCAGAGGAAGGTAAGTGCCTCTTTAATTCATAGATGTGGGTAAAGGGTACTCCGTTACACTTTATCATTGATAGAGGTAACTAGAAGAACCTCATCTTAGTGGATGGACCTACCCACAATGCTGCACCCACAACCATACACCATTGGATGGCTCTACAAAGGAAGTGATCTTCGTGTTAGCCTATAGTGATTATTGTCCTATGGCATCAAGCCCTTCAAAGATGAGGTATTTTTTTATGTTTCTCCCCTTGAAGTTTGTGATGTTATTTTGGGCCAACCTTATTTATGAAAATGCCATGTTGTATATGAGTCTAGGCCTAATAGTTTTATTATTACTTTGGAAAGGAAATTGTATAAGATACCCGAGGTAGTCCCACCTACTACCATTTCCTTGATCTCTGCCAAGCAATGCAGGAAGTTCATCTCTCAAACTGGGAATTTTTTTTCCTTCATGATTCTCTCTCAAAGTGAGCAGAAGGTTGGAACCACATCCATGGCCTCCATGGATGAACTCTCCATAGAGCATAAGCAAGTGGATAAGGTCTTGGAAGAATACAAAGACATATTCTCCTCACCCACCTTGGTACCTCTACATTGTCAGGTCAAGAATTCAATTGTTATGACCCTCAAAGAAACGCTACCCAATGGTCCAGTCTATCACTGCTCTATGTTATAAAATGAGGAGATCAAGCATTAGATCCAAGAACTAATCCAAAGGGGCACATTCGACCCAACTCATCACCATGTGGAAGCCCAATTTTTCTAGTGAAGAAGAAAGATTGGATCTGGAAACTTTGCATCGATTAATGGTCCCTAAATAAAATCACAGTCAGAAACCGATACCCAATTCTTGAAATTGACAATCCCCTTGACCATCTCAAGGGGGAAAAATACTTCAGTAAGATTTATCCAAGGTCTGGCTACCATGAGGTCCCAATAGAGAAGACAGATGTATGGAAAACTCCCTTCAAGTTCAAAGAAGCTCTTTTTGAATGGTTGTCCATGCCCTTTGGTTTAACGAATGCCCCAACAACTTTCATGAGGATGATAGACGATATCTTGTCGCCTTTCACCAATTTTTTTTTGGTGGTGTATATGGATGACATCCTCATCTACAACAATAATTAGTTGGAATAGATGTAGCATATTCAACAGGTTTTGCAAACTCTTCAGTAGCACAAGCTATATGCAAATTTGGAAAAATGCACCTTCAGCATGGACAGGTTCTAGTACATATGATACATTGTTCATGAGCATGGGGTGCATGTGGATCCAGCCAATATCCATTTCATTCATGATTGGTCAGCCCCAACCACACTCACTAAGCTTTAGATCTTTTTAGTCCTTTCCAATTTCTATCGCAGGTTCATGTTGGAATTCTCCCATATTGCATGGGTCCTCAGCCAAGTAACCATGAATGGTGGTAAGAAAAAGTTCATTTGGGGCCTATCACAAAAGCAATTGTTTGATGATTTGAAGTAGTTCTTATGCTCAACCCCAATGATTTCATTACCCAACCTACAACAACACTTTTAGATCAAGATAGATGCTTCAGACTATGTTGTGAGCGCAGTTCTCACTCAACATGGACACCCCATGGAATATCACCATGAGACACTATCATATATTGTCATTAAGTAACCTAATTGTGAAAAATAAATTTACTCCATTGTGCAATCCTATCGCCAATGGAGGCATTACATTTTCGAGAAGGAGACAGTCATCCACATCGATCATAATCCACTGCATTTCATGCAGACTTCAGGAAAATTGAAGAATCACCACCATAAGAAGTGGTCCACATACATGAAGTAGTTCCATCTCAACATAAATTATAAGAGAAGAATTTCCAACCATGTCACTGATTTCCTCAGTCGCCCGCCAATTGCAGCACTAACCATGGTGCTAAAATCCTGTGACCATGAGACCTCCAAATGGCCCCAACTCTATGAGAAAGATATTGAATTCATTGACATCTACCAAATGTTGGGTTCAAACACATATGTCATTGATTTCCATCTTCATGTTGGGTTGTTGTGCCATCTAGGCCATCTTTGTGTTCCATCAAGGGAGTGAGAGAATTTTATTTGGGAAGCCCACTACAATTGGGTGGCAACACACTTCGACATAGAAAAGATAATGGTCGTGCTGCAACAACATTTCTATTGGTTGAAACTTTGACAGGATGTCAGCAAGTATATCAGGTGTTGAAATTCATGCGCCATTTCTAAACCCTCCATTAAGAAACAAGAAATGTACACCCCTCTTCCTACTCCTGAAAGGCCCTGGGAATCCATATCGATCGACTACATGTTGGTCCTCCCGTTAACCAAGTGGGGAAATGACTTTGTTTTTATGGTGGTTGATCATTTTTCTAAAATGGAAATTTTGGATGCCTGCAAGAAGAAAATAATAATAGAGGCCGCTACCAAGCTCTTCTTCAAACGATTTGTTGATGTTTGGACAAAATCAAGAAGACATTCTCTTAGAATAATAATTAATAATATAATATTGATTATTAAGTAAATGGTAATAATAAAAAATTATTGATTATTCAAGGGACACATCCTTTCATGGATGGTCACCATATGCTCCCTATATATGGAACACTCATCATTGTAATAATATATTGATCATATCTTATATGAAGAAAAACAACATGGTATCAAAGCAGGACTGGGCCTTACTCCCTCATAAGAGGGCCCAGGTAAATGGAAGAAAATAAAACTGTATAATAAAATTAGGATCCGACACACACGTATACACAATATGCATCAATTGATCCATCCATTTAAGGATACAAAACAATAGAGATTGTCCATACCCACGCCATTCTCGATGGTTTGATCATGGCTCAGGCATTGAATGATAAATGGTGAATCAAGAGAACGTAAAATATCGTACTCTCTATGCGATGAAGGAATCTAAGTGATTGTGTATTTAACAACAAAGAGGTTGCCAATGGACTTCTTCATGGCCAGGCTTACTATGCCAAAGGCTCCGGGTCCAATTGGGGCACCTTGTGCCCATGTTGTGCCTGGCTCCATCCAAGACCCAGACTCAAGTTCAAATACCATGGAATTGGACTTAGATTCCCACTCTTATAATGTCAGATAGGGTTCGTTCGATTCTCATGGCCCCCATTTTAGAAGAGAAACAATTGATTGATTGTAATTTGTAAGTCGAATTTTTGTGCACCTGTGTTTGCATTTGTGACATGTAGATATCATAATTATGGGAAATTTTAGAAGTGTGATTAAGTAAGATAAATAGAACATCGCGATGATGATTTACTATTGTGTTAGCACTGAGAGTCACCCTTAGATTGCAGGAGGATAATCCCAGTACCAATCATAGTTTTTGGTGGATGTTGGTTTTATATGAGTGGAGGACAATGGAAAAAATTCAATATATGAATGATGTTCAACACAAAACTGGACAAGAAATGCACAAGGAAGTGAGGGCCACATTAACTTCAGTCAATGAATTGAGTTTAAGTGTGAGCAGAGGGAAGACTTAGTGAGAAAGGTGACTAAGACTGCTATGAGCATCAGGCTTTCAAGCAGCTTGGAGAATAAAAACTTAGACTCAAGATCACTCTTGAGCTCAAGCTTCAGACACTGAAATATGTCCAAACAACACAGTCACAATAGCACAATGATCAAACCTACATCACAATGCAGCTACAACAACTCGACTCGATCCTCCATGCCCTAGCCATTCAGTGTAAGAAGGAGAAAGATAACAAGGGAGATTACTAAAATTGCTCACGATACCACTGTAATCAAACCTACATTACAAAAGCATAACAACCCTCGACTGGATTCTCCATGGCCGAATGTTTTAGCACAATTTTTACAGAGAGATGAAAAGAAGATGACTTATATGAACATGAAAGTGTAAAATTTGATACATAACCAGAGAATAGTTCTTGCATCAAAACATTACAAAATAGGGATCTCTGCTCAATGAGTTGATGACCTTAACAAAATATCAAAACTACCTATTTATACTCAGACCAGTCCACCACTACCAGGAGTGTGACCTGGCTACTACATTCAAAGCCCTTCGTCTGCTCTTTCTTTTGTGAGACTGAGCATGCATCCCTCTCTCAGATGAGAGCTCATATTGGCATGGGCCTGTAGAAAAATTCATCCATAGGGGTACCTCAGGCTGACAAATCTATTTTCCATGGTCGGCTCCTCCATACCTTGAATTACCGAGTTAGTTGAGGTTTCAACCACCCGACCTATCTTCCATTAACTTCTTTTCCTCGAGGACTCAACGAGACTTAAAACTTAGGGGGTGGCTAGGTGCTGCTCTAGGATAGGATGCCATATAAAAATGTGATTACGGGCCTACTCAAAAGTGGTTTGTGTTCAGACTGCTTTTGGGCCCACAATCCACCACCTTTCGCCACATAACACTTTCACCTTACCATGGTTTCAATTGCAGGACCGCTCGATAAAATTATCGCTTGAGCATGTTACGTCCCTGAAATGAACTATGGTCATAGATCTAGTCTCGATATGAGATATGGGAACACCTTCTAGATTTAGCACCACTGTCAAGATTAACCTCCCGCCAACTTTAGAATCTACCAAACTATGCCCTGGGGGGGAGGCTACTTTTTGACGTTGAACAATAACACCTCTTGGAGGATGATCTGACGTGGTGGCATGACATCACCATGATGATGTGTTAAGAAAGAGAAAGTGATAGGTGTCACTTGAAAATAGGCTAGAGGCATGTCTGAGAATGCTTGAAAAGAGTGCCACATGTCAAAACCATAAGGGTGCCACATGTCTATGTTGACGGCCACCACGCATTTGGCTCTCTAGGGCTCGGGGGCTAGCTTCTATTTACCTGATCCTTCTTCAATGTGACCTAGGGCCTTGACCCTACGCAATTGCACGATTGCAGGTGTGACTAAGGGTGGTTTTAAAGAAAACCTCTTTTTTCCCCGCAATTCACCATGAACCGCCACGTGTCCCTTTCCCAAAACAGTGGTTCTGATTGCTTCCCGCCCTCAATATTTTAAAACCCAATCTTCTTCCGACCCCACAATTGAGCATGACCGTCGACCTCGTGATCCTGGATGAGGCTTCATGATCAGCGGCTCAAATCTTCCCTTTTCAAATCAATGGATCAAATCTTCCCCTTTCGAATCAACGACTGAGATTTGTTTTGTGATTCGGGCTTCGGACTTTTCAAACCTCATACCTCCTTTTCCTCTGAGAAAATCCCCCGAAGCCATGGATCTGATGATGTGTGGCCCTTGTTGATCAATGGCCAATATCCCTTCAGGTCTCCAAACTCCAGAAAAATCAAATTTCAAACCTCATTTGCCTTCAGTTCTTTTACCCAGAGCTAGTGATCTATTGACACATGTCCTCTTGAATCGAACGACTGAGACTGACTTCGGACCTTTATCCAGAATTCACGTATTTATTCAACATGTCCCTTGGATCTGCCATCAAGTAAATCCTCCACAGCACTTGATCCAGATTTTATGAGAAAAACAAAATGAATACAAATCATTAATAGATTCTTAACCCAAAATAACAAAGATACAGTAAAACAGGTTTTCTATTTAATAATGAAATAATGCAACGGAAACAAGCTTGTTGGAATGATGGCAGCTTATCTCTAAGAAGAGATGTGATGGTTGTGCTCATTTGAAAGAAGATGATTACAATGAGGCTATGAAGGCCTTTTACAATAAACATGAATTCAAAAAACCCTATACATCCAAAAACCTAACCCTAGGAGATGAAGTGTCAAAAGTCATGTGGGCCCCGTTTGGGTAAGTTAGTACATTAACTTCCCGGGGTCGTAACTTTTGCATACGATATCTGTTTTAGGCGTATGATAGCCCATTGGAAAGGTATCGTCAATGAGTTTAATTTTGGGGCCTCAATCATGTGATAAGATATCATTGAGAAGCTCGATCCAGAAAAACCTTCATTTAGGCCCTCAAAATGGCCCCGGAAGTGAAAACTGCTAAAAATAGTAAATTGCCAAAATTACCAGAAAAATGTTTTGAGCCTGTTGGAAAAGGTGGGTGGACACCGATATCGATATGGATCAATCCTCCCTCCTTAGGAATCAATGGTCTCAATTGCATTGATTTCCCCCATCAGATGAGGAAATTTATGCTGAATTTGGCCCCGGGTGAGCCACTTGCCTTGGTGCAGGAGCTGCCCTGCTTTGACGACTCGATAAAGTTGGATCCTTTGCTGTCGAGTTCCCTTGATATGTGTGTCCACAATATGATCATTGGATGATTTTTGGATGCATTTGGGGTTGAGCTCTGTTGGTTTCAACTGTTCTACTACGTCTAAGGTGTCCAATAATGGTGGGAAACAAGGGCAAAGGAGATCCACATTGAACACTGGGTGTAGGCCAAGGAAAGGAGAAATGTTGAGCTCAAAAGAATTATCCCCCATGGCCTTGGTGATGGTGTACGACCCATAATGGAGTGAGAGAATCTTCCAATGGGGTCCTATAAGGCGTTCTTTCTACAAGTGCAAATAAACTTTGTCTCCCACCTGAAACTTATGTGGCATTCGATGTTGATCATGGTGTTATTTGTACTTGTCATTGGACTTCTATAGAATATCTTGAACCTACTGGAAGATGTGATGGATCCGCTCAATGAACTGGGTGGCTTTGTGAGCTTCAATTGGAACAGGAGATGAGTCAGTTGAGGTGACCGCAAGGGGAAGTGCAACATCTATGGGACCCAATGGTTGGAATCCCAACCCCACCTGAAAGGGGATGTTTCCATTTGAGCTATGCAGGGCTCGGTTGTAGCTATGTTGGACATAGGGAAGGATCTCATCCCATGTGCAAGGGTGATTTGAATTATACATGTGAAGGATATGCAAAACCATTCGATTTACGACCTCGGTTTGGCCATCTGTCTGGGGGTGGAAGGTCGTGGATTTGGTTAGCTTGGTGTCCAGCAGTGACCAAAGGCTCGACCAGAATGTGATGAGAAATCGACTGTCCCTATATAAGACAAAGGTTTGTGGGAGTCCAAAATGTTCCTAGACCCATTCAAAGAAGAGCTTGGCAGTGGTCTCTGTTGTGATGCTCTTCTTGCAGGAAACCAAAATCACCATCTTAGAAAAGCGGTCAACAACCACAAAAACACAGTCATTTCCCCGCTTGGTGGACAGGAGGCCCAACATGTAGTCCACTGATATGGATTCCCATGGCTTGTCAGGAGTAGGAAGAGGGGTGTACAGGCCCTTTTTCTTAGTGGTTGGTTTGTGTTGGATATCGGAAGTCACTCCTGGATTGCTAGCAGGAGCATAGCCCGACGCCCATCAGTTTAATGTCACGATTTGTTTTAAAGGGTGATCAAATGGAGGAGAACTCAAAACAGCACACTCTCAACTAAAAAGCCAGACCAGGCATGCATGAACGAGTGAGGTCTTGATAAAATCCAAACAGTGAGTCGTAGTAAAGGGTGAGTAGGTGGAAGACTTATGCAAGAAGGGTGCAAGATCTATCACAGACATCCGATTTGTAACAGACTGAAGAAGAAATGTATTCGAACACAAAATCCTTTTACATTCAAACACATATACCAGAGAAATCAAAGATTCCACAACAAATCCTTTATCGCAACAAGATTGTTAAGTCCACGTGAATCCTTCACTGTGAACCCTCTAGAAAAGATGAAACAAAGATGGAAAAGAAAGGAAACTGTTTGTTATAAACCAAGAAGTCTCAAACACTAAGGCATAACCAAGAAACCAGAGTATCACTGAAACTTTACAGTCGGGAGCTTAGCTCTACCATCGATAGATACAAAAATGGCAAAAATGCCTACATATACTCAAAACAACAACCGCAGCGGAACTAAGAAACTGCATTGAAATATTTGCGTCTGCATGGCTTCTGACACCCTGTAGCCGCAGTCTTTGACTAATCGTGCAACTTGTGGCAGACGCGATAGATCTTCTGACAGTTACATTGGTGAATCGACGTGCCTTTAATTCATTGTAGGACATCCCCATTATGGCAAAGACGATGTCTAAATACCACCAATTGCTTCCATAACTGCTTCTTGGGATTGAGAACGGCTCGGCCAACTCAGCACTTTGGGATCTGGATGACTTCTCGCGCTGCCACCTGGAATAACCAAATAGCTCAAGGGACAGGCATGGAGGCCAGTGCGGAGGATGAGCATATGACAAGAATGGTGGTGGCATGGTGGTGCTGGGTTGTATGGACGTGGAAAGAGTGACGGAATGAGAGGAGGATGATGGAGGACATCAGATGGAGGAAAAGGAGGGAAGAAGACAAGAGGATTTGCCTTCGAGTGAAAGGTTGACATGGGAAGAAACGGGTTACGGGGCAAGTAGTGAGTGGATGGTGAGAAGATGGGAAGGCTACACGGACCAAAGAGAGAGGTGAATGGATGACACATGGCAGCAGGGGAAAGGCGAAAGGAAGAATGAAATGACAGGAGGAGGGCCCACACTAGTTAAGCACAGGGAAGCTGAGAGGGGCGGGGCTGCACGAGTGCCATTGATCTGGGCGCTACGATCGTGTCTGTCGGGAAGCTACACATGGGATTCCGGACCCCCCCCCTCTATTTAAAGGTAGAAAGGCGGGGGGGTCCAGAATTCTCTTCATCGTCGTTGATCCGGGTGCGCTAATCTGAACCGTCGAAGAGTTGTGCCCGCGATTACGGACCCCCCCCCTCCCCCCGCTTATAGGTAGAAAGGCAAGGGGGGTCCGGAATCCAACGCGTGTTGTTGATCTGGGCGCGCGATTCTTTGCCATTCAATCTTGATTCTCGTTTAATCACGGGCGCATTCGCACCAAAACTTAGGACAGGTGGGTTTTTAACCCATTCTTTTGATATCTAAACCCCTTAGCAAGAAATATCGCTAACATTTGGCTCCATGGGGGATAGAGTCGTCCCTGTGATGCTTTAAGAACTCTTTTGCAGACTTAGTGCCTTTGTTGTTGGGCTTGGAGTCATTTATTAGTCCGGAAAACAAAACAAAAACAAAAACAATATTTACAAAACAAAACAAAGTGAGCCGACTGAGGCTCACATAAAACATTTCTTTAAGAAATGCCCATTGACTGGGCCACTAAAATCTTCATTGCCTTCCAGATCCTGCAACCTGTAAGTGTTATTGGAAAACACTTCAAGGATCTTGAAAGGCCCAAACCAGAGGGCATCAAATTTACTGTGTTTTCCCTTTTCCTGTCTGGGTGCATCCCACTTGAGCACCAGGTCGCCCTGCTCAAACTCTTTCTTCTTGCTTTTCCTGTCAAAAGCCTGTTTGATCTTCTACTGACGGTTGTAAGCTCTGTCCAGGACCTGTTCTCTGATCTGCTGCACCTCCACCATCTGATGAATTCTTCTGAGCACATGGTTAGGTTCCCCCTCGTAGTATTGGAGGAGATTTGCCACAGGAAAGGCAAGCTGAGTGGGGAAGACAGCCTCAATCCCATAAACAAGCTGGAAGGGTGAAAGACCCAGGGACTTCTTCGTTGTCACTCAATCGGCCCAAAGTGCAAATTTGAGCTTTGAGTCCCAGGCCCTTTTATTATCCTCTAATAGCCTTTTGATAAGATTGATTAAGCTTTTATTAGAGGACTCTGCCAGTTCGTTTCCCTGAGGATAGTAGGGAGTGGAGTGAATTAGTGAAATCCCAAATTGGTCACAAAATTTGATCAGAGGCTCAGACCGAAATGGGGAAGCATTGTCAGTGACAATTTTGCTAGGGCAGCCGAACCTAGCTATGATGTCTTCCAGGAAGTTGATGATGACTTTGTGAGAAGTGATTTTGGTAGGGACAGCTTCTATCCATTTAGTGAAGTAGTCGGTTGCTTTCAAAATCCATCGGTGCTGGCCACTTGAGGGAGGATGAATTTCCCCAATAAAGTCTAGTCCCCACTGCTGAAAGGGCATTGAGACCACTACAGGCTTCAATGGCAGGGGTTTGAGCTGCTGCTTCCCTGAGAATCTCTGGCATTTGATGCAAGCTCTAATTTCCCTGCAGACATCAGGAAATAAGGTGGGCCAGTAGTACCCAGCCCGGAGGATCTTGTGGGCAGTGGTCTTCCAAAAATAATGGCCACCGCAGAGACCACTATGGAAATCATTCATCATCTTCTAGGCCTGTTGTGGGTCCAGGCACAGTAGTAATATCCTCTGGGGGTCTTTCCAATACAAATCTTGGCCAATAAGACAATACCTGACAGCTTTGAGCTTTAAAGCTCTTGCCTTGCTTTTTTCCATCCCATCTGGGGGTCTCAACTCCTGCAGGAAATACAAGATATCTTTGTACCAGGGGCATGCTGCTAGTGGCATAGTGCTTTGGGAACCCCTATTGGATGATTCAGCTTGCTCATTGACAAAATTGATTTCCAAGGATTTATAATTGGATTCGGCCAGGAGCTTGGCCAAACCCTGCCCCTTTATAAGCTTAGTGGGCCTAATTTCCAAGTCAAATTCTAGGATCTTGGTGATCCATTTACTTCTTCTTCCGTCTATGTCACGCTGTATAAGAATGTCCTTCACAGAGGTTGAAGGGACATATGCAATGATCTTTGAGTGTAATACATAGACCCTGAAAGCTTTGAGAGTTTTCACCAAGGCATAAGCCTGCTTTTCCATGATCTTGTATCGGAACTTTGTGTCTCTCGGCGCCTT
>ML784360.1:422548-444431 GCA_009831015.1 Picea engelmannii
ATTATGCAACACCTTGTCATGTATGTTCAGGGATGTGTAGAAGGGAGGGGATGAATCATCTCTGTCTTCTACCATGGGACCTAGGACCACTGCAGGCCTTTCATCTTGGAGGTTTATGCAGTCTGTGGAAAGGCCAGAGGCTTTAGATTTCAACAGGTCAGAGGAGTGTTTTTTGAATTCCCCATGTTTGATTAACTTGGTGAGGGGCACGAGGATTCTGATCTTTTGAATTTCATGCTCAAAATTAAAGGAAGATGTGAGCTTTGGGATTTCTCTAATCTCAGGAGCATGATTTTGAATGATAGGGGAGAGAGGTTGGGCCTTCTTACCTCTGCGGTGGTCTGCTACCTCGTCAGCAGGCTTCTCTACTCTAGTGGATGACTCAGGAATGTCAGGTGCTGCTGCTCTTTTGTCAGACCTCAAGTTGTATCTGCCTCGACCGCCGCTGGCTTTGTCACCCTTGCTCAATTCGTTCAACTGACCATCCATGAGAGACTCTTCATATGCTGATTTGGTCAGATGAAGGAAAGGGGGAGTGACCTCTACACTGTGAATTTTAGACTCAGGCTCGTCTTCTTCTCCTTCTTCTTCATTGGCTACAAAATTGTTCTGGAAGGGAGCTTGAATTTTCTGGTCATCTCTGTCCCTTTCCTTCTCTTTGTGCATAGCTGGAGGAGTGAAATTATTTGCTCTTCTGAAACCTCCTCTATTTTCAGCGGTCTGGGGGCCCGTATACATCTGCCTTCTTTCCACCTTCAACCTTTCCACCTCTTCTTTAAGGAAGTTCATAACTTGGGCTAGCTCACTTACTTGAGGGTGGGACAATGATGGGCCAGAGATGCTGGAGTTAGAAGTCGAGGCTTCTGGTTTTCCTTTTCTTTTGTTCGTGTCAGCCTAGTTTCTCAGTTTGTCAGCTGCTAACATATTGGATTCCACTTCTATAGCTGCATCTTGCATCTGCGCTAAAGAGGTGGCCCTCCTTTCTCTTAATACGAGACAGAAATCGGGGTCAAAAGCGCCAGCATATGAAATTTGAGCAGAGGCTTCAGAAGGCTTTATCTCTGCAGGAATCTTGTTGTACATCTTATTGAATCTTTTGGAAAAGTCAGAGACTGACTCCCCTTCCTGCTTCTTTAGGGATCCAAACTCAGTCATATAATATATGTAGTCTTTTCTATCCCCCCACTGCCTCAAGAAAACATTATCTAGAGCCTCAATCCCAGCTATGGATCCTGGGGCCAGTCCTCTGAACCACTTTCTAACCTCACCATCGAGGCTCTGGATGAAGACTCTCATCCAGACATCTTCATTCTCAATATTTAGGTTGTCTGCATAGTTGTAAAAGGCATCCAGGTGCTCTTCAGCAGTCACCTCTCCTTCACCACTGAACTTGGGCATGTATTTCAAATAGTCTCCAGCAGGGAGAGGGTTCAGAGGCTGAGGAAGAATCAAAGGAGCATATCTAGCTGCGACTATGGCATCCATTCTGTTCGGAGGGGGATTAACACCAGCCATAGGGACGTTGAGCAGAGGAGGACTCAGAGGAGATGGAGTATGAACAGGTGAGGAAAGAAGAGAGGTCCTCACAGGAGATGACGGGGGAAATAGAGAGAAGTCTAAGGGACCTGAGTATGCAGGTGTTTCTCTCTGTGCAGCAGTAGTAATCAAAGGAGGAGTGGTAAAACCTCCTAAGGGGGGAGTGATAAGGATCTCTCCCTCTGATACTAGCTCAGGAGGAGAAAACGCAGCAGGAACACTCCCAAAGTTCATAAAACGGGAAACTTCAGAGGAAGGATGACTAGGAAACTGAGAATCTGAAAATGGAGTTCTCACAGAAGGGGAGGGCGTATTACCTTTTTCATCAACAGAAACTTCCTTTGCAGCTCTCTTTCCCTTTCTGCGCGCGGCTTCCAAGTCTTCCTCTGGTGTGGTTAAAGGAAAATGTGGATTAGACCTCGTGTGTCTACCTCTCGAAGCCACAGTTGATATAACAGGTTCTCCCCAGCGGAGTCGTCACAGTGGAGTCGCCAGGTGCACAGTAGCAATCTTCAAGCTCTGATATCTGATGCACCTTCAGAAATCAACTAATCGTTGTCATTCTGCCTAGGGAAAAATCTTCAACTTCGTCCCTGGAAATGACACCAGAAATGTTGGCTATCGAAAGTCACTCCTGGATTGGTAGCAGGAGTAGAGCCCGACGCCCATCAGTTTAATGTCATGATTTGTTTTAAAGGGTGATCAAATGAAGGAGAACTCAAAACAGCACAATCTCAACTAAAAAACCAGACCAGGCATGCATGAACGAGTGAGGTCTTGATAAACTCCAAATAGTGAGTCGTAGTAAAGGGTGAGTAGGTGGAAGACTTATGCAAGAAGGGTGCAAGATCTATCACAGACATCCGGTTTGTAACAGACTGAAGAAGAAATGTATTCGAACACAAAATCCTTTTACATTCAAACACATATACCAAGGAATACAAAGATGCCACAACAAATCCTTTATCGCAACAAGATTGTTAAGTCCACGTGAATCCTTCACTGTGAACCCTCTAGCAAAGATGAAACAAAGATGGAAAAGAAAGGAAATTGTTTGTTATAAACCAAGAAGTCTCAAACACAGAGGCATAACCAGGAAACCAGAGTATCGCTGAAACTTTACAGTCGGGAGCTTAGCTCTACCATCGATAGATACAAAAATGGAAAAAATGCCTACATATACTCAAAACAAAAACAGCAGCGGAACCAAGAAACTGCATTGAAAGCTTTGCGTCTGCATGGCTTCTGACACCCTACAGCCGCAGTCTTTGACTAATCGTGTAACTTGTGGCAGACGCGATAGATCTTCTGATAGTTACATTGGTGAATCGACGTGCCTTTAAGTCATTGTAGGACGTCCCCATTATGGTGAAGACGATGTCTAACTACCACCAACTACTTCCATAACTGCTTCTTGGGATTGAGAACGACCCGGCCAACTCAGAACTTCGGGATCTGGACGACTTCTCACGCTGCCACCTGGAATAACCGAATAGCTCGAGGGACAGGCATGGAGGCCAGTGCAGAGGATGAGCATATGACAAGAATGGTGGTGGCATGGTGGTGCTGGGTTGTATGGACGTGGAAAGAGTGATGAGATGAGAGGAGGATGAAGGAGGACATCAGACGGAAGCAAAGGAGGGAAGAAGACAAGAGGATTTGCCTTCGAGTGAAAGGATGACATGGGAAGAAACGGGTTACGGGGCAAGCAGTGAGTGGATGGTGAGAATATGGGAAGGCTACACAGACCAAAGAGAGAGGTGAATGGATGACACATGGCAGCAGGGGAAAGGCAAAAGGAAGAATGAAATGACAGGAGGAGGGCCCACACTGGTTAAGCACAGGGCAGCTGAGAGGGGCAGGGCTGCATGAGCGCCATTGATCTGGGCGCTACGATCGTGGCCGTCGGGAAGCTGCACATGGGATTTCGGACCCCCCCCCCTCCGTTTAAAGGTAGAATGGCGGGGGGGGTCCAGAATGCTCTTCATCGCCGTTGATCCGGGCACACTAATCTGAACCGTCGAAGAGTTGCGCCCGCGATTCCAGACCACCCCCCCCCCTCCCGCTTAAAGGTAGAAAGGCAAGGGGGGTCCAGAATCCAACGCGTGTCGTTGATCTGGGCATGCGATTCTTTCCCGTTCAATCTTGATTCTCTTTTAATCACGGGTGCATTCGCACCAAAACTTAGGACAGGTGGGTTTTTAACCCATTCTTTTGATATCTAAACCCCTTAGCAATAAATATCGCTAACAGTTTGGTAATAGTGTAGCTAGTGTAGGACCTGATATACTTGTTGACCTCCTGTCGAAGTTTCCACCAGTAGAAATGTTTCTGTAGCATCGCCATTATCTTTTTGATGCCAAAGTTTCCTGCCACCCAACTGTAGTGGGCTTCCCAGATCATCTTCGCTTGCTCACTTGATGGAACATAGATATGGCCCAAATGACACAACAAGCCATCCTGAAGATAGAAATTATCAACAACTATGTTTGCACTCAACATTTGGTAGGTGGTGGAAAATTCCGAGTATGTATCATAGAGTTCGGGCCACCTAGAGGTCTCATGGCCTCAATATTATAGCACCGTGGTGAGTGTCGTGACTGGTGGTCTACTAAGGCAATCAACGATGCGATTGGTGCTTTATGTTTTATAATTGATGTTGAGGTGGAATTGTTGCAAGTATGTGGACCAATTTTGATGGTGGTCATTCTACAATTTTTCTTGTGTCTGCATAAACTGTAGTGGCTTACGATCAGTGTGGATGACTGTCTCCTTCCCAAGAATGTAATGTCTCCATTGGCGGCAGGATTACACAATGGAGTACATTTCTTTGTCGTAAGTAGGGTACTTATGGATAGCATCGGATAGTGTCTCACTATGATAGGCCACGGGGTGGTCATGGTGACTGAGAATGGTGCACACAGCATAGTCTAAAGAATCTGTCTCGATCTCAAAGGGATGTTGTAGGTCTGGTAGTGAAAGTACTAGGGATGAGCACAAGAGTTGCTTCAAATCATCGAACGCTTGTTGCTGGGACCATCCCCAAGAAAATTTTTCCTTACCACCACCCCTTTTGATTTGGCTGAGGGCCCATGCAATATGGGAGAATCCCAACACAAACCTACGGTAGAAATTGTCAAGGCCCAAGAAGCTCTAAAGCTCAGTGAGTGTGGTTGGGGCTGGCTAGTCACAGATGACTTGGATCTTGGCTAGATCCACATGTACACCATGTTGATCAATGATGTAGCCTAGGTAATGGACCATGTCCATGCTGAAGGATCATTTTTCCAAGTTGGCGTATAGCTTGTGCTGTCACAGGGTGTGTAGAACTTGATGAATATGCTGCAAGTGTTCGGCCCAAGTCTTGTTGTAAATGAGAATGTCATCCAGATACAACACTACAAAATTATTGGTGAATGGTTGCAGGATATCGTCCATCATCCTCATGAAAGTGGTTGAAGCATTTGTCAAACCAAAGGGCATGACCAACCATTGAAAAAGGCCTTGCTTTGACTTGAAGGCAGTCTTCCATACATCTATATGTTCTATCGGGACCTGGTGGTAGCCAAACTTCAGATCAATCTTACTGAAGTATTTATCCCCCGTGAGTTGATCAAGGAGGTCATTGATTCGAGGAATCAGGTACCAATTTCTGACTGTGATTTTATTCATTGCCAGGTAATCAATGCATATTCGCCAGGTTCCATCTTTCTTCTGTACTAGCAGGATTGGGTTTTCGCAAGGTGATGAGATGGGATGGATGTGCCCCTTATGGAGAAGTTCTTGGATTTGTCGCTTGATCTCCTCATTCTCTAATAGAGAGCGATGATAGACTGGCCCATAGGGAAGTAGTGCATCGGGGGTCAGATCGATGGGGTGCTTGACTTAGCAGTGCAGAGGTACCCCGATAGGTGAGGAGAAGATATCTGAGTATTATTCCACGACCTTTTCTACTTGCTTCTACTATGTGGAGAGGTTGGATGCAGAGACAATGGATGTGGCTGTGATCTTGTGCTTATTCTGAGAGAAAATCACAAAGAAGACAAACTTTCCCATCTGAGATATGAGCTTCCTGCATTGCTTAGCATAGATCAAGGAAATAGCACTAGATGGGACTGCCTCAGGTATCCTGTACAATTTCCTGTTCAAAGTAATAATAACACTACAAGGCCTAGACTCATATATAGTATGATGTTTCCATATATAAGGTTGGCCCAAAAGAACATCACAAAATTTGAGAGGAGAAACATCACACAATACCTCGTCTTTGAAGGGCTTGATGTCGTATGACAATCGACACTATTGGCTTACGCGAAGATCGCTTCCTTAGTGGAGCCATCCAATGGTGTAGGGTTTTGGGTGAGGCATTGTGGGAAACGCCAGCCGCTTAATGACCTCTGTAGATATGAGGCTCTTATGGCTGCCGCTATCAATGATGAAGTGTAGTGGGCTGCCTTTTACCCACATTTGTGAATGGAAGAGGCACTCTCCTTCTTCTGGCTCATCTGGTTCACCAGGCTGGAGCTTGGTGGTAGCAACGGTGGCACTGGGTTCTGCGTGAATGATCCATCTTCCCCTTTCTGGTTCTATCTCAGAGTCAGAATCCGCATCTGGTTTAGAGGCTTTCACTTCGGCAACTAGTGACTTCTTTGAGCGACAATTAGCAGTGTTATGCCAAGGGCTCTTATGGAAGTTGCACCACTTCCCCGTATTTTTCTTTGTCTTTCCAATGTCCTTGTTTTCTTGTGGCTTCGACTGGTTGTCCTGATAATGTCCATATTTTCTCTATCCTTTTCTCTGTGGGTTGGGGCCGCCCTTTCCTGGATTTTGTTGTGAGGGGTTCCCAGGCCCAAATTGCCGCATCTTTTGTTTGAGCTTCTACTCAATTTTGATGGCATATTGGTAGGCCGCGCCCAAGGATGAGATGTCTAGAAATTCCATTTCAGTTTGTATGTATATATGCAGAGAACTATGATACTTGAGCACCATATGTCACTCTGAATATTTGATATCCATCTTGGTGCGCAAGGTATGGAATATATTTGTGAAATCTGGCACTGCTTGGTCTCTTTCTTGCCGCGGTGTGGTCCATTTGGTATATAAGTCATCATAACTTCCGATAGGGTAGTATTGTTCTTTAATAGCATCCCTGAAGGAATCCCAGGTGGCTATGATTGTAAATAATGAGGGTTCCTCTATTTCCTTTTGCTCACAGAACGTTTCCCACCAATCTTTGACATGGGGGATGGCTTTGAGGAGCACAAAAATAATCTTTTCTCTATTCAAGAAGTTATGGACAGAAAAATACCCTTCTAGCAGATTCAACCACTTGTCTATAGCATCTGCGTCTATCTAACCTTCAAATATAGAAATATCCAAGTTTATTCATACCTTGAAGGGGGTGCACCTCCACTCGAAGAAGATGTGTCACCTGTTGGTAGTCATCGAAGGATTTGCGCAAAACTATCCATCATCTCATTCCTTTGTTTCCATGAGGGATTCCTCAATCAACAGTTTGAAAGGATCTCTTGTCCCATCATCTTTCTTTTCTCTTGCCATGAGAGGTCACTTGGGCGTGCGAGATCTTTTGTCCTCAAGAGAAACAAGTTCAAGACCCAACTCTTTGTACTTTGACCTTGTTGGGGACATGCATTAAGATGACAAGGAGAAGATGGATCTAATACCACTGATATGGATTTTATGAGAAGGAAGAAATGAATACATATTCTTAACACAAAATAACAGAGATATAGTAAAACTAGTTTTCTATTCAATAATAAAATAAGATGAAACTATAAAATGCAGCGAAAACAAGCTTACTGGAATGGTGGCGGCTTATCTCTGAGAAGAGATGTGACGGCTGTGCTCATTAACAAGAAGATGATTATAATGAGGCTCTGAAGGCCTTTTACAATAAACAGGAATTCCAAAAACCCTAGACATCCAAAAACCTAACCCTAGGAGATGAAGCTCCAAAAGTCATGTGGGCCCTGTTTGGGTAAGTTAGTACATTAACTTCCCCGGGTCATAACTTTTGCATACGATATCCGTTTTAGGTGTATGATAGCTCGTTGGAAAGGTATCATCGAGGAGATTAATTTTGGGGCCTCAAATATTCATAAGGATGTAATTGAGAATATCGATCCCGAAAAGCCTTCATTTAAGCCCTCAAAATGGCCTTGGAAGTGAAAACTGCTAAAAATAGTAAATTGCCAAAATTGCCAGAAAATTGTTTTGAGCTAGTTGGAAAAGGTGGGTGGCCACCAATATCCATATAGATCAGCACTATATCAGATGATGCATGTCTATCGCAACTCGACGGCTGAAATCCCTTCGGGACTTCGGCCATCGGAAAAGTCAAATCTCAACCTCGTCTGCCTCCAAAAAACCTCTGAAGCCAAGGATCTGGCGACGTGTGTCTTCTCCCAGAATGATGGTTGAGATCCATTTGGGGACTTTGGGAATTCGGTCCTTCGATATCTTTAAAACTATAGGACTTCAGCAACTTTAACACTCAGGGATCTACCTCCACGTGTCTTCTTGCTTTGGATGGCTCGGATCATTTCGGGAGTTCAGGCTTTGGATCTTCAAGAACTTGGCGTGTTTCTCATTTCAAAACTCCCGAAGAAAAATTCCTGAAGTGATGAATCTGATGATGTGTGGCTTCCTGATTCGAATGACCAAGATCCATTTCGGGGCTTCCGAAGATGCTACTACCAATATCGACGGCTCCTATCGATTTGAGATCAACGGTCCATAACTACTTAGGGAGACTGGGCCTCAGCCCTTCGGGAGTTTCACATACTTCTCACTTCAAAAATCCCAAAGCTCACTTCCCCTAACAATTGTATTGGATGCCACCAGTCCCCCTCGAGATCAACGACTCATGCTCACTCCGGGCCTTGGGACTTCGGACCTTTTTCCTTGGCATTATACTTCGTGCAATTTTTACATTCTAAAATCTTGTGAGCCACTGATATGAACTTCTCCTGGAATCTCTGTTGCTGAAAGATTAAAACTGCCTGCTACTTTTAAGCCCAAAATGGGTTTCTTTGAATGTTGCACTTTGTGTCCATGGATGTGGCTTGCGTGAACAATAATTTGGACAACTAGCTGTGGCTGGGAAAACAGGGAGACCAGTGACTGGAAAAAGGAGGTGAGTGTTCATCCCTGGAGAAAAATAGAGGGGATTAGCGCCAAGACTTCCTTTGGGTAAGACATCAAGGGGAATCAGGGTGCTTGTACAAAAAGGAGCAAACAAAAAAAGACTTTAACAATCAAATGGGAAAATTCAAGATCTGGCCTTCGAAAAGGAGAGAGACAGGGAAAGGATACAGACTTAGGTATTCACAAAAACAAACACATATGACTACAAACAACATTATTTGATAACATTTTGCTCCATAGGGGATGGCATGCTCCCTATGAGCTGCCAAGAACGTGCAGCTCCAGTGCCTTAGTTGTTGGGATATGGAGTCTAGCTCAAAACTTTCGCTGAAGAAAATGGGGAGATATGTACACTACTCTACTAAAAAAAAAAAAAAACACATGGGCTCCAGAAGGATCTTATTTATGTACACTCTTAGACTAATTGATTCTTATAAAGTGCTAGGTGAAAGTGGACTTCCACTAGAGCCAATCAAGTAACCTCCTAGCTGAAAACTTATTTACTCTGTCACTGATCAATAAAAGATAATGAAATTGTGACAACAAATTGATTACATTTTTCAGTCCTCTTCCTAGTGCTAAAGGAAAAATGAAGTTTGGAGGATTCAATACCTGTAAAAAATGCCACTACATGTGCTACCCTACAGGGTCATAAAATAGGTGACAAAACCTATTGGGTTGGTAACAGAAAACATGCTCTGTCTTATGGTTGCTCACCTCTGGTTGAATGTCTATGGCAAGCACAGGTGAGTCAAAGGATGATCTGCAAGTTGTTGATCCACTTTTTCTTTGTCTGCTCCGATAACATATGCTAAATGAGGGAAAGGGATCTCTTCGTGTATATCAGTGACTGGATGCTTCTTTTTAACATGTTGAATGTCATATGCGGACCCAGGATGGTTGATTTCCACATCAGAATCTGATTCATAGCCATCATACACAGAATGGATGCTTCCCAAGTCAACAAAATTTGATGTAGGGATATTCTCTTCTCCATCTGAATACTCATCAAAGATAGGTGAGTGCACAACTCTTTTATTTTTCATAGGAAAATGAGAAACCTCTAGATTCTTATCTTCAATCCCAGGTGAAAATACATCATGTGGAACCTCTTGAAGGAAAAGAGAAGAATCCTCCTCCACAACCATATCTTCTTTTAAATCTGAGACAATCGTTGTACAAGGGGCATAATATAATGCATCTATGGCTATGCAATCATCAGCGCTATCATCAATCATATCTAGAAGGCCTTCTTCTTGGGAAATAGAAAGAGAAAAAATTTCATCCACAACTGCAAAATACTCGCTTTTGTCCTTACCTTCTATTTTAATCAGATCTTCACCAGACTCATCACATGAGAAAGACTCTATCATCTGTTGGATGTAGAATTCAAACTTCTTACAACAATCACCCAAAATAAGATGAGACAGGTAACTCTTCTCGTAATATGCATTGAAATAATTGTGAAAATCCTTCAAAGAATGGATACTATCAGCAGGGAGAGATTTACACCATTTACAAGCATCTCCCTCCAAACAAAATTTGAACATCTTGATCAATACATCCTCATGAAAAAAGTCATTCTCAAGCATGCATCTATGAAAATTGAATAAGTGCTTATCGAGATCGTCATGCTCGCTTCCTCTGAATCTTGGAAGATAATCATCCCATTCATTTCTATCTAGCACTGGATGTGGATAACCAGCTATGGATGAGAAATTGAAACAGGAAAATCTCGGAGCCAATATAGTCGAGAGATGTGGCTCCCCCTTTTCTCCCTCATGGTTCTCCCCAGGGTCAGATTCACAATCACCAAAAATAGGAACCATGGAGAAACTCTTCTCTTCATCGTCTTCGTTGGGATATCCATCAACAATCGTTTATTCTTGGTCAGTATCTGACATCACTTCTTCATCATAAACAGGGCTTCCAAGAACATCTATTTCCAAGACCAGAATATCCTCTGTATTTTCTTTGTAAGAGCGACAAGAAAAATCTTCCTTCAATTCCTCTATTCTTACAAAAAGTTATCATATCATCTCCATCAGCTCCTCCAGGGGATGCCCCTCATCCTCACATCTTTTGCAAGAATGAACTATGTCTCGAAGGCCATCTCTATACTCCTCAAAACAGTTGTGAAATATTAACTCGGAGAAATAATACCTTTGAAAATGAGCATTGAAAGTTGCATGAGACTGTTACATGGAGGAGATAATAGCAGAGGGAAAGGAGTGATACCACTCACTATCATCTCCTGCTAATGACTACGTGAACATATTCAATAATACATCCTCATGATGTATCTCCCACTGATGCATGAGTTCATGAAACTCACAGAGATGCTTGACAGGGTTGTCATATTAACATTCTCTAAATATGGGAAAAAAATCACCCCACTCATCAATAGTAGGAACAATTTGGAAAACCAGGAAAAATAGAGAAATTGAAAGGAGAAAACCTTTGAGCCAAAATGGCTTCAATCTGAAAATTTGACTTCTTAAAACTATGGAGTCTCCACTGCATTCTTTAAACATGGAGTCATCAGGTGAATGATATGCAATCTGAAAGTGTCTAGTCTTTGTTCACCATCAAGGACCAGATCTAATCGTTGTCGTTCTCCCAGGGAACTTTTCAATCTGAGATAGCGGCTAAAAACCTTCTCGAGAAAGCTTTCCTTCCTTGATAATCTTATTTGGGTCAGCTTCAGGTGTATCCAGATGCAGTTGCGAAGTAAACCTCATGTGTCTGCCTTTCAGAGCCATGGCTAAAACAATGGAGTCACTAGGTGCAAGATGCAATCTTCAAGTCACTGATATCTGATGCACCTTCAGAATCATAATTTCTTTGTTGTTCTTACCCAGGGAAATGTCTTCAATTTGTTCCTAGGAAATGGTGCCAAGAATGTTAGCACTGAGAGTCACCCTTAGATTGCGGGAGGATAATCCTAGTACCCATCATAGTTTTTGGTGGATGTTGGTTTTATATGAGTGGAGGTCAATGGAAAAAACTCAATATATGAATGATGTTCAACACAAAACTGGACAAGAAATGCACAGGGAAGTGAGGGCCACATTAACTTCAGTCAGTGAATTGAGTTTAAGTGTGAGTAGAGGGAAGACTTAGTGAGAAAGGTGAATAAGACTGCTATGAGCATCAAGATTTCAAGCAGCTTGGAGAAGAAAAACTTAGACTCAAGATCACTCTTGAGCTCAAGCTTCAGACACTGAAATATGTCCAAACAACATAGTCACAACAACACAATGATCAAACCTACATCACAATGCAGCTACAATAACTCGACTCGATCCTCCATGCCCTAGCCATTCAGTGTAAGAAGGAGAAAGATAACAAGGGAGATGACTAAAACTGGTCACAATACCACTATAATCAAACCTACATTACAAAAGCATAATAACCCTCGACTGGATTCTCCATGGCTGAATGTTTTAGCACAGTTTTTACAGAGAGATGAAAAGAAGATGACTTCTATGAACATGAAAGTATCAAATTTGATACATAACTAGAGAACAGTTCTAGCATCAAAACATTACAAAATAGGGAGCTCTACTCAACGAGTTGATGACCTTAACAAAATATCAAAACTACCTATTTATACTCAGACCAGTCCACCACTACCAAAAGTGTGACCTGGCTACTACATTCAAAGCCTTTCATCTGCTCTTTCTTCTGTGAGACTGAGCATGCATCCCTCTGTCAGATGTGAGCTCATATCGGCATGGGCCTGCAAAAAAATTCATCCACAGGGGTACCTCGGGCTAACAACTCTATTTTCCATGGCTAGCTCCTCCATACTTCTAATTAATGAGTGAGTCGAGGTTTCAACCACCCAACCTGCCTTCCATTAACCATTTTTCCTCAGGGACTCAATGAGACTTAAAACTCAGGGGGCGGCCACGTGCTGCTCTAGGATAGGACACCATATAAACATGTGATTGCGGGGCTACTCAAAAGTGGTTTGGGTTCAGACCGCTTTTGGGCCCACAATCCACCACCTTTCTCCATGTAGCACTTTCACCTTACAATGGTTTCAATTGCGGGACCCCTCAATAAAATTATCGCATGAGCATGTTGCGTTCCCGCAATGAACTTTGGTCATAGATCTGGTCCCAATATGAGATCTGGGTGCAACTTCTAGATTTAGCACCACTGCCAAGCCTAACCACTCACCAACTTTAGAATCCGCCAAACTGTGCCCTGGCGGGAACGCTACTTTTTGACGTTGAAAAATAACACCTCCCAGAGGTTGATCTGACATGGTGGCCTGACATCACCATGTTGATGTGTCAAGAAAGATAAGGTGACAGGTGTCACTCGAAAACAGGCTACAGGCATTTCTCAGAATGCTTGAAAAGAGCGCCATGTGTCAAAACCATAAGGGTGCCACCTTCCTGTGTTGACGGCCGCCACGCATTTGGCTCTCAAATGCTTGGGGGATAGCTCATGTTTTCCTTCTCCTTATTCAATGTGACCTAGGGCCATGAACCTATGCAATTGTATGATTGTGAGTGCAACCAAGGGTGGTTTGAAATCAAACTGCCTTTGTCCCCGCAATTCACCATGAACCGCCATGCGTCCCTTTCCCAAAACAGTGGTTCTGATTGTGGCCTACCCTCAATATTTTAAAAACCAAGCTTCTTCCAACCCCACAATTGAACATGACCATCAACCTCATGATATTGGATGAGGCTTCACGATCAACGGCTCAAATCTGCCCTTTTCAAATCAATGCATCATATCTTCCCCTTTTGAATCGACATCTGAGATATATTTCATGATTCAGGCTTCAGAATTTTCAAACCTCAGACGTCCTTTTCCTCTGATAAAATCCCCTAGAGACATGGATCTGATGATGCATGGCCCTTGCTAATCAATGGCCGAGATCCCTTTGGGTCTTCGAACTCTAGAGAAATCAAATCCCAAACCTCATTTTCCTTCATTTCTTTTACTCGGAGATAGTGATCTATTGACACATGTCCTTTTGAATCGAATGACCGAGACTGACTTTGGACCTTAATCTGGAATTCATATATTTATGCCACATTTCCCCTGGATCATCCTTCAAGTAAATCCTCCATAGCACTGGATCAGATGACATGTGGTTATCGCAGATCGATGGCTGAAATCCCTTCGAGACTTCGACCATCGAAAAAGTAAAATTTCAACCTCGTGTACTTCCAAACAAAACCTCTAAAGCCAAGGATCTGGCGACATGTGGCTTCTAGCAGACTGATGGTTGAGATCCATTCGAGACTTCAAGACTTCAGGCCTTCGACAGCTTTAACACTCTGGGACTTCGACAGCTTTAACACTAAGGGATCTGCCTCCATGTGTCTTCTTCTTTGGATGGCTCTAATCATTTCGAGAGTTCAGGATTTGGATCTTCGAGAACTTCGTGTGTTTCTCATTTCAAAACTCCCAAAGAAAATTTCCCAAAGTGACGGATCTGACGACGCATGGCTTCTTGATTCGGATGACTGATATCCATTTTGGGACCTTTAGCATTTCAGGGCTTCCGAAGATGTTACTGCCAAGATCGATGACTCCTTTCGATTTGAGATCAATGGTCCATAACTAATTCGGGAGTCTGGGCCTCGGCTCTTCGGGAGTTTCATGCACTTCTTGCTTCGAAACTCCCAAAGCTTACTTCCCCGAACACTTGGATTGGATGCCACCTGTCCCCCTCGAGATCAAAGGCTCATGCTCACTTGGACCTTGAGACTTCAGAACTTTTTCCCTGACACTATACTTCGTGCGATTTTGAAATTTTGAAAGCTTGTGAGCCACTGATCTGAACTACTCCTGGAATCTCTTCCATTGAAATATTATAACTACCTGCTACTTTTAAGCTTGAAATGGGTTGCTTTGAATGTTTCACTTTGTGTCCATGGTTGCAGCCTACATGAAAAAGGATTTGGATGACTGGCTCTGGGCTAGGAAAATGGGTAGACCAATGACTGGAAAAAGGAGACAAGTGTTCATCCTTGGAGAAAAACAGAGGGGAAAATTCAAGATCTGGCCTACGAAAAGGAGAGAGACAAGGAAAGTATACAGACTTAGGTATTCACAACAATGAACACATACGACTCCAGACAACATTATGTGATAACACATTAGAATGATGTCGAGCACTAGCAGTTGTTGCCACATTCCCTTTATAGGATGGCGACTCCTTCAAAAATATGACGAGCCAATGGGAGCGTTCGAATCTTTATCCATGACGTCACATTTCCTGCCATATTCTCTAGGAGCTATGAATGTATTTTTCTTTGCCTGGCTTAGAAAAAAAAAAAAAATGGTCATGTGCTAGTGGATTATGCATGAATCATAAATTCCACCAATGGTTCTTTGAAATAGGGAATATTTTCACATGCCTTGGTTTCCTATTATAGATCGTGACCATAGATTATGGGAAATCTATGGTAAATCAGTTGCTTCGACAGAGGGAGCGTTAAAAAATTTCCCTTTTGTACCATTTATATACATTGCTAGTGTTTGAATTAGTTTCAGATTGCGAATAACAGTTGACAGAGTTGAAGTCATGGAGATGAGGTCACAAAATATGATATCATGCTTGTTGTTGATTTATTTTTTTAGATTCTTGAGCCTACATTGATTCAGTGTGACAATCAAATTTTCATAAGACTATGAGTGAATTCAATTTCTCATGATAGCAGTGACTATAGTAGATATTGGGCAGCAAGACAACTCACAACAAGGGTCATTATCCCTAATACGGGAACCCTTAATTCTTTGAAGGACCAGTTTCCTTGGTACTAGAGATCGAAATATGTCTTATTGTATTTGAGCCACTTTCCCTGGTATGGGTGCTCAATATTGTTATGCATGTCATCAATATTGCTAGTATGCAAGCTATGGTGATGGACCCTGTGATGGAGGAAGATACAGTATGAGACTCAGAGAGAGAAATTATAGCAATATTGGTACATGAGTTGAGCCATTAGATGTTGAGAGAGAATACATGGAAACAGTTCTAGTGTATGTAGAGGCACTTTGAGAGAGGAAGGCGATATTATATACAAAGGGAGCAGAGATTGAGTTACCTCCAAAGAAGGAGGAAGAGCTACCTTTAGTGTTAGAGGGAGAAGATACAAAGGAGGTGTCACCTCCAAGTATAGAGGGAGAAGTGTTGGCATGTTTTTACAGGAAGAGTGTGCTTTTCATTGATGGCAAGAACAGTAGCGATGATGGAAAACAAGAAAAGAATAAGCTCAAGAGGAGAAGCGAACAGTATGCAGAGAACAAAGCTCGGAAGGAAAAGCATAAGCTCAGGGTGAGAAGCCTCAACAGTTGTCCGATCAATAAATTTACCATGTTGATTGTCTAATATTACGGACATCAGTCATATGAGTGACCATGGGCTTGAGGACTGTTGGAGGATCACGACCGTTGGATATGCAAGCTAGATCAATGACAGGGATGAATTGCGAAGAGTGAAAGAAGAATTAAACAACTCGCTAGTTATAATCACACAATTGGTCTATATTGTCAGATCTCATAAACCCAAATATTGACGATTGTGGTTGATCTAACAAACGATCAGATTAAGTCAGATTAATTTGTGACCGTCAGATGCGCAATCGCCAGATCAACGATAGGGATAGATTGTGGAGATAGAAAGGAGAATTAAATATCGTGTTATTTCCAATCCTGCAATTACTCAGGACAATCAAATATTATAGCCTCAAAGATCGACGATTGTGGTTGAATCGCCAACATCGCACAAATTCAAATTGTGGAGTTTTGGTGACAATTTAAATCACTCACAAGTTGTGGTTCCACAACCATCCTTGATCATTGATCTGCCTAGAGTCTCTTCATGACCGTTGGATCAATTTTAAGTGGAAGGATAGGATAAGCTAGAAGAGAAGCACCAAAGATAGATCGATCCATTGATCTAAGAACATGATCGATGAACAACATTTGGTTCATGCCAAAATTTGCGAGGATGTTATTGTATGGAGAATCTCACTTCGGAAGAATTGGAAACTTGAAATTCGAATTACCTAAAGCCCGAAAATCTTAAATGAATAAGGACCATCGGATATAGAGAAAATGTGATGATTGTTAGATCAGGGAGAACCACGTCAGCAGACCACATCTACAAGGACATGTGGCAGACCATGTTGGCAGACCATGTTAGCAAGTACACATGGCATAATCAGATGATGAAAAGTGTCAAGAGGAAATTGGCTCGTGGCATGTCAACAAGTGACGTAAGCAAGCTATGTCACTCCGAGAGATTTAGTTCAGGATTTTCATAACCAACAAATGTCAAAAGTCTCGAATTCCCAAAGGATGAAGTTCTGAATTCATTCTCAGCCATCGATCTAAGATACATTTTGGGGGTTAGGACAACCGTTAGATCCAAGAGAAGTATAGATCTGATCCATTAGATATGTGGGTCGAGGATCAATAGTTGTTGGATCCAAAGATAAATGCATGAAGGGTAATCCTTTGGATGAGCACAGGAGAGCATACTTTTCAAATTCCCAAAGTACCGAAGTAAGCAGGGACCGTCCATCGTCAAGACTGACAGGTGGTGCACGATCCACAACTATGGAGTGAATCACGTTGGGAGTTTGTGGTTGGGAAATAAATGAGATCGTCGAAGGCTCGAAGAGCCAAAGGAGCTGAGGACCATCGATCTATAGGAAGACACACGTCAATAGATCGTGTACTCTGGTTGGAACACTCCAGGAAAAAGTGAGCAAGGAAAGTTGAGAGTTGAGATTTTCGAACACCGAATACCCAAAGAGATTGTGACCATTGTTTCGAGAAGACCATGTGTTGATAGATCATGAATTCTGGGTGGAAGCACCACGGAGAAAGATGAGTTTGAGAATCGAGACTCTCAAATCCTGAAAGGAGAAATCGATCTCATCCATCGGTTTGGAGGGCCACACGTCACTTGGTCGTTAAGACTTAGGAGGGAATGGATTTAGAGAAGAGGAATGAAATACGATAGATCAGAGCCATTTATTGAAGGAATCTGTCATAGACCACGAGATCGACGATCACGCTTGATTGCAAGACCATAAATTGCTCAAAAGTTAATTTTTTGAGGGCAGGACGCAATCGAAACCATGGTATTAGAGAAAGGGTACGTGGCAGCTGGAGGTAGATTACAATGATAAAATCAGTTGATGTCAAACCACTCTTGGGCGTGCCCATAATCGTTCTCTTATGTAAGGATGTAGCCCGATGTCACATGAAACAGGGGGATAATGAGAAGAGAGCTCACACCTGCAATCACATGGTCACGTGAGACCATCACTCAAGGTCATAGCCATTGGTCATGTGGAGAGGAACGTTGTGCCAGGTGTTAGTTCGTGCATGTAAATTTCATGAGGACCTGTCAATCAAAAAGCCTCTGTGTGTATAATCCAACGACGCATATTAAGTAGACAAACTGATCGAATACTTGCTATTTCACTTCATGGTTTCTTGATCACTTACGATTCAGTTACATTAACTGAATCATTGTTCTGGGGTGTTGGAATCATGGCTCTTGAGCATTCTGAGATTCCCGACATGGGCATTGGATATTTGGAAAGTAGCAGATGATGAGAGCATGAATAAAATAAAGATGTTGTGACAGAGGAAGGTTTTTGTTTCTCGGTAAAACAAGTCGAACTGTATGTGATCAAGGATATAGCAGGAATAGATCGTGAAAGATGCAGAGATGAAGAACATAAGATGGACAGAGAAGAAATGGTGAAAACAACAAATTGTACAAAAACTTAAGCGCAAGAAGATGTGAGTAGGAACACACTGATGTAGGAAGAGCAGAGCAGTGTAGCTGAATAGTGATGATACTGGTAAGCCATTTATAAATATTGTATCACTGTAATAAATTTCAGAAATCAAAGATTCATATCTCAGGGTGGTAGGGTGGTGCTAGGTAGGATTGTTGTCCTCAGAGTTTCAAGTGGGTTCTTGAACATAAGGATTTGTAGCTTCCATCTGGTTGCATCCAGAAAAACCAGGGTGGTAGGGTGGTGTAAGGGATAACTATTGTTCTCTATTGTATAGGTTGGTGTCAGTGTGACTGGAATTTGGTGCTTCCATCTAGTTGGTGCTGGAACACTCAGGGAGTTGGTGCTTCGTTCTAGTGGGTGATAGAAAAACTAGAGAGTTGGTGCTCTCAGCAAGTTGTAGCTTGTAAAACAGAGGTGGTAGCCTCACATTGAGTTGGTGCTCAAAGATAGATGATGTACAGAACATAAAAATACTACCTATCATTTGAAGAATAAGAGGTTTTCTCCCTTTATGGGTTTCCTCGGGAATATTTATTTTTGTATACTTCATGTGTTTTATTGATGTTGAATACTCTATTTCTTAGTTCTCTAAATTGTTGTGATCATCATTGAGTGTTCTGTAATGAGTTTAAAATGGGTATTATTGTTTAAGAACAGTAACAACTGATTCACCCCCCCCCTCTCATCTTTCTAACAATTGGTATCAGAGCAGGTTCCTTTTATTGAATGGTAGATCCTAGAGCTTAAACATGACTATACATGAAGAAAATTCAACCAATAATCCCCCCCTATTCAATGGAACAAACTTTGCCTTTTGAAAAGTTAGGATGAGAACCTACATAATGGCTTTAGGTGCAGATGTTTGGGATGTGGTAGAGACTAGTTATGTGAATCCAATTGTAATATATTCTAAGGATGACAAGATATAAATCATCCTCAACACTAAGGCTATGAATTTTACCCTAAGTGGGCTTGCAGAAGAAGAATTTGGAAAATTTATACACTTAGAATCTGCCAAAAAAATGTGGGACAAACTCATTAGCAATTATGAAGGTAATGAGAAGGTAAAGGGTGACAAGATTCAAACCTATAGATTGCAGTTTGAACAGCTAAATATCAAAGAAGATGAAATTGTTGGGAAGTACTTTCTGAGAGTTGAAGAACTAGTAAATTAAATGAAAGGACATGGTGAAAAAATTGAGGAAGTATCTTTAGTCTAGAAAATTTTAAGATCTCTGCCAGATAGGTTCAACCCAAAGGTCTCTGCTATAGAAGAAATTAATGATCTAAAATCTTTGCCTATTGACCAAATCCTAGGAAATATGACTTCTTATGAGATGAGGATAGGTAAATATAAACCTACCTCTAGAGAAGCTTCAATTAAAGAAAATAAGAATGAGGATTCTAAGCCTGATGAAATTGAAGCAAAATTTGTGAGAAGACTAAAGAAAGGATTAGGAAAATACCAAGGCAAGTTTCCCTTCAAATACTTTAACTGTGGAAAGATAGGTCACTTTTCATCTAAGTGTCCACACAAAAAGAAGGACCAGAACTCTGAAGGTGAGATTTGGTAAAAAGAAAAGTTTATGTGTAAACAATGATGACTCTTCAGGAGACATAGATAGTGTCTCTTCATGTGAAGATAAGGTTAATGACTTTATTATTATGGAAAAAGAGGATTATGATAATAAAATCACAGGAAGTGATGTTAATGACGAAGAATATGTGGTTGACTTGGAAGGACAATTGATCAGTGCCCTAGAAGAAATTGCTAGACTCGGATTTAAGAAGAAAAAGAAAAAACAATTGTTGATACAGTTCGAGAAAGACAGTAAAAAACATGATGAAGAATTTTCCCTACTAAAAGTGGAATTAGAAGAAGCAATTAAAATATAGGACATTCTGAAACAAAAGTTATCAAAGAAGAAGGCAATATGTGAAGCCTTGGAAGAAGAGGTAGTAAAAACCAGAAAAGAGATGGAGACATTTAAAGCATTGTATCTCCAAAATATTCCAAGCATTAAAGCCTCAACAAAACTAAATGACATTCTGAGAAAACAGATATCTCCTTTGTTGAAGACTGGGTTAGGTTATGTAAGTGGTTCAAGAAGCAAACAACCAGAAAGAAAAGAGACAGTAAAGATGATCAAGTTTCAAGTTAGCAGACAATCAGACCATGTGAGTACTATGCCACCAAAAGCTAATAAAGACAAGATGATCCTTGTTAAAAAAAAAAGATATCAGAAGATGGAGAAACAAATGCAAAAAATAAGGCCATCCTTCAGGTACCAAAATTTCTTCCATGGTTATTGTTTTTACTTCTCTAATTTTGGTCAGAAGATTGCAAATGGTCAAATTAAGTTTAGAGACATGCAACTGAGGAGATCAAGAAATAAACAATATTTGCAACATATAACTAAAAATCCAATGAGTAGACAAAGTTTCATGAACAACTTTGACCTATTGAACAATGAGCTCGAATGCTATAACTGTCATAACTTTGGCCACAAAGATGCAAACTGCCATCTGAATAATTACAAAGCAGATCCAAGGATAAAACCCTTAACTAGAAATGCCAGCACATGGAAAAAGAAATATAGTGAAAAATGTGGTCGAGTACTTTCATCTCAAAAACAAAAAGACCTGATATAGACAATGGATGTTCCAAGAACATGACTTGAGACAAGGATAAATTTATGTCTATAAGTAAAATCAAAACAGGAAATGTGACCTTTGGAAATGATGAACCAGGTCAAATCAAGGGTAAAGGGATGGTGAGTTTGAGTAATGGTAAAGGAAAATCCGAGGATGTTTTTCTTGTAGATGGGCTGAAACAAAATTTACTCAGTTTAATTCAAATGTGTGACAGAGGATGTGAAATGGTGTTCACTTCCAAAAATTGTAAGATAAAGTCTGTAAACTCAAGACAAGTGGTGGCTAAAGGCATAAGGACAAATAATAATGTATATGTGCTGAAATAAGATAGAGAAGAGTGTCATCTAAGAAAACATGATGAAATCTGTTTATGGCATAGGAGACTTGGACATATAAACTTTGACCAGTTAATCAAGCTCAAAAATCTTGAGGCAGTAAAAGATCTTCCAAGAATATCAAAGCCACAAGATTTTGTGTGTAATCCCTACCAAGTAGGAAAGCTAACCATGACACAGTTTAAATCCAAGAGCTCTACTTCAACAAAGAAACCACTCCAATTAGTTCATATGGATTTATGTGGACCTGTTAGCGATACTTCTTGTCTAAGGGGGTAGAATGCATAGGAAGGGTTGAAAACCCATTTGTCCTAAGTTTTGGGCGATTATGCACCCATGGTAAGCGACGAGCAAGTCCAAGCGGTCCAGATTCACGCGCCCGGATCAACG
>ML784360.1:460157-489743 GCA_009831015.1 Picea engelmannii
CTTGTAGTGCTCTTCTTTTCCACACCTCCAACATACCCTTACAAACTTTCCAGGAGATTTAGATCTACCCTTAGACTTAGATCTCCCACTTGAGAAATTAGATCTATTTCTTTCCTGGGAACGTCCTCTTGCAAATAATGCGTTTGTGCTATATCCTTCCATATTCTTTCATCTCATCTCCTCTGACAACAAGGATGAGACCACTTCTTCAAACTTCAAAGAAGTTGTATTACTACCTATGGCCACAACCAGACTATCCCACGAGTCTGGTAAAGAACACAACAAACCGATACATTTATCTTCATCTAAAATTTTAATCTCAACAGATACTAACTGACTTACCACGGTATTGAAGGCATTCAAATGCTCTGCCACCGAGTCTCCATCTCTCATCCTCAAGTTATACAGCTTCTTTCTCAGGAATAGTTTATTTACCAAGGACTTAGACTGATACAACTTCCCCAACTTTTCCCATAAATACTTGGTTGTAGCTTCCTCTAACACATTCAATAATACTGAATCGGAGAGACACAGTCAGATTGTGCTCTTTGCCTTCTGATCCATCTTTTTCCAGTCATCTGCAGAAGTTCCTATAGGTGCAGTACCTATGTACCGCAATCCACTGATCTTTGTCCACCAAAAGATCTTCCATCTTGAGCTTCCATAGCTCAAATCTTTTCCCATTAAACTTCTTGATCTCCATCTTCGAATTGCTTGCCATTTCTTTTCACCTGAAAAACAATACCGTAGATCTCCCACTGTAACAAGGCTTATCACAGTCCCGAGCCAAACCCTTGACCACAAAGGCGTCCCCCAGAAGCCAATAAAGCTCTAATACCAAATGTAAATTCTAACCTTATACAATGTCTATTGTAAACAGATATTTAGAAAAGAACAGAAAAGATACAATGGAAAATAAAAACATTACACAAAGATTTTTCCTCTAGAAACCCAAACTAGGAAAACCAACATATATTATATTCATTCATTGTGTTACATTGTTTACAATACAATATACATATAGGATCCAGCGGCATCCAAAACCCTAACCCAATGACCTGCATTAGTCCAAAACCCTAATTCCTTAACTGGAAATAGAAAACCATCGGCAAAAACCATGTGTCAAAAAAACCACCTAAATACATGACACATTTCCCGAGGTAGGTGTCACATTTTGCGAGGAGGTTACTATTCGGGGAATCTCACTTCGAAAGAATTGGAAACTTGAAATTTGAATTAAACGAAGCCCAAAAATCCAAAATGAATATAGACCATCGGATCTAGAGAAAATGTGATGACTGTTAGATCAAGGAGGACCACATCTACAAGGACATGTGGCAGACCATGTCAGCAAGTACACATGGAATAATCAGATGATGACAAGTGTTAAGAGGAAATTGGCTTGTGGCATGTCAACAAGTGACGTAAGAAAGCTATGTCACTACGGGAGATTTACTTCGGGAGTTTCATCACCAACAAATGTCAAAAGTCCCAAAGTCCCGAAGGACGAAGGTATGAAGTCGCTCTTAGCCGTCAATCTAACATAAATTTCGGGAGTTAGGACAACTGTTAGATCCAGGAGAAGTACAGATATGATCCATTGGATCTGAGAATTGAGGATCAACATTCATTTAATCCATAGATAAATACACAAAGGTTAAGAATTTGGATGAGCACAGGAGAGAGGACTTGTCAAATTCCCGAAGTATCGAAGCAAGCAGGGACCGTCCATCATCAATAGTGACAGGTGGCACACAATCCACAATTTCGAAGTGAATAACTTCGGGATTTTTTGGTTGGGAAGGAAACGAGATCGTTGAAGGCCCAAAGAGCCGAAGGAGATGAGGATCATCAACCTGTAGGAGGACACACGTCAAAAGATCATGTACTCAGATTGGAACACTCCGGGAAAAGGAGAACAAGGAAAGTTGAGAGTTGATATTTTTGAACCTCGAATACATAAAGGGATTGTGATCATTGATTCGAGAATACCATGTGTTGATAGATCTTGAATTTCGGGTGTAAGCACCATGGATAAAGAGGAGTTTGAGAATTGAGACTCGCGAAGCCCGAAAGGCGAAATTGATCTCGCCTGTCGGTTTGGAGGGCCACATGTCACTTGGTCGTTAAGACTTAAGAGGGTATAGATACGAAGAAGAGGAAGGAAATATGATAGATCATATCCATTGATCAAAGGAATCTATCAAAGACCATGAGATTGATGATCATGCCTGATTGCAAGACCAAAAATTGCTTAGAAGTTAATTTTATGAGGGTAGGTTGCAATCGAAACCACGGTATCAGAGAAAGGGTACATGGAAGCTAGAGGTATATTTCGGGGAGAAAAGCGATTGATCCCAAACCACTCTTGGACGCGCCCACAATTGTTCTCTTGTGCAAGGGCATAGCCTGAGGTCACATGTGACAGGGGGCTAACGAGAAGAGAGCTCGTGCCCGCAATCACATGGTCATGTGAGACCATCGCCCAAGGTTATAGCCAATGTTCATGTGAAGAGGAACATTGCACCAGGTGCTAGTTCGCACATGTAAAGTTCACTAGGACCTGTGGATAAAAAATCTTATGTGTGTATAATCCAATGGCACAGATTAAGTAGACAATCTAATCGAAGGGTTGTTATTTCACTTTGTGGTTTATTGATCAGTTATGATTCAGTTACACTAATTGAATCATTGTTCTGGGGCATTGGAATCATGGCTCTTAAGCATTCTGAGATTCCCAACATTGTCGTTGGAGATTCGAAGAGTAGCAGATGATGAGAGCATGAATAAAAGAAAGATGTTGCGACAAAGGAAGGTTGTTTTTTCTCGTTAAAAAAAGTTGAACTGTATGTGATCAAGGAGATAGCAGGAACATATCGTGAAAGATGCAGAGATGAAGAACGTAAGTTGGACAGAGCAGAAATGGTGAAAACAACAGACTGTACGAAAACTTAAGCGTAAGAGGATGCGAGCAGGAACAAACTGATGCAGGCAGAGTAGATCAGAGCAATCTAGCCGAACAATGATGAGATGGGTAAGCCATTGATAAATATTGTATCACTGTAATAAATTTCAGAAAGAAAAGATTTATATCTCAGGGTGGTAGGGTGGTGCTAGGTAAGATTGTTTTCCTTAGAGTTTCAAGTGGGTGCTTGAATACAGGGAGTTGTAACTTCCATTTGGTTGCAGCCAGAAAAACCAGGGTGGTAGGGTGGTGCAAGGGCGAAATATTGTTCTCTGTTGTATAGGTTGGTGCTTGTGTGACTGGAAGTTGGTGTTGGAACACTCAGGTATTTGGTGCTTCCTTCTAGTGGTTTCTAAAGAAACTAGAGATTTGGTGCTCTCAGCAAGTTGCATCTTATAAAACAGAGGTGGTAGCCTCACATTGAGTTGGTTCTCAAAGATAGATTATGTACAGAACATAAAAACATTGCCTATCATTCGAAGAAGAAGAGGTTTTCTCCCTTTATGGGTTTCCTCAGGAATATTTGTTTCTGTATACTTCATGTGTGTGATTGATGTTGAATACTCTATTTCTTACTTCCTTGAATTATTGTGATCATCATTGATTATTCTGTAATGAGTTTAAAATGGGTATTATTATTTAAGCACAGCAACAACTGATTCACCGCCCCCCTCTCAGTTGTCTGACAATTGGTATCAGAGCGGGTTCCTTTTATTTAAGGGTAGATCCTAGAGCTTAAACATGACTAGCCATGAAGGAACTTCAACCAATAAGGTCCCCTTGTTCAATGGAACAAACTTTGTCTTCTGGAAAGTTGGGATGAGAACCTACATAATGGATTTAGGTGAAGATGTCTAGGATGTGGTAAAGACTGGTTATGTGAAGCTAGTTGTACTAACTTATAAGAATGAAAAGCTAGAATCCAGCTTCAACACTAAGGCTATGAATGTTATTCTGAGTGGGCTTGTAGAAGAAGAATTTGTAAAAGTTATGCACTTAGAATCTACCAAAGAAATGTGGGACAAACTCATTAGCAGTTATGAAGGTAATGAGAAAGTAAAGGGTGCCAAACTTCAAACCTACAGATTACAGTTTGAACAGCTAAAGATCAAAGAGGATGAAATTGTTGGGAATTACTTTATGAGAGTTGAAGAACTAGTAAATGTAATTAAAGGACTTGGTTAAAAGATTGAGGAAGTCTCTTTAGTCCAGAAAATTTTGAGATCGTTGCCAGATAGGTTCAACCCAAAGGTCTCTATTATAGAAGACCTTAAAGATCTAAAAGCTCTTCCTATTGACCAACTCCTAGGAACTCTGACTACTTATGAGATGAGGATAGGTAAATATAAACCCACCTCTAGAGAAGCATCATTTAAAGCAGACAAGAATGAGGATTCTAAGCTTGATGAAATTGAAGAAAAAATTGTGAGAAGACTAAAGAAAAGATCATGAAAGTATCAAGGCAAGTTTCCCTTCAAATGTTTTAACTATGGAAATATAGGTCACTTTGCATATAAGTTTCAACACAAGAAGAAGGACCAGAACTCTGAAGGTGAATAGAAGTACAAATCCAAGAGATTTGGTAAAAAGAAAAGTTTATGTGTAAACAATGATGACTCTTCAGGAGACATAGATAGTGACTCTTCTTATGAAGATAAGGTTAATGACTTTATGCTTCTGTCCAAAGAGGATTATGATAATAAAATCACAGCAAGTGATGTTAATGATGAGGAAGTTGTGGTTGACTTGGAAGGAGAACTGATCAGTGCCATAGAAGAAATTACTAGACTCGTATTTAAGAAGAAAAAGAAAAAACAATGGCTGATATAGTTCAAGAAAGATAGTAAAAAACCTGATGAAGACTTTGCCCTGCTAAGAGTGGAATTAGAAGAAGTAAATAAAATAGAGGAAATTCTGAAATATCAGTTATTAGAGAAGAAGGAAAGATGTGAAGCCTTGGAAGAAGAGGTGGTAAAAACCAGAAAAGAGATGGAGAAGTTTAAAGCATTGTATCTGCAAACTCTTCCAAGCATTAAAGCCTCAACAGAACTAAACGACATTCTGAGAAAACATAGATCTCCTTTGTTAAATACTAGGTTAGGTTATGTAAGTGGTTCAAGTAGCAAACAACTAGAAAGAAAAGAGCCAATAAAGATGATCAAGTTTCAAGTCAGGAGACAATTAGACCATGTGAGTACTCTGCCACCAAAAGATAATAAAGACAAGATGATCCCTGATAAAAAATAAATATATCAAAACATGGAGCAACAAATGCCAAAAAGAAGGCCATCCTTCAGGTACCAAAATTTCTTCCATGGTTACTGTTTTTACTACTCTAATTTTGGTCATAAGATTGCAAATTGTCAAATTAAGTTTAAAGACATGCAACTAAGGAGATCGATAAATAAACAATCTTTGCAACATATAACTAAACAACCAATGAGTAGACAAAGTTGCACCAATCACTTTGACCTATTAAATAATAAGCTCGAATTCTGTAAGTGTCATAACTTCAGCCACAAAGATGCAAACTGCCATCTGAAGAATTACAAAGCAGATCCAAGGATAAAACCCTTAGCTAGAAATGCCAGCACATGGAAAAAGAAAGATAGTTAAAAATGTGGTCCAGTACTTTTAGCTCAAAAACAAAAAGACCCCGGGTATATAGACAGTGGATGTTCCAAGAAAATGACTAGAGACAAGGATAAGTTTATGTCTATAAGTAAAAGAAAAACAGGAAATGTGACCTTTGGAAATGATGAACCAGGTAAAATCAAGGTTAAAGGCATGGTGAGTTTGAGTAATGGTAAAGGAAAATCCCAGGATGTTCTGCTTGCAGATGGGCTGAAACATAATTTTCTCAGTGTATGTCAAATGTGTGACAAAGGATTTGAAGTGGTGTTCACTTCCAAAGATTGTAAGATAAATTCTGTAAACTCAGGACAAGTGGTGGATAAAGGAATAAGGACAGATAATAATGTATATGCGCTGAAAGAAGATAGAGAAGAGTGTCATCTAAGAAAACATGATGAAAGTTGGTTATGGCATAGGAGACTTGGACATCTAAACTTTCACCACTTAATCAAGCTCAAAAATCTTGAGTAAGTAAAAGATATTCTAAGAATATCAAAGCCACAAGATTATGTGTGTAAACCCTACCAAGTAGGAAAGCTAACCAAGACACAGTTTAAATCCAAGAGCTCTACTTGAACAGAGAAACCACTCAAATTAGTTGATATGGATTTATGTGTACCATAAAGACATGAAGGCACAGGGAAGGAAAACTACTTCATGATGATCATTGATGATTACTCCAGACTCACTTGGGTTTATTTTCTCAAAGAAAAATTTGAAGCATTTGATAAATTTAAAATATTTAAGGCTTTAATTGAGAATTAAACAGGCAACAGGTTAAAGGCAGTAAGATCAGATATAGGAGGAGAATTTGTGTCAAGTGATTTCAATGAATTCCGTGATAAACATGGGATCAAGAGAGAATACAGAATCCGAGGAACTCCACAGCAAAATGGAGTAGTCGAGAAGAAAAATAGAATAGTTCAGCAAATGGCGAGGTCAATGATGAATGAGAAGAACATTGGTCAAACATACTAGGTAGAAGCAATACACACAACAATCCATATTCTTAATAAAGCCCACCTCAGACCACATAGTGACAAGACACCTTATGAACTGTGGTATGGAAGACCTGCTTCAATCAAACACTTCAAAGTCTTTGGGAGTAAGTTCTACATAAAGAATAATAATGAAAAACTTGGCAAGTATGATGACAGGGCTGATGAAGGCATCTTCTTAGGATATGCTATCAATAGTAAAGTATATAGATACTTTAATAAAAGAATGTCTGAATTAGTTGATTACATTGACTTAAAGGTTGATGAAGGAGTCCCAGTAAGAGAGGTGAGCAATATTGAGTCTGCTACAGAGGACACAGCTGAAGCTAAAGATGAAAAGGTCCAAGAATAAGAAAAATAAGAATCTAAGTCAGATGAAAATACAAATACTCAAGCAGACTCAAATCAGCAGACAACATCAAATCCTTCCTCTAGAATTACTCAAAAGAATCATCCTGCAAGTAAGATAATTTGTGAGAAAGACAAAGGTGTACAAACCATGAGAAGGATAATAAAAGACACCGAGCAATCACATATAGCCTTCATATCCATGGTGGAACCCAAGAAATTTAATGAATCCAGTGAATATGACCATTGGGTTAAAACCATGAATGATGAACTTGACCAGATTGAGAAAAACAATACTTGGGAGATGGTTCCTAGACCTAAAGGTAAAAATGTCATAGGTTCCAAATGGGTCTTTAAGAATAAATTGAATGAGCAAGGACAAATTATCAGGAACAAAGCAAGATTGGTCTGTAAGGTCTATGCACAAGTTGAAGGATGGGATTTTGATGAAACCTTTGCACCAGTGGCAAGATCGAAAGCCATCAGAATGTTTCTTTCCTATGCATGTCATAAGAAATTTAAAGCATATCAGATGGATGTTAAGTCAACATGTCTTAATGGAGATCTAGAATAAGATGTATATGTGGAGCAAATTGAAGGATTTTCACTGACAGATAATCCTGACTATTTTTGTAAGTTGAAAAAGGCATTATATGGTATGAAACGGGCACCACAAGCATCGTATTATAGACTGGACAAATTTCTATAGGACAAAGGGTTCAAGAAAGGTATTGTTGACAATAATCTATACATTAAGTCTGAAGGTGATGATTTATTAGCTATTTTGGTGTATGTAGATGACATTATTTTTGGATGCACTAATGACCCTTCAGTTCAGTGGTTTTCTGATTCAATGCAGACTGAGTTTGAGATGTCCATGATAGGAGAATTGTCATATTTACTTGGTTTACGAAACAATCAAAGTTCTGCAGGGATATTTATCTCTCAAGAAAAGAATTTGGAAGAGATGTTAAAGAGGTTTCAGATGGAAGATTCTACACCTGTGATCACACCTATGGTGGTTGGTTGCAAGCTCAGTAAAGATGATATTTCACCTGATGTTGATCAAAGAACATATCGATCAATGATAGGTAGTATTTTGTACATCACAACATCCCATCCTGATATAATGCAAGCTGTTGGAATGGTAGGTCATTATCAATCTGCTCCTAAAAAAAGTCATTTAGCAGTTGTCAAAAGGATATTCAAATATTTGAAGGGTACAATGACTTATGGTCTCTGGTATCCTAAAAATCAAAATTTTCAATTAACTGCATATTCAGATGATGATTGGGAAAATTGTTTGGATGAGAGAAAGAGCACCAGTGGAGGTGCATTCTTCTTAGGTGATTCGTTAGTAGCATGGCTTAGTAAGAAGAAGGGATCCATTTCATTATCAACTACAGAGGCAGAGTACATTGTTGTTGCTACTTGTTGCACTCAGATATTATGGATGATACAAACTCTTGTAGATTTGAAGGGCACTTATACTAATCCAATTCCACTTCACTGTGATAACACCAGTGCCATTAGTGTCTCCAAGAATCCTGTTCCCCATTCAAAAATGAAGCATATACCAATAAAGTATCATTTTCTCAAAGAGCAGGTTACAAACAGAGTTGTTCAGTTGAATTATATTCCTTCCATAGAACAAATTGTAAGCATCTTTACTAAACCCCTAGCCATGACACCATTTGAATATCTTCGTTAGAAGCTGGGTGTCATCCCTTCTCTCACCTAAGAGAGTCCATCCTATTAGGGGGAGTATGTGTTGGTTGAATATTTGATACCTCCCAAAAGTACTGCAACATCTCAGTGGGAGCATGTTTTCTCTGGCATTGATGTCAAAGGGGGAGAAAAGGTGTGGTTTAGATGCTACAATTGGAGGTCTAAGAAGAACAGTGTAGCCTTTTAGGGTTTCCATCAATGCCAAAGGGGGAGATTATTGGCATTTTTTTACAGGAAGAGTTTTCTTTTCATTGATGGAAAGAACAACAACAACGATGGTGAACATGAAAAGCATAATCTCGAAAGGATAAGCGAACAGTATGGAGAGATCAAATATCGGAAGGAAAAGCGTAAGCTTAGGGTGATAAGCCTCAGTAGTTGTTCGATCAAGAAATTTACAGTGGTGATTGCATAATATTATGGATGTCAGTCATATGAGTGACCGTGGGCTTGAGGACCATTGGAGGATTGTGACTGTTGGATCTGCAAGCCAGATCAATGAAAGGGATGAATTGCAGAGAGGGAAAGAAGAATTAAACAACTTGCTAGTTATAATCATGCAATTGGTCTAGATCATCAGATCTCATAAACCCAAATATCGATGATTGTGGTTGATCTAACAAACGATCAGATTAAATCGAATTAATTCATTGCCGTCGAATGTGCAATCGCCAGATAAACGGAAAGGATAGATTGTGGAGATCGAAAGGAGAATTAAATATCGTACTATTTCCAATCCTGCAATTAGTCAGGACCGTCGGATCTTATAGCCTCAAATATCGACGATTGTGGTTGACTCACCAATAGTGCACAACTTCAAATTGCAGAGTTTTGGTGACGAGTTAAATCACTCACAAGTTTTGGTTCCGCAACCATCCTTGATCATTGATCTGCTTCGAGTTTCTTCACGACCGTTGGATAAATTTTAAGTGGAAGGACAGGATAAGATAGAAGAGCAGCACTGAAGATAGATCGAGCCATCGATCTAAGAGAATGATCGATGAACAACATTTGGTTCATGTCAAAACTTGTGAGGAGGTTATTTTTCGGTGAATCTCACTTTGGAAGAATTGGCAACTTCAAATTCGAATTAACCGAAACTCGAAAATATGAAATGAATAAGGACCATCAGATCTGGAGAAAATGAGATGACCGTTAGATCAGGAAGAACAACGTCTACAAGGACATGTGGAAAACCATGTCAACAAGTGCACATGGCATAATCAGATGATGACAAGTTTCAAGATGAAATTGGCTCGCCGCATGTCAACAAGTGACATAAGCAAGCTACGTTACTCCGAGAGATTTACTTCAGGAGTTTCATCACCAACAAATGTCAAAAGTCCCAAATTATCAAAGGATGAAGGTCTAAAGTCGCTCTCATTCTTCAATATAATATACATTTCAAGAGTTAGGACAACCATTAGATCCAGGAGAAATAAAGATACGATCTGTTGGATCTGAGCATCGAGGATCAACATTCATTGGATCCTAAGATAAATGCATGAAGGTTAAGTGTTTGGATGAGCGCAGGAGAGCGGACTTGTCAAATTCCTGAAGTACCAAACTAAGCAGGGAACATCCATCATCAAGACTAACAGGTGATGCATGATCCACAACTCTGGAGTGAATGAATTTGGGAGTTTGTGGTTGGGAAGGAAACAAGATCGTTGAAGGCCCAAAGAGCCAAAGGAGCTGAGGACCATCGATCTATAGGAGGACACACGTCAATAGATTGTGTACTCCGGTTGGAACACTCTGGGAAAAAGTCAGCAAGGAAAGTTGAGAGTTGATATTTCCAAACCCGAATACCTGAAGGGACTCTGACCATTGATTTGAGAAGACCATGTGTCGATAGATCATGAATTCTAGGTGGAAGCACCACAGAGAAAGTGGATTTTGAGAATCAAAACTCTCGAAGCCTAAAAGGCGAAATCGATCTCGTGCTTCGGTTTGGAGGGCCACACGTCTCTTGGTCATTAATACTTAGGAGGGTATGGATCGGGAGAAGAGGAAGGAAAGACAATAGATTGGAGACGTTGATCGAAGGAATCTATCAGAGACTGCGAGATCGATGATCACACCTGATTGTGGGACCAAAAATTGCTTGGAAGTTAATTTTCTGAGGGTAGGCTGCAATCGAAACCACGGTATCAGAGAAAGGGTATGTGGCAGCTGGAGGTAGATTGCAGGGAGAAAAGTGGTTGATCCCAAACCTCTCTTGGACACGCCCATAATCGTTCGCTTACACAAGGACGTACCCGAGGTCACATGCGACAGGGGGCTAACAAGAAGAGAGCTCATGCCCGCAATCACGTGGTAATTTGAGACCATCGCCCAAGGTCACATCTAGTGGTCATGTGGAGAGGAACATTGCGCCAAGTGCTAATTCACGCATGTAAATTTCACGAGGAACTATGGATCAAAAATCCTCTATGTGTATAATCCAACGGTGCAGATTAGGTAGACAATCTGATTGAAGGGTTTTTATTTCACTTTATGGTTTCTTGATCAGTTACGATTTAGTTACACTCACTGAATTATTGTTTGGAGGCATTGGAATCATGGCTCTTGAGCGTTCTGAGATTCCTGACATGTGCGTTGGAGATTCGGTGAGTAACGGATGATGAGATCATGAATAAAAGAAAGATGTCGTGATAGAGGAAGGTTTATGTTTCTCGGTAAAACAAGTCGAATTGTATGTGATCAAGGAGACAGTAGGAACAGGGCGTGAAAGATGTAGAGATGAAGAACATAAGTTGGACAGAGAAGAAATGGTGAAAACAACAAACTGTACAAAAACTTAAGCACAAGAAGATGCGAGCGGGAACACACTGATGCAGGTAGAGAAGAGGAGTGTACCCAAACAGTGATGAGATTGGTAAGCCATTGATAAATACTGTATCACTGTAATAAATTTCAGAAATAAAATATTTATTTCTTAGGGTGGTAGGGTGGTGCTAGAGAGGACTGTTGTCCTTAGAGTTTCAAGTGGGTTCTTGAACACAAGGAGTTGTAGCTTCAATCTGGTTGCAGCCAGAAAAACCAAGGTGGTAGGGCGGTGCAAGGGAGAACTATTGTTCTCTATTGTACAGGTTGGTGCCTATGTGACTAGAATTTGGTGCTTCCATCCAGTTGTTGCTGGAACACTCATGGATTTGGTGCTTCCTTCTAGTGGGTGCTAAAGAAACTAGAGATTTGGTGCTCTCAGCAAGTTGCAGCTTGTAAAATAGAGGTGGTAGCCTCACATTGATTTGGCACTCAAAGATAAATGATGTAGAGAACATAAAAAGATTGCCTATCTTTCGAAGAAAAAAGAGGTTTTCTCCTTTTATAGGTTTCCTCGGGAATATATGTTTCTATATACTTCATGTGTGTGATTAATGTTGAATACTCTATTTCTTACTTCCCTGAATTATTTTGATCATCRGTGAGTGTTCTGTAATGAGTTTAAAATGGGTATTATTGTTTAAGCACAATAACAACTGATTCACCCCCCCCCCCTCTCAGTTGTCTAACAAGAATTTATTGAGACACTTTGAGTTCCAGATGGAGCATTTTCATAGGATGCAATTGTAGAGACAGAGAGGAGGAGCTAGTTCCACATAGAGCAGCCCCAAAGGAGGGAATTTTCTAACGGAGTAGAGAAATTACTCTCAGTTTTAGTGTTTAGCAATTACAGAGTCCTAGAGGGGAATTCTGTAGTGAGTTCCAAGTGGATCTATAAGATCAAACACATAGTTGACGAGAGTATCAAGAATCACAAAGAAATATTTGTTGCTAGAGGATTCTCTCAGATGGAGGGAATAGATTATGAGGAGATCACATTTCCTCATGTTCATCAATACAGTTCTATCTAAATGATTATTTCCCTTCCAACATCCATGGGTTGGAGACTACATCAAATGGATGTGAAGACAACCTTTCTCAATGGATTTATTGAGGAAGAAGTATACATAGAGAAACTCGATGGTTTCGTGATACATCCGAAGGAGTCTCATGTGTGCAGGTTGAAGATGCCCTTGTATGGAATCAAGCAACCACCTCAAGCTTGGTATGCAAGGATTGATAGACACCTGATGATTTTTGGGCTTCAACAAAAAATTTGTCAATTCCATCCTTTACTACAAGAATTTTAATGGTGAGTCCCTGATTTTGGTCCTCTACATTGATGATTTATTTCTCACCGATATAGAGAGCCTTATTGTTGAATGCAAGTATGCATTGGCCTCTAAGTTTGAGATCAAGGACCTTGGTATGATGCACTACTTCTTGGGACTAGAGGTGTGTCAGAGAATTGGTGAGATCTTCCTGAGTCAGGGGAAGTACATAGTTGAGATATTGAAGAAGTTTGAGATATTGAACTTGAAGCCCATGACTACACCAATGATGATGAATCTGAAGAAACTTAGTGTGTCTTCTTCTGATTATGACAAAATTGATCTGACTCTATACAGACAACTAATTGGATAATTGATGTATCTAGTTAAAACCAGACCAAATATTTTCTATGCAGTGAGTGAGCTTGTCTAGATTATAAGTCAGCTAAGAAATACACACTAGATTGTTGTGACGCATGTGTTGAGATACTTGCGAGGCACAGTTGGACATGGTATGAGATATACTTCTAGTATTTATATGATATGGTAGGAATATATTGACTCTGATTGGGCAAAGAGTGCACTGGACAGAAAGAGCACCTTCAAGTGTTGCTTCACTTTGGGATCTTCCATGCTTTCCTAGTGTAGAAGGAAACAAACCTTTATGGCTTTGAGAACAACAGAAGCAGAGTACATTTCATTAAGTATGACATTCCATGAAGCAATGTGGCTTCACAAGCTCCTTGCAGATTTATCCAAACATGTTTTGGATTCCACCATTATTCATTATGGTAACCAAAGTTGTGTGAAGATCTCTAATAATCCAGTGTTTCATAACAAATCAAACCACATTGAGATCAAGTACCATTACATTCGAGACATGGTGTAGAGGAAGGAATTATTGGTGCAGTACCTTCCTACAGATGAGTAGGTTGTTGATGTTCTTACCAAACCAGGACAAAGTTCAAGTACTTTCGTGACAGACTTGGTGTGGAAGAGAATGCCTCCCTTGTTGATATGGAGTGTTGATGTTTGCAACTTCCTGAGACATTCTCCAGATCGTACTCCTCTATGACTAATTTGAATTGATCTGTGATGACACTTATCCGAGAAGGGATAAGTGTGTTTGGTCTTATATCCCAACATCCCATTTGGAGAGCACGAGGACATGTCAAGGGAGTTCACCCTTGAAGTCATACACTATGGGAGTTGACCCTAGTGTTTCTAGACGGTGTAGCCTCTAGAATTCCACATGGAGTGCCATGTGTGATAAACTTTATCCATATCATACTCCTTTGTGAATTGAGTTGAGTTGATCTATGAAGACACTTATTCGAGAAGGGATAAGTGTATTTGGGCTTGCATCCCAAAGTCCCATGTGGAGAGCACATGAGTACATGTCAATGGAGTTTACCCTTGATGTCACAAACTATGGGGAGTTGACCCTAAGTGTTCCTAGAGGGAGTAGCCTCTAGAATTCCACATGGGAGTGCCATGTGTGACAAAATTTTGCTATTATAGTGGTTGTGTGCCACTAGCAGAAACTATGTGTCTCTCAACGTTAGTTGTGTACTACTATGGAAAGATACCTCCCTAGCTAAGAAAGAGTGTTGATGCTTCAGCATCAGGCATAACTTCTCGTAGATTTGGCTGCAGACCAAGGGATATAGGATACATTTATCATAAAGGTGCACTTGTGGTAAATGGGCCCAGATGTAGTCCTTCCTTGATCATGACAAGGAATAATATGGACTCAAGGTTCTTGAAGTGATTTCCATGTGTCAGTTAGCATCAAGCCGACATTCACTCATAGGTGTGTACCTGTGGTGAAAGATCCTGGTGTGGTCTTTTTCCTAGTCATGGTGATTTGACAAGGAATGATAAAGACTCAAGATGTTATATGTTATTACATGCAGACCCAGAGTGAGCCTAATATTAGAGAGAGATAATTGGCTCAGAGGGAGAGTCACAGAAGGAGTTTATCCTCGATTCAGGTGGGAGAGAGATGCCTCCCAATACTAATAGACAAGTTTCATGAGTCTATGGGTAAGTTTGTATACTTCAAAGACAAGCTTGGCATGCTGCAGAATGTCTCCCCCGTTGAGAGGGAGTGTTGATGTTTGGACAACATCAAGAAGACATTCTCTTAGAATAATAATTAATAATATAATATTGATCATTAAGTATCATATATAAAGTAAATGATAATAATAAATAATTATTGATTATTCAAGGGACACATCCTTTCATGGATGGTCACCATATGTCCCCTATATATGGAACACTCATCATTGTAATAATATATCGATCATATCTTATATGAAGAACAACAACACGATTTTGGGTACATTTTGGGATACCATAAACCATCGTCTAAAATTAGGACAATTGATTCCTCAACAAATTCTAGTCGAGCCTCTAGTCACTCCTGGACACCAAGCTCACCAAATCCACTTCCTTCCACCCCCAGACAGATTGCCAAACAGAGGTCATCAATTGGATGATCGTGCATATCCTTCACATGTACAATTCCAAGCATCCTCGCACATGGGATCAAAGTCTTCTGTATGTTCATCATAGCTACAGTAGAGCCATGCATAGATCAACTAACCACAAATCCTTTCAGGTGGGGTCAGTATTTCAACCATTGGGTCCCATGGATGTTGCAATACCCCTTGCGACCACCCAAGAAAACTCGTCCCATGCTCAAACTGAAGCCAACAAAGATACCAGATTCACTGAGCAGATCCAACACATATTCCAATAGGTTCAATATATTTTGCAGAAGTCAAATGCCAAGTACAATTAGTTCCATGATCGACACTAGGTGCCACACAAGTTTTAGGTGGGAGATAAAGTTTGGTTGCACTTGCAGAAATAATACCTTACAGGTCCCCATTGGAAGCTTCGTCCAGTCCATTATGGACCTTCTACCATCACTAAGGATGTGGGTGACAATGATTTTGAGCTCAACATTCCCCCCTTCCTTGGCTTGCACCTAATGTTTAATGTGGAACTCCTTCATGCATACTTTCCACCATTATTGGACACCTCAGAGGTAGTAGAACAATTGACACCAATAAGGCTCAACCGTGAATGCATGGAATAGGAATCCACTAATAAAATCGTGGACATACATGTCAATGGCACTTTCCAAAAGAATATTCATATTTTTCAAGTTGTCAAAGAAGGGAAACTCCTACACCAAGGCAAGTGGCTCACCTGGGTCCAAACTCAGCAAAAATTTACTCATCTAATGGGGGAACTTAACACAATGGATACCATTTCTTCCTAATGGGGGAGGATTAACCCAGGTGGATATCGGTGGCCACCCACCTATTCCAACTAGATCACTTTTAGATTTCATCTTTGCAGTTTCAGTTTTCATTTTGGTAGATTGTTTCTAAATTTTCAGGTCCTGAACTTTTGGGTTTGTTTTGAGGCCCTAATCAACGTTTTATAGGCCCTCCAAAGTCACACTATACCTAGAGTCAAAGTGTGATACAATAATGTTCATTCCTCAGATAGACCTTTCCAATGATCTATCGTTCACCCAAAACAAAGATCGTATGCAAAAGTTATGACCCCAAGAAGTTGATGTACCAACTTACCCCAACATGGCCCACATGACTTTTGGTGCTTCATCTCGTAGGGTTAGGTTTTTGGATGTCTAGGGTTTTGTAATTCACATTTGATGTAAAAATTCTTTTGGAGCCTTATTTCAATCATCTTCTATGAATGAGCTCATTCCTCACATCTCTTCTCAAAGATAAGCTTCCACCATTCTAGCAAGCTTGTTTCTATCTGTATTTTACAGTTTCAACATATTTCCTTGTTTAATAGAAGCCAAGTTTTATTGTATATCTATTATTGTTCATTTTATCTCTGTGTTAATAATATAGATATGTATTCATTTATTTATTCTCATAAAATCCAAATCAATAACTAATTCATTGGCTTCATGTTCTGAGGTGTTGATTGACAAGAAATACACTAGCGGAATGAGAGGACCAGTTCATTCAATGATTTTATGGGATCCTATACCTAAAAAGGAGAATATTTATAAAGTAACACCTTATGGTTTGGGGATAAAATCAATCAACCATCCTTTTCCAATGGTTATTTTTCTTTTTATAATTATCATTGGGACATGGAACCATCTTAAGAAGGTCAAAGTGCCTAATATTGAAGTTGTGATGATGAAGTTTAGAAGAAGGGTTGGCGTAGTACTTATCGATGATGGTATGTGATTGGACTTCAATGCCTAGGGATAATTACCTGCAAGGATTTGTATATGAAGTTTAGGCAAACCTTTTGAGAAGTGCAGGGTATGTAAGTAGTGTACTATACCAGATGCTTTATTAGGAAAATGAGGCCTTGTGCCTTGGGGCCCTGGTTAGGCTAATAAGATTTAAGCCTAGTACCAAAAGTTGGGAAGAGGGATATATTTTTTTTAATTTTTTGGTAGTTGTGGGAGAATCATTCCCTCCTAGATGACCTTTCTTATATGCAAAGAATATTATAGAAGCAAGAGATCCATTGGATAGATGTTGAAATACCCTAGAAGATAAGTCGACCCAGAAGAATAAAGTAATAATGAAAAGACACCTTCTTAGAAGAGAAATTGGCCCATATAGAAGGACATGAAGACTATAAATACGGAGGTTCCTTAGCTCATTTTTTCACTCACTTACACTCTCCCAGCTACACAGAAGCAAGGCACAAGTTTGGAGGAGGTGACACAGTAGCTATAGTTGCACAGTTTATTATTGCTTAGTTTTTTTATATCTCTCTCTTGTGCACTAATCCCTGAGGAGGTGTGCTACCTTTGTATGGTGTTGTTGTTGCATCTATGGTGGTATTTCTGGTTAATATAGCACTTGTGCTAGGTTTTATCTGATTAGACTTTCTTTTTTAATGGAATCTATCTAAGAAAGGTTGTTGGGCTTTTCCCCCGTTTGGGGTTTTCCCAGGATAAATATCTTGTGCTCTTTCCTGTCTCTTGTTTATGTTGCTACTTCTCAGTACATGATATATATGTTAATGGTAATGAAGTAAAATAACACTAGTAACATGAATGCTCTATAAATAAGGAAAATCTAACATGGTATCAGAGTTAGTTACCTTCGGAACAATTTAACCACTAGAAGGAAGATCAGTACAACGACACCTTGCAACACCTTGGAGATGAAATACTTTCTCAAAATCGTTGAGCACTATCCCAAGGATGTTGGGAATAATTCCTTCATAGATTAGTGTTCCCTAACCTATTTCACCCCATGAAACCCTTAGCATGCAGTTTGGTGAAGTCTGAAAAATCTAGGTTTTTCAGTGCTAGGGTTTCTACTGACGAAAATGTCAACCAATATGAGAGTTGAAGATAGATTGGATGGAGAAGATAACTTCAGATAATGGAATAAAAAAGTTTCCCTCATTCTAGAAGAGAATTATCTATTATATCACATAATCAAATATCTTCCAGAACCTAAAGATGAAGAAGCAAAAGCAAAGTTCAAGAAGAATGAGGTCAAGGCCAAGAGGATCTTGACAGATTCAATCAAGGATCACCTGACAGCCAATGTATAAGAACTAAATACACTGAAGGAGATGTTTGATTCCCTAACCAGACTTTATGAAAGTAAGAATACCAGTCTAAATATTACTTTAAGGCATCAACTCATAAATGTGACAATGAACAAGTCAAAAACAGTGGTCAACTATTTTACGAAGATATTGTAGATCAAGGATTAGTTAGAAACTATTGGAGACCCAGTATAAGAATTTGAACTTGTGACCACAAAAATCAATGTATTCCCGCCCTCATGGGACCCATTTGTGTAAGGAATTTGTGCAATAAGGATATTTCCTGGGTTTGACAAGATATGGTCAGATTGCACTCAAGAGGAATCCAGGCTGATATCCAAGACACAAAACACTAATGAGGATGAAAATAAATAACTTGCTTCCCAAGTGAATAAGAGAAAGAAAAGGGAAAAGGGAATATCAAAGAAGTCTAAGAGACCTTGTTACAAGAAGGATGCATGAAAGATCAGATGCTACAGTTTCTAGAAGTTGAGACACTATGCCTTTCAATATCCAGATAGAAATGAAAAGGAAAAGAAGAAACACCATGCAAATAAAGTAGATGCATAAGATCACTCAAAGACATCAAAGGATGAAATTTTTTTCTTTTAGACAATGGTGCTTCCATGCATATGAATCATAGAAGTAAACTCCAGCAGGACAACAACACCAGACTTCAGGTTTTCATATCAGGTTTGATATTTTATATTGTTGTTGCTTAAGGAAGTAGTGTACCTAGGATAACAATATTTACATCTTTATTATTTTCTATTGCTATCAAATGTTTAGGTACACCTGAATATTGTCGGTACGATTACCATTAAGAAAATTCTCACTGTTAATGATATACGTATCTGATGAAATTGATATCCTCTAGGATATGTTCTTGATTACTAACAACTCCATGGATATTACCATGGAAATGTTGGTCTTGTCTATTGTTCTAGGAAAGACACATGTGATAGCTATGAGAAGGATCTATGATGACGGTTGCAGCAGGAAACTGTTTAGACAGTCTCTAGCCAAGACATAGAAATGTGTACATGAACATACACACGCATGTGAAGAAGAATAAAAAGAAGAGTATATCTTATGGATATTGGCTCCAAAGATGACCGTACAACTAATTTGACCACTCCTTAGATCATCAGGAAGAGTTAGTAGTTCCATAAGGGCCCTACCTAGAAACAATGCAGTAAAACCAACATGTTCTCGTGATACCTTGCATAATGAAAAGGAGATACATATGCATGGAATTGATAAGCCATACTATTAAAAGAAGAAGATGACTCCACCAGTGGTGAGACAGGAATCCCCACCAAGTACCATCTTAGAAGGACATATATTTTAGAGGGAGTCAACCCTTAATATCCAGTAGGGAGGAGAAACCTCCCAGTATAGTCCATAGGAGATCATACTTCAAAAAAAGTCAACAGATGTAGCAGAAACATGTGGCTCTGGAGATCATATAGACTCAGAGGGATTCAAGCTTCATAGGGAGCATGCAGATTCAGAGTGATATTGATCTCATAGAGATTCAGTGTCTTAGAGACTTTCATTCAGAAAGTATTCCTTCTCAGATTCAAATAGAAAAGAGAGACGTCTTCCAGGACTAACAGACAGGTGTCATGAGTTGAGGAGGCTAGATCAAAGCTTCAAAGGATTCTAGGATATGTGAGATATCCTGGGAGGATTCCCTTGTCTCAATAGATCTTGTTTCAGTGATAGGAGGCAACCAGTCAGAAGGATTGGGATATGGATTTTTCCTCAGTTCTAGAAACCACACATGTTTTCCAGCTATGTGGCATTGATGAGCAACATCATTGATTTAGAGACTTCCACCATTGAAGAAGTTGTTGAGAAGCAGAAATGGAAGGATTCCATCATGGAGGAGTATTATTCCATGATAAATAATGATGTGTGGGAGGTGGTTCTGATACTAGAAGGGAAGTTATTAGTGACTTCCAAGTTGATTTACAAGATCAAGCATGCTGCAAATGGCAACATAGAAATGTAAAAAGATTGATTTGTGGCCTGAGGATTCTCCTAGCAAGAGGGAGAATATTATGATGAGACACTTTCTCTAGTAGCCAGAATAAGTTTACATAGAGAAACCACAAGATACATGAGAAGGAGTCTCATGTTTGAATATTGAAAAAGGATTTGTACGGGCCTAAGAAGGAATGCAAGGCATGATATTCCATATCAGACAATTATTTATGTTTCTACTTCTCAGTACATGATATATATGTTAATGGTAACAAAGTAAAATGACACTAGTAACATGAATGCTCTATAAATAAGGAAAATGTAACATGGTATCAGAGTTAGTTACCTTCGGAACAATTTAACCACTAGAAGGAAGATTAGTACATCGACACCTTGCAACACCTTGGAGCTGAAATACTTTTTCAAGATCGTTGAGAACTATCCCAAGGATGTTGGGAATAATTCGTTCATATATTAGTGTTACCTAACCTAGTGCACCCCATGAAACCCTTAGCGTGCAGTTTGGTGAAGTCTGAAAAATCTAGGTTTTTCAGTGCTAGGGTTTCTACCGACAAAAATGTCAACCAATATGAGAGTTAAAGATAGATTGGATGGAGAAGATAACTTCAGATAATGGAATCACAAAGTTCTCCTCATTCTAGAAGAGAATTATCTATTATATCACATAATCAAATATCTTCCAGAACCTAAAGATGAAGAAGAAAAAGCGAAGTTCAAGACGAATGAGGTCGAGGCCAAGAGGATCTTGACATAATTAATCAAGGATCACCTGACACCCAATGTATAAGAACTAAATACACTGAAGGATATGTTTGATTCCCTAACCAGACTTTATGAAAGTAAGAATACCAGTCTAAATATTACTTTAAGGCATCAACTCATAAATGTGACAATGAACAAGTCAAAAACAATGGTCAACTATTTTACGAAGATATTGTAGATCAAGGATCAATTAGAAACTATTGGAGATTGAGTATAAGAATTTGAACTTGTGACCACCATACTCAATGTATTCTCGCCTTCATGGGACCCATTTGTGTAAGGAATTTGCGCAGTAAGGATATTTCCCAAGTTTGACAAGATATGGTCAGATTGCACTCAAGAGGAATCCAGGCTGATATCCAAGACACAAAACACTAATGAGGATGAAAATAAAGAACTTGCTTCCCAAGTGAATAAGAGAAAGAAAAGGGAAGAAGGGATATCCAAGAAGTCTAAGAGACCTTGTTACAAGAAGGATGCATGAAAGATCAGATGCTACAGTTGCCAGAAGTTGAGACACTATGCCTTTCAATATCCAGATAGAAATGAAAAGGAAAAGAAGAAACACCATGCAAATGAAGTAGATGCAGAAGATCACTCAAAGACATCAAATGATGAAGAATTTTTCTTTTAGACAATGGTGTTTCCATGCATATGAATCATAGAAGTAAACTCCAGTAGGACAACAACACCAGACTCCAGGTTTTCATATCAAGTTTGATATTTTATATTGTTGTTGCTTAAGGAAGTATTGTACCTAGGATAACAATATTTACAACTTTATTATTTTCTATTTCTATCAAATGTTTAGGTACACCTGAATACTATCGGTACGATTACCATTAAGAACATTCTCATTGTTAATGATATACGTATCTAATGAAATTGATATCCTCTAGGATATGTTCTTGATTACTAACAACTCCATGGATATTACCATGGAAATGTTGGTCTTGTCTCTTGTTCTAGGAAAGACACATGTGATAGCTATGAGAAGGAGCTATGATGATGGTTGCAGCAGGAAACTATTTAGACAGTCTCTATCCAAGACATAGAAATGTGTACATGAACATACACATGCATGTGAAGAAGAATAAAAAGAAGAGTATATCTTATGGATATTGGCTCCAAAGATGACTGTGCAACTAATTTTACCACTCCTTAGATCATCAGGAAGAGTTAGTAGTTCCTTAAGGGCCCTACCTAGAAACGATGTAGTAAAACCAACATGTTCTCGTGATACCTTGCATAATGCAAAGGAGATACATATGCATGGAATTGATAAGCCATACTATTAAAAGAAGAAGATGAATCCACCAGTGGTGAGGCAGGAATCCCCACCAAGTACCATCTCAGAAGGAGATATATTTTAGAGGGAGTCAACCCTTAATATCCAGTAGGGAGGAGAAACCTCCTAGTATAGTTCATAGGAGATCATACTTCAGAAGAAGTCAACAGATGTAGCAGAAACATGTGACTCTAGAGATCATATAGACTCAGAGGGATTCAAGCTTCATAGGGAGCATGTAGATTCAGAGTGATCTTGATCTCATAGAGATTCAGTGTCTTAGATAATTTCATTCAAAAAGTATTCCTTCTTAGATTCAAATAGAAAAGAGAGACGTCTTCCAGGACTGACAGACAGGTGTCATGAGTTGAGGAGGCTAGATCAAAGCTTCAGAGGATTCTAGGATATGTGAGATATTCTGGGAGGATTCCCTTGTCTCAATAGACCTTGTTTCAATGATAGGAGGCAACCAGTCAGAAGGACTGGGATATGGATTTTTCCTCAGTTCTAGAAACCACACATGTTTTCCAGCTATGTGGCATTGATGAGAAACATCATTGTTTTATAGCCTTCCACCATTGAAGAAGTTGTTGAGAAGCAGAAATGGAAGGATGCCATCATGGAGTATTATTCCATGATGAATAATGATGTGTGGCAGGTGGTTCTGATACTAGAAGGGAAGTTAGTAGTGACTTCCAAGTTGATTTACAAGATCAAGCATGATGCAGATGGCAACATAGAAATGTAAAAAGCTTGATTTGTGGCCTAAGGATTCTCCCATCAATAGGGAGAATATTATGAAAAGACACTTGCTCCCTTAGCCAGAAGAAGTGTACATAGAGAAACCACAAGATACATGAGAAGGAGTCTCATGTCTGAATATTGAAGGATTTGTACGAGCCTAAGAAGGAACGCAGGGCATGATATTCCAGATCAGACAATTATTTAATGGTTTTCCATTGATCCTACATGTGGATGACCTTCTTTTGACAGGAGATGAGAATATCATAGTTGGGTGAAAGAGGGATCTCGCTTCAGATTTTGAGATGAAGGATCTATGTCTAATGCATTACTTCTTGGGATTGGAAGTGTGGAGGAGATCAGGTGATATTTTCCTTAGCCAAGGAAAATATACTGTTGAGATTCTACAAAGATTAAGGATGATGTATTGCAAGTCCATGACCACAACCATGATGATTAATATGAAGCTCTTGAGTGACAAATATTCAAATTTGGTCGATCCCACGATGTACAGACAATTGATTGGATCCTTGATATACTTGTTTAACACCATGCTAGACATACACTTTGCAGTGACTACCTTGAGTCAACACATGGTTGAACCCAGATAAGTACATTGGAGGTAGCAAAGCATATGTTGAGGTACCTTCATGGTACGGCTGGATATGGATTGAGATATGTCTTAGGTGGAGATATGAAGCTGCAGGGATATACAAATTATGACTGGGTAGGGAATGTATTGGATTAGAAGAGTACTTCTGGATGTTGTTTCAGTTTAGGATTGGGCATGATCTCATGGTTGAGAAGGAAGTAGACATCAGTGTCACTTGGTACATCAGAAGAAGAGTCTATCATAGCAAGCGTGGCAAGACTTGAAGCAATGTGGCTATGGTAGTTGCTAGCTGGGATATTTGATATAGAATTGGAGCGAACTTTGACACATTGTGATAATCAAAGTTTTGTGAAGCTTATCAAGAACCTTGTATTCCATGACAGGTCTAAGAATATAGAGATAAAATATCATTACATATGGGACATAGTGGAGAGAAGATTTGTGGAGCTCCAGTACATATCCACAGACGAGCAGATAGCAGACATTCTCACCAAGCCCTTGTCAAGAGTGAAGTATGAGTACTTTAGGGACACACTTGGAGTGTTGTCAAATGTCCACCCTCATTGATAGGGAGGTGTGTAGTTTCTTCTCATGATGACTAACCCCTTTGGCTAAGGGTTCCCTATATCAGTCACGTGAGGTGATTGAGGGGGTAATGCATTGTCATACCTGTTGAGAGAAGAAAGATCACATATGTATTCATAAGATTATGGTCGAGAATGTGTGACTTCGAACAGTAGTTGTGTGCTATTTCGATGGTTGTATACCACTGGTGGATATTGTGTGTCTATGAACAGTAGTTGTGTGATACTATAGTGGAAGTGTTCCACTGGAATAGGTTATGTGACTCTGGATAGAAGTTGTGTGCTACTTCAGTGGTTGTGTACCACTAGCGGAGACTATGTGTCTATGGACAATAGCTTTGTGCTACTACAGTGGATGTCTTCCATTGGTGGAGGTTTTGTGACTCCAGAAAGTAGTTGTTTCCTACTTCGGTGGATGTGTTACACTGGCAGAGGATATTTGACTTTGGATAGTAGTTGTGTGCTACGTCGGTGGATGTGTTCCACTGGCAGAGGATGCGTGACTCCGGACAGTAGTTGTGTGCTACTACAGTGGATGTGTTCCACTAGCAGTGACTGTGTGTCACTAGACAACAATTGTGTACTAATTGGCAGCAGTTGTGATCTATTGGATGAAATTATAGTAGCTATGTGCTACTAGATGATTTGCATATAGATTACCAGATCGCTTGATGTAGTTGTTTGTGGTACCACTTGATTGCAGATACTATGCATGATGATTCGATCTACTGAAGGAATTGTAGAAACTGTATGCCTACTAGCAAATTGCAGAGTAGTCAGTCGACTACCAGATGTAGACATAGTGAAATATGCCTCCCTAGATAAGAGGGAGTTTTGATATTTTGGTAGTCGTAAGAGGATCATTCCCTCCTAGATGACCTTTCTTAGATGCATAGAATGTTCCAGAAGCAAGAGATCATTGGATAGATGTTGAAATACCTTAGAAGAGAAGTCGACCCAGAAGAATAAAGTAATAATGAAAACACACCTTCCCAAAAGAGAAGTCGTTCCAACTAGAAGGACGGGAAGACTATAAATAAGGAGGAGCCTTATCCCATTTGTTCACTCACTTACACTCTCCCAACTACATAGAATCAAGGTGCAATTTTGGATGAGGTGGTGCAGTAGCTACAGTTGCACAGTATATTATTGCTCAGTATTTTGGTATCCATCTCTTGTGTGCTACTCCTTGAGGATGTGCGCTACCTTTGTATGGTGTTTCTTCTACAGCTGGGGTGGTATTTCTGGTTAATCTATCACTTGTTCTAGGGTTTATTTGATTGGACTTTCTTTGTGAACATAATCTATCTAAGAAAGGTTGTTGGGTTTTCCCCCATTTGGGGTTTTCCCAGGATAAATATCTTGTGTTCTTTTCTGTCTCTTTTTTATGTTGCTACTGCTTAATACATGATATATATGTTAATGGTAACAAAGTAAAAGAACACTAGTAACACTAATTCTCTGTAAATAAGGAAAATCCAAGAATTTGGACTCACTCTTCCATGGAGTGGTGATGCATAATTTCAATACATGTTGCAATCACTTGGGTGGATCTTATAGAAGTTACAACAGAGGGTAGTGTGGAAGATACAAGGAGAAAGTAAACACCTATAAGTAACACAATTAAAGTTAACTTTGAGATGAACTTCCTTGAAGGAGGGGGAGTATGTAATTCCACTTACTTTGAATTAATGTAATAAATAATAAATAAATAGTCTTAAAATAATAAAAAAATAATGATAATTAAAGTAAAAAGGATTATAATAAATAACAACATGATAATAAAAAAAATAACAAATTATAAAAGAAGGAAAGTTAAAAATCATAGAAATTACTAAAAAGGAATCAAAGGAAAAGGTAAACCAAGAAAAGGTTAAAAACTACATGATTAATTACTTGATGACAAGTGGAAATATTGATATGAAAGGATTAAAAGTTTGCATAGTTAGTTGATTGAGGGTTTGGGAGCTCTTAGTTGTATTGAATGAGGGATTGGTTGGGAGAGATTCATCCCCCATACATGGTTCTGATTACTAATTATGGATTCATTGGAGCCGATAGTAGGGTCTCAACAGTTCTTCATTCACCCAAATTGTAAGTCAATTCTCCTTGAATATTTCAAATATAACTCTCATAACTCATTACCTTGTGTTGAATATGAAACTAGAAATAAAAAATTTATGTACTATGGTTGATGTATGCAAATTAATTTTTTTATTGTATTGAGCATTACATATGGAGTCAAAAATTTTCTTCTTATTCAACTCTACTTTTTGGGATAACACTAGTTATTGCTAGAAATAATGCCAAAAACAAAGGTAGATGCCTGAAAGACTAAATAGAAAATGAAGAGAATTAACTAAGAACAATGGAAAACAAACCTACCTAACCTAACTAGTAAATGGGCCCACTAGGTGACATGGCACTACCAGTGAAACCATTTATGTAGTTTTATAAGGCTATGAGCCCATGCATGAAGAGCTTTGATGGGATGGTGAATGACATTAGGGTTTTACAGGGAAAAGGATAGGGATATATATCCCCATTGGCCTAAAATGCACCCAAGAAAGGAAAGAACTACTTGAGGCACAAAAAAATTAGAGCAACATTAGGAAACCTTGAAAGAATAATGGAAATGAGTGAGAATGGAGGAAAAGAATAAGAAAATTATCCATTTCCAATATTTTCTTTATTTCTCTATTTTGTGGAAATTCTCCTTCATCCATGCTGCAATTGAGTCTTCATGAAGACTCACTTCTTCAATTCCTTTGAGCTCAAAGAAAGTGCAAAAAACAAATTAAGTAACAAATTAGGTTTGTTCTTGGATACCAAATTTGCATTTTCATTTGTTTCCAAGGTATACAAGTAACTTTGCCATCTTTTTCATATTCACAGTCATGTATTTCATGAAACACAACACCCTCCTTCTCTTAGAAATATGAGACCATAGTATTGCTCAAAAATGTAGATGCTCATGGTGAAGGTCTCCTTCTCCTTGATGATAATTCTCATCAAAGATATTAGCAATACTTTTATCATCATATGAAAATATTGTTTCCAATGCTTGATCATTTTCAATGGAAGGTTGATTATACTCCTTGTCCATGTCAAAAACATGATTAAAAATAGGTTGCAAATGATTTGAAATCACATCCCCATTGATCAAATAAGGAAATGATTCACCTAGTGGTATGTTATTCTCTAATTCTATGCTAGGACCCATTTTATTCTTGACCTTCATCCTTTAAGTTAAAATCAACATATAATCAAGGATAGAAAATACACTTGTTAACAACACTATCATTCCAAAGAACAAAAGCTCCATCAAATAACACATGAGTTTCAAAACCTATGTGTTGGAAATTTTCATCTTGCTAATTTTCATCCTCTAAATCAGAATCAAAACCTAATGATCATTGGTTGATGAAAATAGCTTTTAAGAGAGCAAGAGGATCATTAAATAACTATAACAACCCTAGCTAAATGATTGCTTAAGATTTGCCAAGTATAATTAATTAAATAATTAATTGTCCTAATGTGTATTAGTTAAATAATGATTATTTATTAATAATATTAATTAATTAATTGATTGATTGATTAACACATTTAATGTATTGATTAATTAATTAATTAATTGATTAACACATTTAATGTTTAGGGTAAAGAATTAAATACTTAATAACTTTTAATTCATTATTATAAAACTTTACGTATGACAGGGGATAGGGTATTGAATGGAGGGATAACGTAGTAAATGGAGGGATAAGGTGGGTGGCATTAAATGAAGGAGGAGGTGATGAATGGGGAAGGATATGAGGGGGCAGAGGCCTTCGGGAGAGGGGATGAAATTTTGGGAGAGGATGCATTATTGGGAGAGAAGGACTGTATTTTGTTGTCCATGATATTGTTCTGGTTTGGGAGTTTGGGTGTACTGTTACAGGAGTGCACCAGGTTGATGGGATTTTTGGGCTCGGGGGCCAGGAATGCTCACAGAATCCTGGAGCTAGGGAGCCGGACAGGCTCTGTTCCTAGCTGGCAGGGAGGAAAGATTCAGTTTTGGGGAGAGTTCAGGTAGAGCAGCGAAGAGGACAACCGAAGATTGGGGAATTAGCATCAGACAGAGGTATGAATTTCATGAATTTGTTGTGTTATGTGGTTGTTAATTAAATTTAATTTCATGCTGTTAATAAATTTAATTTATGTTGAATAATAAATGATTATACGTTGATGATTGAATTGTATAGGATATAATTTCTTCATTCTTTAATTTTATCTTGTATTTTTATAAGGCTCTGTGGGGACAGAGACCTTACATGTGGTATCAGAGCCTGGTTTCAAAGCTGAAACCTAGGGCTTGACCACCCGCATAATTGTGCAGATTGTTCCCTAAAAACAACTCCTAATCTACAGCCTAGAAACCTTTTATTTACAGGTCATAAACCCTATGAAGACTCCCATGTTCCAACCACCTTTTCTAATCCTACTAATCCTCACCTGCACAAAAGAAGGATTAACAAGAATTAGCTTCAAAAATATTTTATTTTAAACCAAAAAATTATGAAAGGTATATAAACAATAGTTATATTCAACAATATTTTATTATAAACAAAAGATTAGGAAAGTATATATACTAGTTTCCTTATATAGAGGATTATATATACAATAACGAAAATAAAAAAATAATAAATAATTAAAATTTACTTTGAAACTACCTTGGAATCATTCACAGACCAAAAAAAAAAAATCATGCTTTACGTAAGGACAATTTAACCCTATATAATATATTTCGAACATAAATATATTGGCCTATGCAGGTCTTGAACATTCACCTAGCTCACTCACCAGGCCACATTCTCTTAGCTCACATTCTCACATAGCTTATTAGCTCACATTCTCACGCTCAACCCACATTGCATGCCTCTTATTGCACGAAGTATTGCTCTATTCTAACTCTTCAGGAAGAAGAAAAGGTAAATCCCAACAACCACCTGGGTAGGTTACTTATTCATGCATGAATTGCGGACATCCATCATATACGATGTGACTCAATCTAAATGTGATTTCATGTCAGGAAGGAGAAGGCTGATGAACACCTTCCCCATCTTGGGTCCGAAAGGAGACTCAAATTAATATTTTTTGTTTCTTCACGAGACCAAGCACCACGAAGGCGGAGGGAGAAAGTTATTGTATTTAGGTGTAACAGAGTGCATTAATGGAATACAAAAATAAAAA
>ML784360.1:498334-508952 GCA_009831015.1 Picea engelmannii
TAAAGAATTAAATACTTAATAACTTTTAATTCATTATTATAAAACTTTACGTATGACAGGGGATAGGGTATTGAATGGAGGGATAAGGTAGTAAATGGAGGGATAAGGTGGGTGGCATTAAATGAAGGAGGAGGCGGTGAATGTGGAAGGATATGAGGGGGCAGAGGCCTTCGGGAGAGGGGGTGAAATTTTGGGAGAGGAAGCATTATTGGGAGAGAATGACTGTATTTTGTTGTCTGTGATATTATTCTGGTTTGGGAGTTTGGGTGGACTGTTACAGGGGTGCACCAGGTTGCTGGGAGTTTTGGGCTCGGGGGCCAGGAATCCTCACGGAATCCTGGAGCTAGGGAGCCGGACAGGCTCTGTTCCTAGCTGGCAAGGAGGAAAGATTCAGTTTTGGGCAAAGTTCGGGCAGAGCAGCGAAGAGGACAACCAGAGATTGGGGAATTAGCATCAGACAGAGGTATGAATTTCATGAATTTGCTATGTTATGTGGTTGTTAATTAAATTTACTTTCATGCTATTAATAAATTTAATTTATGTTGAATAATAAATGATTATACGTTGATGATTGAATTGTACAGGATATAATTTCTTCATTCTTTAATTTTAGCTTGTATTTTTATAAGGCTCTATGGGGACAGAGACCTTACAATAACTCATTAATTTTATAACTTGTGTGCTACAAATTGTCATATTATTTTCTTTCATCATCTTGATGCCATGTACTTATGCAAGTAGAGGAGAGAAAAACATCATCAATAATTTTGACAGTTTTTCCCTCAAGATGCCCTTCAAATTTACGAGGAACCATCTCATTTCCAAACCCAACCAACACATTCTCTCTATTAATAGGGGTCCCAAACTCTAATTTCATGTGCTACTTGGAAAATTCATAATTATTCTCATGCACCCCCTTTAGAAAGATGTCAATGGAAACCTATAAAGTATAATCAATGAAACCCACATGGCCACTATTCATTCTCATAGAATTTTGATCAAACATACTTACATGGCATGTAGGGCCAAGAGTACTTTCAAGTTGAATATGATTTTAAAAATGCATGAAAATCCAATTTCATCAAGAGCTAATAGTTTGTCATAATGGAATTGTTGTGTTGTGTATACAACGGGCGGAAAGGATTCCTCTAATAATTGACTTTGAATTTTGAAGGCCAAGACAAAAGTTTCTTTTTCATCATTTTTTAAAGTTAACAACATCAAAAGATTATCTTGTAACTAAAAATCCACAAGACTAGGAGTAAAAAATGTAGCATTGGATTATTTCCCACATTCATTCCTCTTGACAAATTTGGGGGGAGAGCTAAATAACATGTCAGAAGCCACCATATTATTTCATTCTCAATTGCATTGTCAAACATAGTATCCAAATCTAGAGAACACCTCTCTCTGAGAAATAGTGAGAATTGAGAATCATAGCCAATGAAATAAATCAACATGGTAGAAACTTTGGATGGCTTCACATTCTTTGGAATTTCAAGATAAGAGTTATGACATTGTCCATTGAATATTGTTACACTTTTAGAATCACCCTTTTCTAAAGAACTAAAATCCATTAACAGTTGAAAATGATTTTTTTCTCTCCCCACCTATATAGGAAGAGATGTTGTAACTACCTTCAAGTGGAGATTGAGTTGGATAACATTTATCTGAACCAAACCTAAGCTTCACCTTCCAAAAAATGCACAAACATTAACATAAAAACATCCTCATGTTTGACAAGGAGTTTGCCAATGAAATCTTGAAACATTATGATATGTGCATTAGCTATTTTCAGACAATTGACATTGAATTTTGGAAGAATTTTTAGGTACCCAATAGGCAAGGGGTGAAGAGTTGTAGGAAATATTAAGGATTGATACCTTTCAATGATCAAGGGATTGGCATAAATAAGATGATTTATGGGCATAATGATAGCTAATTCAAAGGAGGACTCCTTTTCATCATTAGGGGTATTTGACCATAAGGGTTTAGGGATAGAAAATGGATATATAACATCCTATATTAATAAACATTTAAAATGTTATAATTATGAATAAGACTACAATTGAAAGAAGAGTATTCCCCAAATTTTGTAATAAAATTGTAGCAAGGGATTTTCAATATGGGATTCAATCAAAATATGAAGAAAGAACATATTAATAAACTAAATAGATGGTGTCAATAAGGTGTTCGCTACTGAGAAGATGTGTGTTGATCTAAGCTCATTATAATGTTGTGACATCTATATGGAGTTTGTAGGAGAGATACTTTTTCCTCAAGAGCCATACTTTCTCACCACAAGAAACAAGTAGTTGGAGTAATGGAAATATGGAAACATTCCCCAATGGATTCACCAATAGATTTCTAGCAAGCTACAAATCTCGAATAATGCAAGCTTTCAGGTATCATTGTTCACTAGATTAAAATTCGATGAAAAAATGAATAGTGGAGTTTCTAATATATTTTTCATTATACCCTAAGGAGAACTCCCTCCTCAATAATGACATTGGTTCTTATGTTGTCCCCCAAGTAGTTCCTCTCTCTCACTAGGGTGTCAATGAAAAGGCATAATGTGAAGGACCACCTTCCTATACCTCTCTAGCATTTCAATCCAATGCATAGGCCAAAGAAGGGGCATCAATTTATCCTGAATTTATTATTATTATATGTCACACAAGAAAATTTTGGTCTATGATATCCTCCTGGATTTAATATAGGGGAAGGATGGTGCATGATATGACTCCAAGGGGGGCATATATGGGGTTAAATGTATATTATATGACCCTAAGGTGGGACATATATGGGGTTAAATGTACATGTGATGGGTAAATGTATATGTAATAGGGTCGACCTAATGATAAAGGGGGGCTCATGTGCAATGTTTGAATAGGTAGAAATAGAGATCATGTATTCATTATTTTAGACATGTGAATTGTGAAGTATGAATGTATTTTGGTATATGGATGAGGTTTTCCTATTCTTTAAGGAGTTATTATGTAACACATATATCTCATGTATCTTGGAGTGGTACTCCATGTTCACATTGGTATACATGGTGTGTACTTCTCGTTTATTGTGATATGTTAAGTGTTTGGTACATAATAGTGCATGGAGTTTCCTCTACAATTTATTTAAACAAAATAAAGGTGTCGTGTTATAGTTTTGCGGTGACCAAGAAGCCAAACAACATGGGTATATAATAGACCTCAACCATAAGAATGATCTTTTGAACCATGGGCACCTTGATCTAGTTATCCTTGAAAAATGGTTCAAAGAAAGGGAACAAATATGATCTTAGGAGGTTGAACTACTTTCCTAACATGTATACTTAGACGTAAAACAAAATGGGAAAGGCAAGCATAGATCCATTTGTTTATTCAATACACTATGAGATAAAAAAAAATGAAGAGGGAAACACTGATAACTTGCTTGAATCTATTGTTTAACTAAGGCCAACAACCTTAGTTCAAATCACAAAATAAACCTAACAATCCATTTATAAAATAGTAGTTCTAGGGGTGGGGAATATAAAATATGAATTATGAAATAGCCATTTATTAAGACAGCCATGACACTGGAGGGGATTGTAAAATCTTAGCATTGGCCCTGATTGCCTCACTTTCAAAGTATATTACTTAAATTGTTTTTACACACACCGACACATAGAAGTGTTACTTATTGTTGCAAAAACAACGACATTATAGGTGGATCTTCAGTTTCTCATGGCCTCTTTGCTTGCTTTCCCCCCCTTCTACTATTGATTTGAACCTTTGATATTTACAAATGAGAAAAATATCTATATTATGGACAATTGGAAGAGAAACATGAGCCAAAAAATTGGGTTAGAATTTGTTATTCCTCCACCAATGAGAATGTTTCTCTTACACTTTTGTTAGATGCAGTTAAAATAGGAGCCTTTTAGTGCTCGCCCAAATTTGTGGCTAAATTTGTGGTTGATTTGGAGCTTCTGTGTTTTTCTCCCTTTTTGTTGTAATGGATTTCTTTGGCAACCTATCACATGTTTTGATTCATTGGATGCCCAAATTAGTCACAAATTTGTGTCCCTTTGAGGCAATTACAAACTTTAAAATGAAAAATAAGTAGATGGGTGAAAGAATGTGTTGATTCTAAGTGCTCATTTGGTGTTCTTTTTCTTTCAAAACCCCTTCGTAGTGGGTAGGAATAAAACTCATGACCTTTTTTACCATTTTGTAAAATTCAAATGCACTTTATAATATTATACTATCGTTTAAAGTTGATAATATAATTTTTGAGAAAGTAGATTTCCACAATTCATCACATTAATACGTAATATTTTTGGACTAAAAGCTATATTAAAGTTTTGAAATGTTCTCAACATAGAGTAGACACTCAACTCATCATCATGGGAGAAATCTTTGAAAAATATGATAAAAAGAGAAACAAATTTTTTAAAATAATTTATAGGGTAAAAAGCCAAAAATTGACCATTTGCAATAAAAAAATTTAATGAATAAAATTCAAAAACTTAAAAATAATAAACTAATATGATATGGGGTAAGTGAAATTTAATTAGAAATGGAAAACAATAAAAATATAATAATTTAAAAACATAAGTGAGTATGATAAAAATAGGTTATATATATAAATATATGAGAGGTTGTGTTAAGATAGAGAGAATAATAATTAAAGGAATAAAAAAAGATAAAAAGATAAAATATTGTGATAGAAACTGATATAAGGGATAGAGTATGTATACCTATGTAGACTTAAAGTCTATTCACCATCAAGATTTTATAAGTTAATACCTAGTATCCTATAAATATTTTATTAAAAAATTAGGTTATATGTTTTATTCACCAACATTTGAATGTCAATGATATAATTCACCATCACATACATTTGAATGTCAATGATATGATTACTCATGGCCATGTGCACATTTCTTATTATCTACACGAACTTTGTTTACATTCTTGATAAAATCAACGACCAAGAGGCTTTCGCGGCAAACACTTTAGTGAACCCCCCTTCCTCAAAAAATGCCGATAATTATTTGGTTCGTGGAATGGGTTTCGTTCATGGGGCTTTCTCTTTTGTTGGGCCTCTCAAACTTCGCCATGAAATCATGACTATCTTATTGATTCTGTCGAGGTGAACAAAAGTCGTTCGTACCTCCTCAAGTTGCGAAGAGTCACGATGCACACAAGCATATGTGATAGTGGAGAGGCCTTTTGAACTTTTGGCAACTTGTCTCCATAATCCTACTCACATGTTGGTGGAACCCCTAGAACCATGACATGGATGCCCAAAGCCACATGATTTCATGCATTGAGTAACTTTAAAGAAGACTAAGAAAGTTGCAGAATTCATTTCACATTGAAAGAGTTGTGGTTCGCCTCAAGGGTTGAAAATTTAGGGATATGACATATCATTTTCGAGATTGTATATGTAGAGTAAGTCATTAATAAATGATCCATATTTGTGACTATTAGTCGTAAATGATCAATTTCTCATTATTTTGAATAGTCCACTTACTACTCATTGCATCAATCATCACATCCAAGGCTTGCACCCGGAAACCAGAGCTTCCTGGGAGGTCACCCATCCCAAGAATCATCTGGCTCAAGCGTGTTTAACTATGGAGTTTTCCCCACAATCAAGCCCACTTAGCTTGCTACCCCATTTGCAAAACTATGAAGCTCTTGAGTGACAAATCTTCAGAGTTGGTGGATCCCATGATGTACAGACGGTTGATTGGATCCTTGATATACCTGGTTAACACCAGGCTAGACATATGCTTTGCAGTGAATACCTTGAGTCAACACATGGTTGAACCTAAATAGGTACATTGGATGGTAGAAAAGCATATGTTGAAGTACCTTCATGGTATGGTTGGATATGGATTGAGATATGTCTCAGGTGGAGATATGAAGTTGTAGGGATATACAAATTTTGACTAGGCAGGGAGTGTAGTGGATCAGAAGAGTAATTATGGATGTTGTTTCAGTCTAGGATCGAGCATGATCTCATGGTTGATTAGGAAGTAGACATCAATGGCACTTAGTACATCAGAAGAAGAGTATATCACAACAATCGTGGCACGTCGTGAAGCAGTGTGGCTCTAGAAGTTGCTAGCTGGGATATTTGATCTAGAATTGGAGCCAACTTTGATACATTGTGATAATCAATGTTGCATGAAGCTTACCAAGAACCGTGTATTCCATGACAGGTATAAGCATATAGAGATAAAATATCATTACATCCGAGACATGGTGGAGAGAAGAGTTGTGGAGCTCCAGTACATATACACGGATGAACAGATAGCAAACATGTCCACCAAGCCCTTGTCAAGAGTGAAGTATGAGACTTCAGGGACAAGCTTGGAGTGTTGTCGAATGTCCACCCTCGTTGAGAGGGAGGTGTGTATTTTCTTCTCATGTTGACTAACCCCTCTGGCCAAGGGTTCCCTAGATCACTCACGTGAGGTGATTAAGGGGGTAATGCACTCTTGGCCCTGCTGAGAGAAGAAACATCACACACGTAGTCATAAGAATATGGCAGAGACTATGTGACTTCGGACAGTAGTTGTGTGCTACTTCGGTGGTTGTATACCACTGGCAGAGACTGTGTGTCTCTGGACAGTAGTTGTGTGCTACTACACTGGACGTGTTCCACTAGCGGAAGTTGTGTGACTCCGGAAAATAGTTGTGTGCTACTTCGGTGGTTGTGTACCACTAGTAGAGATTGTGTGTCTCTAGACAGTAGCTTTTTGCTACTACGGTGAATGTGTTCCACTGGCGAAGGTTGTGTGACTCTAGATAGTAGTTGTGTGCTACTTCGATGGATGTGTTCCACTGGCAGAGGATGTGTGACTACGGACAGTAGATATGTGCTACTTTGGTGGATGTGTTCCATTGGCGGAGGTTGTGTGACTCTGGATAGTAGTTGTGTGCTACTATATTGAATGTGTTCCACTAGTAGTGACTGTGTGTCACTAGACAGTAGTTGTGTACTACTTGGCAGTAGTTGTGATCTATTGGATGAAATTATAGTGGTTATGTGCTACTAGATGATTGTCATATAGATTACCATATCACTTGATTTAGTTGTGTGTGTTATCGCTTGATCGTAGAGACTATGCCTGATGATTCAAGCTACCGAAGGCATTGTAGAAACTATATGCCTACTAGCATATTGCGGAGTAGTCGGTGGACTACCAGATGTAGACATAGTGAAATATGCCTCCCTAGATAAGAGGGAGTGTTGATATTTTGGTAGTTGTGGGAGGATCATTCCCTCCTAGATGACCTTTCTTAGATGCAAAGAATGTTCTGGAAGCAAGAGATCCATTGGACAGATGTTGAAATACCCTAGAAGAGAAGTCGGCCCAGAAGAATAAAGTAATAATGAAAAGACACCTTCCCAGAAGAGAAGTCGACCCAACTAGAAGGACAGAAAAACTATAAATAAGGAAGCACCTTAGCTCATTTGTTCACTCACTTACACTCTTCCAACTACACAGAAGTAAGGCACAAGTTTGGAAGAGATGATGTAGTAGCTATAGTTGCACAGTTTATTATTGCTCAGTATTTTGGTATTTATCTCTTATGCGCTACTCCTTGAGGAGGTGCACTACCTTTGTATGGTGTGGGGTTTATTTGATTGGACTTTCTTTGTGAACGTAATCTATCTAAGAAAGGTTGTTGGGTTTTTCCCTCATTTGGGGTTTTCCTAGGATAAATCTCTTGTGTTCTTTTTTGTCTCATTTTTATGTTGCTACTGCTCACTACATGATACATATGTTAATGGTAACAAAGTAAAAGAACACTAGTAACACTAATTATTTGTAAATAAGGAGAATCCAACAATTTGTACTCACTCTTCCGTGGAGTGATGATGCATAATTTCAATGCATGTTGCAGTCACCTGGGTGGATCTTATACTAGTTACAACAGAGGGTAGTGTGGAAAATATAAGGAGAAAGTAAACACCTATAAGTAACATAATTAAAGTTAACTTTGAGATGAACTTCCTTGAAGGAGGGGGAGTATGTAATTCCACTTACTTTGAATTAATGTAATAAATAATAAATAAATGGTCTTAAAATAATAAATAGATCATGATAATTAAAGTAAAAAGGATTATAATAAATAACAACATGATAATAAAAAAAATAACAAATTATAAAAGGAGGGGTAAAAAGTATAGAAATTACTAAAAAGGAATCAAAGGAAAAGGTAAACCAAGAAAAGGTTAAAAACTACATGATTAATTACTTGATGACAAGTGGAAATATTGATATGAAAGGATTAAAAGTTTGCATAGTTAGTTAATTGAGGGTTTGGGAGCTCTTAGTTGTATTGAATGAGGGGTTAGTTGGGAGAGATTCTTCAGCCATACACAGTTCTGATTACTAACTATGGATTCATTGGAGCTGATAGTAGGATCTCAACAGTTCTTCATTCACCCCGATTGTAAGTCAATTATCCTTGAATAGTTTAGATATAACTCTCATAACTCATTACCTTGTGTTGTTGAATATGAAACTAGAAATAAAAAAATTATGTACTATGCTTGATGTATGCAAATTGATTTTTTTTATTGTATTGAGCATTACATATGGAATCAAATTTTTGCTTCTTATTAAACTCTATTTATTGGGATAACATTAGTTCTTGCTAGAAATAATGCCAAAAAAAAAGGTAGATGTCTGAAAGACTAAATGGAAAATGCAGATAATTGACTAAGAACAATGGAAAACATACTTACCTAACCTAACTAGTAAATGGGCCCACAATGTGACATGGCACTACCAATGAAACCATTTATGTAGTTTTATAAGGCTATGAGACTCGTGCATGAAGAGATTTGATGGGATGGTGAATTACATTAGGGCTTGACAGGGAAAATGATAGGAATATATATCCCCATTGGCCTAAAATTCACCCAAGAAAGGAAAGAACTACTTGAGGCAAAAAAAAAAATAGAGCAGCATTAGGTAACCTTGAAAGCATAATGGAAATGAGTAAGAATAGAGAAAAAGAATAAGAAAATTATCCATTTCCACTATTTTCTTTATTTCTCTATTTTGTGGAAATTCTCCTTCATCCATGTTGCAATTGGGTCTTCATGAAGACTCACTTCTTGAATTCCTTTGGGCTCAAAAGAAAGTGCAGAAAACAAATTAGGTTTGTTCTTGGATACCAAATTTGCACTTTCATTTGTTGCCAAGGTATACAAGTAGCTTTTCCATCTTTGTCATATTCACAATAATGGATTTCATGAAACACAACATCTTCCTTCTCTTATAAATATGAGACCATAGTATCTTGCAACTAATCTTCAATCTCATACTAGTACTCTTTTTCCTCTTCTCACTATTGCTCAAAAAATGTAGATGCTCATGGTGAAGGTCTCCTTCTCCTTGATGATCATTCTTAGCAAAGATATTAACAATACTTTTATCATCATATGAAAATATAGTTTCCAATGCTTCATCAATTTCAATGGAAGAATGATTATACTCCTTGTCCATGTCAAAAACATGATTAAATAGAGGTTGCAAATGATTTCAAATCACATCCCCATTGATGAAATAAGGAAATGATTCACCTAGTGGTATGTTATTCTCTAATTCTATGCTAGGACCCATTATCTGTAATGATCCCAAGCCAAATTCTTTCTTGGAATCACTAAATACTACTAATTTATTGAGTTATTAAGTGCATACAAGATTCATCAACACATGGAGATCACAATATATTCAAGATGTAGAAGCACAAGCATAGATTTGACCTTTTTATTATGAGCAATGTAAGATCAATACAATAAATGGCCGATCTGGCATAAACCTCAGATGGTCGTACAAGCAATAGATATGAGCTGCTACAAAATGCTCCCGACAATACAAAATAAGCCTCCAAAGGCTGGATATACAATGAAGACTAAATCAAGCAGATCTGAGCCGTACCAATGCTCAACCTCCAAGCTGGAAAGTGCCACGTCCTGCTAGAATGCTGAAGCCCTGAATAATTCTCCCCTGCTACCAAAAGTGTCCAATCATCCCGAGAAATATGCCAAATGATATATCGGGCAACTGTAAGGAAAACCCAGATGTCCAAATTCCCAAATCCACTCTCAAACTCCATAGATCTGAATTATCCACTGAATGGTGTGCCCCACTAGATGACTGAAACCCTAGTTGGTTTGGCCCTAATGAAGGAGGCCTCCAAATTCTCTAAAACTCTCCAAGAATATAGATCGGGCTATGAGAATCTCGTGGGAGAAGTTTTGGGCTCAGATCTCAAGCAGATCTCCCTAGATCTGAGTTTTACTGAATCACAGGACGTCCCCTATGGCTCCACAACGTCCCAATCTGCAGACAAATATATAATGATGATAACCCTCCAGAAAATCCCTCAAACTGATGGTCCTGCCCTTGCAAACAAAACCCAACTGTCGGAATGGCCCCAGGCCCTCAGGATAAGCTAGATCGAACCTCCCTCGATAAGATGGCCCTGAGACTAGAATGGTGTGGAGGAGTCTTTCATCCCTGAGACCAAGCTGTGGAACAAGGTGAGTGGATATTTCACCACTGAGTTGCTCACAAGGGTTTGTACAACAAAACCCCCAA
>ML784360.1:544710-565474 GCA_009831015.1 Picea engelmannii
GTAATTAAACAATTTCTCACACAATTAATTGATTGTTGTCTTTTATAAAAGACTAGTCTTGCTGATTGGATTGAATGCATACATAAATTACTAAAGGATGACAATTTTGATTATTAGTACATGTACGAGAATTGTATGTACTATCTACACATACATTTCTTATACATATACACTAGTATGTATGAGTTTTCTTGACTTACTTACTAATAATGTCAGTTACTTGTTATGAATGTGTGAACCATGTTCTTGTTCTTTGTACCATAAGATACCTTAACTTCGGGACGAAGTTTCCTGAAGGGTGGGTGTATGTAACGACCCTTAATTATTAAGATGTTTTAATTTAATAAATAATCCAAAAAAAAAAGGGATTGGCAACACCTAACATGTAGGTAAAGGCACATGCTAGGTCAAATGGAATATGTACTCATCAGTTATACCTTTCCAACGATGTATCAAGCACCCCAAACAAAGATCGTATGCAAAATTTACGCCCTTGGTAAGTTGATGTATCAACTACCCTCATCGGGACCCACAAACCTTATGGTGTTTCATCTCCCGGAGTTAGGGTTTTGGATGTTTAGGGTTTTCTCATTTATGTTTTATCTTAAAAGGACCTTTTAAGCCTCATTGTACTCATCTTCTTACGAATGAGCGTCGTTGTCACATCTCTTCTCAGAGATAAGTTGTCACCATTCACACAATTTTGTTTCAGTCTGCATTTTTATAGTTTTAGCATGTTCTCTTTATTAATAGAGATCAAGTTTTACTATATTTCTATGTATTTCTTTGTTATACATCTGTATTTCATTTCGTTCCATTTATAAATCCAAATCAAGGGAGCTCTAACTGAATAGTTCATAAGGCACAATACTGATAACATTTTGCAAATGGGGTAGCAAGCTAAATGGGCTTGATTTTGAGGAAAAATCCATAGTTAAATTATCTTGAGCCAGAGGAGTCTTGGATTGAGAAAGCTCTAGGAAGTCCTAGTTACCGAGTACAGGCCTTAGAGGTGATTATTGATGTGATGCGATTAATTTCATTAGTTTCAATTCCACTTCTTCACCCTTGTGAGCATTAGTTTCAATCCCACTTCTTCACCCCTATGAGCATCACCCAATGCAATGAGTGCCAAGTGGACTATTCAAAATCATGACAAATTGGTCAATTGTGATTAATTCTCATGTATATGGGTCATAGATTAATTACTTACTCTACATAGATAATCCTAAAAGTGATATCTCATATGTTGGACTTTCGAGGCCCCTCAATGCTTAAATAAAAGAGTGAATGTGGATTTAACTCAATAGTTCATAAGGCACAATACCTGGTAAGGTTTTAAAAATAGGGTAGCAAGCTAAGTGGGCTTGATTGCAAGGAAAACTCCATATTTAAGTGTGTTTGAGTTGGAGGAGTCTTGGGATGGGTAACCTCCTAGGGAGTCCTAGTTACTAGGTACAAGCCCTAGAGATCATGATTAATACCATGTGATTCATTTCACTAGTTTCAATCACTTCTTCACCTTTGTGAGCGTTACCAATGCAATGATTTCCCCAGAAGATTTTTTGTTGATTACTGAATGTGCTCAACTAATTTTGTTGTTTAAAATCGATGGAAAGTTCCTCTACAAAGGCTAAAACTTTGATGTGTTCAAGTTCCTCTAAAAAAAATAAAACTTAATGAGTTCCTACTATGATGAAGTTCCTCTACAAAAACTAAAACTATGATAAGCTCCCACTATGATGTGTTCTAGCTCCTGAAAACCAACATAAATGATCCTCATTCCTAGACTTGAAAAAACATGTCTTAGTTCCATGTTTTAAGCACCCATAACACAATTTCTGAGTAGAAAAACATGACCATGCTTCTAAATTTTTGGTTACCTATGTGCTTTGTGTTATCACCCTATAAGTTATAGGATCAACTGGTGACTGGAATATTATCTATCTCTAGTATTTTTGTTGACAAATGAATTTTCATTTTGCAAATAATTTGAAAAAGAAAGAAAAGAAAAGAAAAGAAAAAAAAGAAAAAGAAAAAGAAAAAAGAAAGAAAAGAAAAAGAAAAGAGGGCATAAAAGAATTTCAATAAAAGCCCCACGCAATAATAGTAACTTGGTCCATACCTTTCAAGCATGGCCAAGTTCTCTTTAAATTGATGTTGATAGGGTTAGTGAATAATTTTGGCTAAACCGTTTAATCTTAGCCAAAGTGTCTAGGTTATATTAGTGAATAAATCTGGCCAGATTGTCTAATCTTGATCAGATAGCCCCAGGGTAGAGTAAATTCTTAACCCAACAGTTTAATCTGGGTTAATTGTCATAGAAAACTAGGTTAGAATATAGGCTAGTGTCTTTACTTCAATAAAACCAGCTTGATGATCAATGTTACACCATGATTTGGATACTTAAAAGGTTGTTTGACTAACCCCTTGGTGGTGTAGACATCAAAAGCCTTGGGAAAAAACTCGTGAAATGCACTTATTCTAAGTCTCTCGGCGCATGTATTTTCCGCTCCCTCACTTATGCTCCGTTCATATATCAATGGTCTGGATGAATGCACCCAGATGAATGACCCGCGCGCATCTGGATAGCTCAGGTTTAAGCATGCAGATCTACGATCAATATTGGATTCCGAACCCCCCCATCCGTTCTACCTTTAATGGAGGGGGGGGGGGGGNAAAGGGGGGGGGGGGGGGGGAACCAGAATGTGTGATAAACAACACACATAGATCTACGGCCAAGAAGCAAGCGCACAGATCAACGGCTCAAGGTGTTTTTTGGACCCACCCAATTGATTTGTTTTTAACTGAGGGGGGGAGGGTCTGGAATGGAATCTTTCCTCTGGTGGGACCCTGTCTATACGTGGCATCGATCTATCGATCCTGAGTCCCATCACCTCCTACTGACTGACATACCTTCGTCACCTCCTGATGTCATCATCCACCTTTCTCGAAAGAGTCACGTCCCATAATTTATGTCAGTCCTTCCCCACCATTCACTCATGGCAAGCCCCCTCACCATGATCTTTACCCTAATCGGTAACCGCCATGTCACCCATCTGTATCCCTCAGTCACCGTCACCCGCCATCTCACACTCTAAGTGATCTGTTGGCCATTTATTATTGGATAACCTATCCATTAACCAGCTGACCCGTCTCCCGCGCCCAACAGACACCCATTTACTCAAAACTACCCTTATTCTTCCTACTTTCCATTTACCCACTCATCACACCAAAGAAGTTCACACCGTTTTCTCCTTCGTTACAGTCAATTTCCCCTATCCACAGTCGCCCCGCTAATGTTGTTTTTCTTGCAGGTACCGTTGCAGTAATGGCGCCAAAGTCAAAACAAGAAAAAGGAGAGGAGAATCTGTTTCTCCCACCTCTTGCCGACCTTGACCAAATCCCACTAGCCGACAAAGATCGCTTAATCGCAGATACAAAGTGTGATTTTGATTTCGCAGACCTTTAGTCGTGGCTCAAGGAAGTTTTCCTGGAATACAGTGACGAAATTGGACTTTGGGAGTCTAACTTACCCCTATATCTCTTCCCTCAGATTCACCCTTTTCCAGAGCTTTCCCTCAAGTGCCAAGCCCACTACATTCCCGAGCAAAGTGTCGTTGTTTCCTCGTCTGGAGAAATTTTTTTCCTCATCACGCCTGAATCCATCGACCAAATGATGCAAATCCCCTGAGCTGACTCTGCATCACCTTTCAACCTTGAAATTCTCACAGAATTATACCAGAAAATGACCTTCCCCCAAAGAGCTCAAATATTTGAGCTTTTCCTCCCACCATCCGCTCAATTTCCCTCCACAAATCCCCCTTATCCTTCTTCCATGTTTTCGACCAAAGGAAACCAAATCATCTCGTCCCTATGTGCCTTGTTGGGATAATATTCAGATCAGTGGGTAGATGAACCCATTTTGGGATTTTTATCCATTTTCTCCACCGATGAGAAGCCCACTGCCCAGTTCGACTTCAGCACATTCCTGGTGAGCAATATTCACGAACAGTTTGTAAATTTCACCTCGGAAGGCATGTTTCGGTACTCATCCATACTAGCGTACTTGTTCGTCTTCTTCCAAGAGGGCAAATTTGCTTTTTCCACGCAGAAGATGGATGGAGACGGTAGACCCCAGGCAGTGACCGCATGGACCTCCTTGCTCAAGCATAACTCCACAGAGTTCAGTTTCAAGGAGTTTATTGATCAATTCTACCACCCAGTGGTAAGTATGCTTAGCGGCAGGCCCGAGCCTAGGATAAATGATGAAGTTCAGAGGATACTGCATCTCTCGGATCACACAAATACAGGTGATTAGTATTTATACGAAGATCACACTGAGATCAGAGTATACAGGTGCGAGTTGGCCCCTTATAAGCTTCTGAAATACCTGTCTATCAGAATTTTTTCTATGGAGTATATAAGGCAGATGATAAAATCTGATGACATTCACTTCGTGTCACTAAAGAAAAAGTAACAGCTCAGAATCAAAGGGCAGATTGGCTCTTTCATTTGCAACAATCGTGGCGCTGGAGAAGAAGCAGATAGGTTGCTGAAGGAAATGGATTTCTTCATGAGTTTTTGATGGCATTATGATCCATGTGGGATCATCTCTGAGATGAGGGTGAAAAACAAGAACATCCCATATGTCCACGAATCTAGGCCTGAAGTTGAGAAATTTGCAAACCAGACAGTATGGGAGCCTAACACTTTGGTCAAAGAAAAACAGCAAGATCCCCCGGCCACTGTATCGCAAACAACCACACCACAGGTTCCGAAAGAGAAAAGGCCTAGGCAAGATTTATCTCCACCTGTCACTGAGGTGTCTCCAGAAGAATTCCAATTGCATACCAAGAGGTCTAAAACCATTTCATCTCCTGACCCGAATGGGGAAAAGGAGTCTCGTCTACCACGTCGACCAAGGTTGATAGGCCACCCCTTAGTGCAAGCCTCCAGCATATCATAACCTCAGTGTTGCCGAAGAAATCTATAGATTTTCCGCTGACCACCCAGTCAGGCAAGGGAGGACCGAAGCTGAGCATCTTTGAAAAATATGAGATAATCAAGAAAAGGAACCAGACCTTGACCAGCAGCACTTGCGCCCAGTTCTGGAAGCAGACGTCGACTGCACAACATAGGTTGTTATCGACATTTGACACTAAGAAGGGAAGAATGCATATGGCATTCCTCCAAGTACGGGTGTCAGATCCAAAGGTGATCATTGATTACAAAATGGCCACCATTGAATTCCAGACGAAGGATGTGCATCTGGCCGATTAGATGGATCTTCACAAGCAAACAAGGGAAATGGTCTTTTATATGCTGGCGCATGCTTCCACTACTGTGTCCAAATTGCAAGTGTCCCTTAACAACGTTCAAACAAAATTGAAGTTAGAGAAGATATCGTCCTTTACCAAGGACAACATAAACAATAATTTGGAGGAATTGGTCCTTAAGATCGGGTACGATCCCTCGAACGTGAAAGTAGCCAAGGAGACGATTAAAAAGAAAAATGCAGGCATAGCCTCCTTAAGGAAACAATTGAATCTCCCACCCACAGAGGATTCGCAGGTGAAGGAAATAACAGAGAAAGAAGGAGAAAAAGATGAAATGCTCAAACTACTCATGGAGCAGAATGCACAACTAAAGGAAATGGAAGCCAAAATGGAGAAGTTAGTAAAAGAGAAAGAACAACTGAAGCCAATGGAAGTCATTCCATTGAGTGCAATTCCACTTTCGGGAGTGAGCACGACATCAGTAACAGAAGTCCCATCCGTGACTCCATTGACATCCCTAGAAAAGACAACCAAATTAGCTAAATCTATGGAAAAGATGAACTTGCAGGAAATAGAGATTAGAAAGCTCAAAAAGGAGATTGAGAACCTTCAAGAACTCAAATCTTCCTACCAGAACAACCTCTCCAAGGAAAAGCAGGTGACAGATTAGCTCAAACAAGAGTTACAACAGCTCCGGAAGCAAACAGTGGCAGGAAAATCTTTGGCCGAGGTTAAATAAAGTGTATGGACAGACATCACCAAGTCCATGAACGAGATATGGCCCATGATACAGATCATGTTTGAGCAGAATGAATTGGTTCAGAGGAGCAAACAGGCCATTGAGAAGATCAGATCAGAATTGGGAGAGATGCCAACACAAGCTAACAAGATCATCAAGTTCCTAAATTCTAAGACCAGGGAGGAGCTGGAAGAACTGAAAATTGAAGACAGAACAGAGACCATCCTTGAGGTCAAAAGAGTTTTGACCAAGAGAGGATTAATGCTTCAGCTGGAAGAAAAGTTTCAGGCCATGGACCTAGGGGTACAAAGATTTTTTAGTAAGATTGAGGCTCTACAGAAGAAAGGTCTTCCTAGTCTGAAGGTAATCAATGACAAATTGATGACACTCCCAGACTACAAAAAGAGACTGGTCAATGTGGCTAAGGATAGTTCAAAGTTTGCAATAATTCAAGGCAGCATCACTGGCAAGGTGTTTCTAGATGCACTTTAGTGGGACATCAGTATTAAGCATGAGATTCAATACATTTTTGTCACCAAACCTACCTTCACCAAGTACACTGAAATGGACGAAGTTTATCGAAGGCTACTCAAAGTCAACGTGCCCAGTCATCTTCTATGGGATGAACTTTGTGATCTGATCGAGTAGCTGATGAGCTGTCCCAACCCAGTCATTTGTCCAGTCAGATGAGGTTGTGCAGAGGCCTCACCAACGGTCCACCCAGAAAACAACATGCAGTTGCAACACATCATCAAGCAGTTCCTAGATTTTTGAAATTTGTTATGTTAGTTAGGCTAAAAATAGATTTAGCATGTCTTGGTCATTAATGACAGGATCGTTTGTAATTTTGAGTTATAAATACTTCATTTTTCTAAGTATTGGTGGTTGTTGATCTTCACACCCTGCAAGCTATTAGACTGTAATATTTTTGAAGAGATCTTCCATTAATACAAAGAGGCACTTTTACAGGATTCTTGTGTGTATTCACTGGTGATGTTGTTCTTTCTAAGTTAAATGTTATTCTCACTTTGTTATCATACTGTTTTCTAAATCTAATCTTTGGAAGTAACGAACGTTGCAGGATTTATCTTGGATACCTGTTTCTGACTCAAAGATTTAAGTGTTTTATCTTCTCATTTTACAATAAAGAAATTCTTAATTGCTTCTTTGTTGTAATTGTCTTTCTCATCTTTTCTTCTATTCCTCATTTATGCTACTAAAGAATCCAGTGATTATATTATCTCGCCCTGTGAAAGGTTCCTTTATTTTTTCTGGTTCGGATTTCATCTCTACGAAATGGACCCCATAGCCCAATGGATGTGTAAACCATCTCAGCCAACCTGACAAACATTACATCAACAAAACCAACCTATTTGCTTACCTAGCCTAATATTTTGAAATTCGAAACATACCTAAATCATATCGAGAGATCCCTCTCTGAAGTTGGAAGGGCTAGATCCCAGCTTCAAAAGCAGTTGGATAAAGTTACCTCTCGTAGATTTCTTCTTTTGAACAACCTCTAGGAAATTTATAGAGCGCTAACACTTTGCACGGGGTCAAATGAACTGTATCATGTGTAGCCCCCAGACTTATCAAAAACCTCTTAAAAAAATTCTCGATTGTTGGATCAAAGAGAGAGCACTGTCTAGTTGAAATATACATAGAAAACATGTGAAAAAACCACTAAAAACATGTGCCTCCTTGTTTTATGAGATTCCAATTGTCATATCTCTTGCATATAAAATGTGAATGGCATGCCATCATAAGCAACACATAGCAGACACAGAGGGATTTTGAAGGACTAGTTGCATGATAGTTTGTGACGCCCTTCTATGTACTTTATAAAGAAAAACGAGAAACTTGGCATCATACGAGGGATTTTTGAATACTGTCAAAGTTCCCATGAAAAGAAACCTTACTATTCTAAAAAGATCGTCGTAGCCTAAGGTTTCATCAATTAATCAACCAAGTACCCTTAGCTAGAATAATGTGGTAGACAAACCAAAATTGGTGAGCCAAAGCAGAGCCCCTACATCTTTCAGCCTCGAAGGGGAATTAGCCAAAGTAAAAATTCCCATTCCACTTTCTGAGTTGATGAACAAAGACGCTTATCATTCACAAGTGATTAAAGCGCTGACCATTGAACCTGATATAGGTACGAAAGCCTTAACCGTTGGATCAAAAAATCATTCAAATACTGTGAACCTTATAGATGATCAACCTAAACTTCTGTTCAGACCTGAAGTAGATGGCCGAGATGATAATGGTGATGTCTCTCCTTTTTACATCAGTCTAAATATACATGACCTGATCTTGCATAATGCTATGTTGGATTCAGGTGCTTCCCACAATCTGATGCCTAAATCAGTGATGGAGAAACTGGGACTGGAGGTCACCAGACCTTACAAGGATTTACACTCATTCGACTCCAGTAAAGTTAGATGTATCGGTTTGATCAAGGACCTATGTATCACCCTGGTTCAAATTCCTGCAAAGAGCATGGTCATGGATGTGGTGGTTGCAGACATTCCCTCAAAATATGGAATGTTGTTATCCCTGTTTTGGGGGGCTAAGTTGAGAGGTACCCTGTAGCTAGATATGTCGTATGCCACCATCCCAGTTTTCGGGCAACAAACAAGGCTATACAGAGAAACATTGATGAAATACATGGTCAGTAGCCAAGAAAAACCGCACAACTATCCTCTTTACTCTGCGCATTCTGACTTGGATTCATTTATCCTGTATAACGATGGTGACATGGAAGAGAAAAATCCTTAGCTGGGAGAAGATACATCTGGTTTGGATGAAGGCCAAGAAATCATCGAAGTAGAAAGAAAGAAAAACATGATAACTAAAGAATTCCCGACAGATTTCTGGAGCATGGATTTTGATGGAGCAGTAAGCAAAGAAGGAGCCAGAGCGGGAGTTTGGTTGCATAATCATAGAACCAGGTATTCAGAAAACCATTCTTACAAATTAAATTTCCAATGCACTAACAATATCACTGAGTATGAAGTCTTGATGCTCGGTCTAAAACTTTTGAAAAGAGTTGGTGCCAAACAGATTATGGTAAGAGGTGATTCTGATTTAATAATCAAGCAAATTAAAGGTGAGTATGCTACGAAACATCCCCATATTAGAGCTTATAGGAATGTTGTTCTTGATGCCCTTAGATGTTTCACTGAAGTCGATTTGTAGGTAATTCCTAGGGGACAAAAAATTTTGGTAGACGGATTGGCTACGTCAGCGACCACATGTAAGATTCCTTTTCGCTCGACTTGCCCATACACGGTAGAGGTGAAGTGCAGACCAACTGTTCCCGATAATATCAGGTACTGGCAAGTGTTTGGTAATGATGATCAAATCAAAGACTTTCTGAAGTGTAAAAATGATTTTGAATGTACAAATATAGATTTAGAGAATGAAGAAGAAAATGTAAAAAGATCTGATTTTGAAATTGATAGTGTAAATAGCGTAGATTCAGGAGAATTAGGCGATGATGAGATGGAGACTGATATTCTGCATTTGAAAAGTAATGTTTTACCTAGAGATCTAGTTCCTTTAGAGGGCTTGTTTGATTTTAACGATGTAGCCAAAAAACCGAAAATAGAAGCCAGTGGACATGAAGTAGAAGATTGTAATATAGGGACAGAAGAGAAACCCAGGATGGTCAAATTGTCCAAATCATTACCCCCTGAGCAAAAACTCAAATACATTGAGTTGTTCAAAGAATATTCAGATGTCTTTGCCTGGGGCTATGAGGATTTGAAAGCTTATGATACCAGCATCATACAACATAGGATTCCAATAAAAGAAGAGCAAAAACTGTTCAGACAGAAACTTAGGAGAATCAATCCCAAGTTACTCCCCTTGATAGAAAAGGAAATCAAAAAAATGTACGATGCCAAAATCATAGTTCTGTTACGTTTTTCCAAATGGGTCTCAAATTTGGTCCCTACACATAAGAAATCTGGGGAAATTAGGCTTTGCATAGATTTCCAAAATCTGAATAAGGTCTCCCTGAAGGACAATTACCCCTTGCCAAAAATGGACCACATACTACAAAGGGTAGTTGGATCCAGTCGAATCTCTTTGCTATATGGGTTCTTGGGTTATAATCAGGTCCTCATTCACCCAGATGACCAAGACAAAACCGCTTTCACTACACCATGGGGTACTTTCATGTATGTGAAAATGCCCTTCGGTTTGATGAATGCTGGAGCCACTTTCCAGAGAACGATGGACATCACCTTTGTAGAAGAATCAGGTAAATTTATTGTCATCTATTTGTACGATGTAACTGTGTTTTCCCAATCAGATGACAAGCACCTGCGACACCTCAGACGAGTCTTTGAGAAATGCAGGAGGTTTGGCATTTCTTTAAATCCTAAGAAGATCCTTTTCGGACTAGAGGAAGGAAAAATGATAGGGCACATCATCTCTAAGGACGGAATCAAAATAGACCCCAGCAGAATTGAGGCCATACAAAAATTAGAACACCCAAGAAACATCAAAGAATTATAGTCTTTTATCGGAAAAATAAATTTTCTACGAAGATTCATACCCAATCTGGCAGAGCTCCTCAGAAACATTACAAATATGTTAAAAAAGGATGTGAAAATAAAATGGGACACCGAGTCCAGGCAGTCTTTTGAACAAGTCAAACGAGTACTCACACAGGCCCCCGTCTTGATCAGTCTTGATTTTACCAAGGATTTCTATCTTTTTTCTTTCTCTTCCGAACATACCATTGCAGCTGTATTATTACAGAAGAACAACGAAGGGTATGAACAACCCATAGCTTTCTTCAATAAAGCGTTAAGAGATGCTGCTTTGAATTACAAGATAATGGAGAAACAAGATTTTGCATTGGTAAAAGCCATAAAATATTTTAGAGTCTACATTCTCCATTCCCACACCATTGCATATGTTCCGAATGCGGTAGTAAAAGACATTTTGACCCAGGACAATCCGGATGGAAGAAGAGGGAAATGGATTGCTGTCATTTTAGAATACGACGTAGAGATTAATCCTACAAAACTAATTAAAGGTCAAGGCCTAGCAAAATTAATGGCTGAATCAAATTTCCATTCTCTTGACATTAATTTCTTAGTTGCAGCAGATGAACAGGGTGAGATGGTGACTCCAAGCGTGAGAGAGGTATTTCTCAACTCTCCATGGTACGCAGACCTAATATTTGTTTTGCACAATTTACAAGCTCCCCCTGGTTTAACTAAGACTAAAGCTAGATTTTTGAAGTTGAAAGCATTAAAATTTTGCATTCTAGAAGGCAAACTGTATTGGAAAGATCCTGGAGGTATTCTGTTAAATTGTTTATTGAAAGATGAAGCTGATAAAGTGTTACAAGAATTTCATGCAGAAGAATGTAGTGGCCATGTGAAATGGAAGGTCACAGCCAACAAAATCCTCAGAGTTGGATTCTATTAGCCTACTCTATTCGTTGATGTACATCAATACAGTGACTTCATGTCATCAATGTCAGCTATTTGAAGGCAAAAGGAAACTTCTCCCTCTACCCATGAAACCAATCTCAGTTGAAGCCCCTTTCCAGCAATGGGGATTGGACTTCATTGGAGAAATACACCCCCCTTCTTCAGGCCAGCACAGGTGGATTCTCACTACCACAGATTATTTTACCAAATGGATCGAAGCATTACCAAGCAGGCAAGACACTGATTATGTTATTATCAAATTCCTTGAAAATAATATCTTGTCTCGCTTTGGATGTCCTAGACAGATTATAATTGATAATGCAGCTGCTTTTCGATCGAAGAAACTCATAGATTTCTGCAACCAGTATCAAATTGGTTTGGGACATTCCACAGCTTACTACCCTCAGGGGAATGGGCTGGTGGAATGTTCAAACAAAACCTTGGTAAACATCATCAAGAAGATGTTGCAGGAAAACAAGAAGTCATGGCATAACAAGTTGGTGTTCGCATTATGGGCTGACAGACTGACCACCAAAAGGTCAATCGGTATGTCACCATATCAGCTGGTTTATGGCACAGAAGTAGTTTTCCCCACTTCCTTAGGAGTCCCCGTCATGAAATTGCTTCAAGACATACAAGTTGAGCCAAATGACTCACAGAAGGATCAATTAGATGATTCATTTGCAGCAGTCTAGGGAAGAAGTATTCAACAAGAATCAGGTAGTCCAAGAAAGCATCAAGAAGATTTTTAACAAAAGAACCAAGGAAGATGATTTTGAGCTAGGAGACTTGGTGCTGAGATGGGACGCCAGAAATGAAGACAAGGGAAAGAACGGAAAATTCGATAGTCTGTGGAAGGGACCATTAATGATTCAATAATTCAGAGGAAACAACACTTTCTTGCTAAACAACGCTGATGGGACAGATCTACCAGGAGGACCTGTAAATGGCAGAATGCTGAAGCATTATGTACCGCCCCAGTAGAGACTCGAGTTTTCACTCACCATTGTACATACCATTTTTATTTTTAGCCTGCATTTTCTGAGTGAATAACATGATTCAGTTGGTTGAATCCCGAAGAGAAGGCCCTAAGCCGCTGACCATTGTTCTTCCATTTTTTGAGATAAAACCAATCAATCAACGAAGGCTACTAGGCAGAAATTTTCAGAACAACAGGAACCAGGATTTTTGGCACTTCACAGGGAAAGTACCATCCTCGGGTGGAGCCGCTGTTATCACCCTATAAGTTATAGGATCAACTGGTGACTGGAATATTATCTATCTCTAGTATTTTTGTTGACAAATGATTTTTCATTTTGCAAATAATTTGAAAAAGAAAGAAAAGAAAGGAAAAAAAAGAAAAAGAAAAAGAAAAAAGAAAGAAAAGAAAAAGAAAAGAGGGCATAAAATAATTTCAATAAAAGCCCCATGCAATAATAGTAACTTAATCCATACCTTTCAAGCATGGCCAAGTTCTCTTTAAATTGATGTTTATAGGGTTAGTGGATAAGTTTGGCTAAACCGTTTAATCTTAGCCAAAGTGTCTAGGTTAGATTAGTGAATAAATATGGCCAGACTGTCTAATGTTGGTTAGATTGCCCCAGGGTAGAGTAAATTCTTAACCCAACAGTTTAATCTGGGTTAATTGTCATAGAAAACTAGGTTAGAATATAGGCTAGTGTCTTTATTTCAATAAAACTAGCTTGATGATCAATGTTACACCATGATTTGGATACCTAAAAGGTTGTTTGACTAACCCCTTGATGGTGTAGACATGAAAAGCCTTGGGAAAAAACCTGTGAAATGCACTTATCCTAAGTCTCTCGATGCATGTATTTTTTGCGCCCTCACTTATGCTCTGTTCATTTATCAATGGTCTGGATGAATGCACCCACATCTATGGTGAACAGATCTTTCCGGACCCCCCCGACCAATCTATCTTTAACTCAAGGGGGGGTGAGGGGGGGGGGGTCCAGAATTGCTGATAAGACCTGCGCGCATCTAGACGGATCAGGTTTAAGCGCGTAGATCTACAGTCAATATTAGATTCCGGACCCCCCCATTCGTTCTTCCTTTAATGGAGGGGGGGGGGTCTGGAATGTGTGATAAACAACGTGCATAGATCTGCGGCCAAGAAGCAAGCGCAGAAATCAACGACTCAAGGTGTTTTTCGAAACCCCCCGACTGATCTGATTTTAATTGAGGGGGGGGGGGTCTGGAATGGAATCTTTCCTCTGGCGGGCCCTTGTCTATACGTGGCATCGATCTACCGATTCTGAGTCCCATCGACTCCTACTGACTGGCATACCTTCGTCACCTCCTGATGTCATCATCCACCTTTCCCAAAAGAGTCACATCCCATAATTTCTGTCAGTCCTTCCCCCCCATTCACTCGTGGCAAGCCCCCTCACCATGATCTTTACCCCAATCGGTAACTACCACGTCACCCATCTGTATCCCTCAGTCACCGTCACCCGCCATCTCACACTCTAAGTGATCTGTTGACCATTTATTACTGGATAACCTATCCGTTAACCAGCTGACCCGTCTCCCGCGCCCAATGGACACCCATTTACTCAAAACTACCCTTATTCTTCCTACTTTCCATTTACCCACTCATCGCACCAGAGAAGTTCACACCGTTTTCTCCTCCATTATAGTCAGTTTCCCTTATCCACAGTTGCCTCACTAACGTTGTTTTTCTTGCAAGTACTATTGCAGTAATGGCGCCAAAGTCAAAACAAGCAGAAGGAGAGGAGAATCCATTTCTCCCACCTCCTGTCGACCTTGACCGAATCCCACTGGCCAACAAACATCGCTTAATCACAGATACAAAGTGCGATTTTGATTTCGCAGACCTTCAGTCTTGGCTCAAGGAAGTTTTCCTGGACCAGAGTGATGAAATTGGACTCTAGGAGTCCAACTTACCCCTATATCTCTTCCCTCAGATTCACCCTTTTCTAGATTTTTCCCTCAAGTGCCAAGCCCACTACATTCCCAAGCAAAGAGTCGTTGTTTCCTCATCTAGAGAAATTCTGTTTCTTATCACTCCTGAATCCATCGACCAAATGATGCAAATCCCCCAAGCTAACTCTACATCACCTTTCAACCTTGAAATTCTCACAGAATTATACCAGAAAATGACCTTCCCCATAAGAGCTCAAATATTTGATCTTTTCCTCCCACCATCCGCTCAATTTCCCTCCACAAATCCCCCTTATCCTTCTTCCATGTTTTCAACCAAAGGAAACCAGATCATCTCGTCCCTATGCGCCTTGTTGGGATACTATTCAGATCAGTGGGTAGATGAACCCATTCTGGGATTTTTATCCATTTTCTCCACCGATGAGAAGCCCACTACCCAGTTCGACTTCAGCACATTCCTGGCGAACAATATTCATGAACAGTTTGTAAATTTCTCCACGGAAGGCATGTTCTGGTACTCGTCCATACTAGCATACTTGTTTGTCTTCTTCCAAGCGGACAAATTTGCTTTTTCCGCGCAGAAGATGGATGGAGATGGTATACCCCAGACAGTGACCGCATGGACCTCCTTGCTCAAGCATAACTCCACAGAGTTCAGTTTCAAGGAGTTTATCGATCAATTCTACCACCCAGTGGTAAGTATGCTTAGCGGCAGGCCCAAGCCTAGGATAAATGATGAAGTTCAAAGGATCCTGCATCTCTCGGATCACACAAAGACAGGTGATTGGTATTTATACCAAGATCACATTGAGATCAGAGTATACGGGTGCGAGTTGGCCCCGTATAAGCTTCCCAAATATCTGCCTGTCAGAATTTTTGCTCTGGAGTATATAAGGGAGATGATAAACTCTGATGACATTCACTTCGTGTCACTAAAGAAAAAGCAACAACTCAGAATCAAAGGGCAGATTGGCTCTTTCATTTGAAACAATCGTGGTGCTGGAGAAGAAGTAGATAGGCTACTGAAGGAAATGAATTTCTTCATGAGTTTCCCATGGCATTACGATCCATGTGGGATCATCTCCGAGATGAGGGTGAAAAACAAGAACATCCCATATGTCCACGAATCTAGGCCTGAAGCTGAGAAATTTGCAAACCAGATAGTATGGGAGTCTAACACTTTGGTCGAAGCAGAACAGCAGGATCCCCCGGCCACTGTATCGCAAACAACCACACCACAGGTTCCGAAAGAGAAAAGGCCTAGGAAAGATTTATCTCCACCTGTCATTGAGGTGTCGCCAGAAGAATTCCAATTGCATACCAAGAGGTCTAAAACCATTTCAGCTCCTGACCCGAATGGGGAAAAGGAAGTCCCGTCTACCACACTGACCAAGGTTGATAGGCCACCCCTCAGTGCAAGCCTCCAGCATATCATAACCTCAGCATTGCCGAAGAAATCTACAGATTCTTCGTCGACCACCCAGCCAGGCAATGGAGGACCGAAGCTGAGCATCTTTGAAAAATATGAGCTGATCAAGAAAAGGAACCAGACCTTGACCAACAGCACTTGCGCCCAGTTCTGGAAGCAGACGTCGACTGCACAACATAGGCTACTATCGTCATTTGACACCGAGAAGGGCAGAATGCATATAGCATTCCTCCAAGCACAGGTGCCAGATCCAAAGGTGATCACTGATTACAAAATGGCCACCTTTGAATTCCAAACGAAGGATGTGCATCCGGCCGATCAGATGGATCTGCACAAGCAAACAGGGGAAATGATATTTTATACGCTGGCACATGCTTCCACTACTGCGTCCAAATTGCAAGTGTCCCTTAACAACGTTCAAACACAATTGAAGTTAGAGAAGATATCGTCCTTTGCCAAGGACAACAGAATCAAGACTTTGGAGGAATTGGTCCTTAAGATCGGGTACGACCCCTCGAACGTGAAGGCAACCGAGGAGATGATTAAAAAGAAAAATGTATACATAGCCTCCTTAAGGAAACAATTGAAACTCCCGCCCACAGAGGATTTGCAGGCGAAGGAAATAGCAAAGAAAGAAGGAGAAAAAGATGAAATGCTCAAACTACTCATGGAGCAGAATGCACAACTAAAGGAAATGGAAGCTGAAATGGAGAAGTTAGTAAAAGAGAAAGAACAACTGAAGCCAATGGAAGTCATTCCATTGAGTGCAATTCCACTTTCGGGAGTGAGCACGGCGTCAGTAATAGAAGTCCCATGCGCGACTCCATTGACATCCCTGGAAAAGACAGCCGAATTGGCTAAATCTATGGAAAAGATGAACCTGCAGGAAACAGAGATCAGCAAGCTCAAAAAGGAGATTGAGAACCTTCAGGAACTCAAATCTTCCTATCAAAACAGCCTCTCCAAGGAAAAGCAGATGACAGATAAGCTCAAACAAGAGTTACAATAGCTCCGAAAGCAAACAGTGGCAGGAAAAACTTTGGCCGAGGTTAAAGAAAGTGTATGGATAGACATCACCAAGTCCATGAACAAGATATGGCCCATGATACAGATCATGTTTGAGCAGAATGAATTGGTGCAGAGAAGCAAACAGGCCATTGAGAAGATCAGATCAGAATTGGGAGAGATGCCAACACAAGCTAACGAGATCATCAAGTTCCTAAATTCTAAGACCAGGGAGGAGCTGGAAGAGCTGAAAATTGAAGACAGAACAGAGACCATCCTTGAGGTTAAAAGAGTTTTGACCAAGAGAGGATTAATGCTTCAGCTGGAAGAAAAGGTTCAGGCCATGGACCTAGGGGTACAAAGATTTTTTGGTAAGATTGAGGCTCTACAGAAGAAAGGTCTTCCTGGTCTGAAGGTAATCAATGACAAATTGATGACACTCCCAGACTACAAAAAGACATTGGCCGATGTGGCTAAGGATAGTTCAAAGTTTGTAGGAATTCAAGGCAGCATCACTGGCAAGGCGTTTCTAGATGCACTTCAATGGGACATCAGTATTTAGCATGAGATTCGATACATCTTCATCACCAAACCTACCTTCGCCAAGTACACAGAAATGGACGAAGTTTATCGAAGGCTACTCAAAGTCAACGTGCCCAGTCATCTTCGATGGGAGGAACTCTGTGATATGATTGAGTAGCTAATGAGTTGTCCTAGCCCAGTCATTTGTCCAATCAGATGAGGTCGTGCAGAGGCCTCACCAACAGTCCACCTAGAAAATAGCTTGCAGTTGCGACACATCATCAAGCAGTCCCTAGATTTCTGAAATTTGTTAAGTTAATTAGGCTAAAAATAGATTTAGCAAGTCCTGGTCATTGATGACAGGATCGTTTGTAATTTTGAGTTATAAATACTTCATTTTTCGAAGTATTGGTGGTTGTTGATCTTCACACCCTGCAAGCTATCAGACTGTAATATTTTTGTAGAGATCTTCCATTAATACAAAGAGGCACTTTTACAGGATTCTTGCGTGTATTCACTAGTGATGTTGTTCTTTCTAAGTTAAATATTATTCTCACTTTGTTATCATACTGTTTTCTAAATCTAATCTTTGGAAGTAACAAACGTTGCAGAATTTATCTCGGATACCTTGTTTCTGACTTAAAGATTTAAGTGTTTTATCTTCTCATTTTACAATAAAGAAATTCTTAATTGCTTCTTTGTTGTAATTGTCTTTCTCATCTTTTCTGCTATTCCTCATTTATGCTACTAAAGAATCCAGTGATTATATTATCTCGCCCTGTGAAAGGTTCCTTTGTTTTTTCTGGTTCGGATTTCATCTCTACGACACGGACCCCATAGCCCAATGGATGTGTAAACCATCTCAGCCAACCCAACAAACATTACATCAAAAAAACCAACCTATTTGTTTACCTAGCCTAATATTTTGAAATTCGAAACATACCTAAATCATATCGAGAGATCCCTCTCTGAAGTTGGAAGGGCTAGATCCCAGCTTCAAAAGCGGTTGGATAAAATTACCTCTCAGAGATTTCTTCTTTCGAACAACCTCTAGGAAATTTACAGAGCGCTAACACTTTGCACGGGGTCAAATGAACTGTATCATGTGTAGCCCCCGGACTTATCAAAAACCTCTTAAAAAAATTCTCGATTGTTGGATCAAAGAGATAGTACTGTCTAGTTGAAATATACATAGAAAACATGTGAAAAAACCACTAAAAACATGTGCCTCCTTGTTTTATGAGATTCCAATTGTCATATCTCTTGCATATAAAACGTGAATGGCATGCCATCATAAGCAACACACAGTAGACATAGAGGGATTTTGAAGGACTAGTTGCATGATAGTTTGTGACACCCTTCTATGTACTTTATAAAGCAAAACGAGAAACTTGGCATCATATGACGGATTTTTCAATGCTTTGTTTTTTTATTTCTAAAGGTCAAAATTGAATTATGTCATCTCCATGATGCTCAACAACCTAAAAAAAATATCTAAGTCAATCACTACCTCTTAAGATAGGTCATTCTGCCCGTATGCCCAATTTGGTCTAAAGCGGTCCCAATATATTTTCATAATTCTATAATTCTTAATTAGATTCCATGTGCTCTAGCATGATCAATGACCTAAAATCCCTATCTAAGCTATTCATTACACTTGAATTCCTCATTTCACTTAAAAACACAATTTCAACCAACATGGTTCCCATAGGACTTTGCCACCTTTGAATCACGGACTACTAACTGCAATATGATTAGTGACCATCTACTTTCTATAGTGAAATATGTCATTTCGTTGATTTACAAAATTTAACTCTAAATAGAACGTAAACATAAAAACAATAATTTAAAACAATGAACCTTTTTAGAAAACACCACCTACATTTAAACTTAAAGCATATAATTTAAAAGTTAAATGATAATTATATTCCCAAGTGTCATGAAATGTTTACAAATGAGAAAACGTTGACTATCATTCCCAATCTTTGTGATATCCTTTTTATATTGCGTTACTTCTTTCTTTTTCTAGCTAGCTTCTTTCTTTCTGGCATTCCAAGCTAGCTTCTCGGTTGTTAGGCAGCTTGAGTGTTATTCTAAAGTGAGGCCCCCCACCCACGTCTAGCAGCCAGGGCACCGGTCCTACCTACCTATCCCGAATCAATGCAGCACTTGACCCACGCCCTCTTTCTTCTATGCCAGCAACCCCCCCCCCTGGTGCCTTAATATGCGAGGAATCTTCGAACGAAGTCGGTTTAGATCGGGCCTTTATTTATATATGTTATTTATTTATACGACCTTTGAGTGATCGTAATTTATCGAGATAGATACGGTTGAGATCCTTTATAACACTTTTTAGGTTTAAATAGTAAATTATTATTTTTATAAAATTGTAGAGGGGCCAGAAATTTGGAATCTACACTTATTTTTTTTAAATATGAACATCTTTTTCATAATGTAATTTTTATTAATTTATAATAATAATATTGTTATTATATAAAATTTAAAAAGAGCTTTTTAATACAATGTGGTAGTCTAATTTTAGGTTTTTATTTTTTTTTGGATATTTTCTGTTATACAATTATTTTATTTTAAATATAAACATCTTATCATTTATATCCTCTCTTATATTGCCTTATTTGATTTAAATAATAAATTACAATTTTTATAAAATTGTAGAGACCATAAATTTGGAATCTACATTTATTTTAAATATGAACATCTTTCCATTAATAGGTTATAATGTAATTTTTATTAATTTATAATAATAATATTATTATTATATAAAATTTAGAAAGACCGTTTTAATACAATTATTTTATTTTAAATATAAATATCTTATTATTAATGCGATTTTTATTAATTTATAATATTAATAATATTATTATATAAAATTTACAAAAATCATTTATATAAAATTATTTTTTTTACTAAGCCTGTCGACAATGGAATCACTACATCTTCGGGAAGGAGACAGTCATGTACAATGATCACAAGCCTCTGTAGTTCATGCAAACATAAGGAAAATTGCAGAATGATGATCATCAAAAGTGGTCCACATACTTGCAACAATTCCATCTCAACATCAAATATAAGACAAGGAGCACAAATCGTGTCATTGACTGCCTCAGTCGACCTCCAGTTACAGCCTTAACCACATTGCTCCACTCCTATGGCCATGAGACATGCGAATGGCCCCAACTCTACAAGAGCGATCCTGACTTCGCTACCACTTACCATATTGTTATCACTGAAATTTCATCCGCAAATGGTTACAAGAATCCAGCATCGTCAAACAGTTATGAGGTCACCCATGGACCAAAATTACCACAAAAGCATTTCCAAAAGGTCTAAAACTATACAACCAGTGATAAAATTAAAGTGTGCTATGACTACACAGGGCACGCGCGCACAT
>ML784361.1:14575-41091 GCA_009831015.1 Picea engelmannii
CAATCTGATGAATCCAATTATCTAATTTCTCAGCATTTACTTCTCCATTGTACATTGGCAATTCGAATTTAATATCAAGATTTAACATAGGAATTTGTGAAGGAGTTTTACCGTGTCCTTTTGGATAATTCAGAAGAGGTCTTGAATTGGTAGAAGAAGAAGAAGAATATGGAGGTGAGGGTGGTGGAGAAGCACCATTCCCTCCATTTCCATTTGGAGTTTTATCACCACTGCCTCCCTTGTGCTTTGAAGGGTTGGAGCCTTCACCTTGCAATCCTGTATTCGTTTCCATCAAGATTTTCATCATTTCTCTCATTTCCATGACAACCTTTCTGAGATCTTCATCTTCTGCAGGAATATGTTCATGACTCTCTTCATGAGACATACTTGGTGAATGCCTCTTTGAAACTTGCGGTGATGATATAAGCTTCCTCCTTGAAGGTTGAGAACTTGACTCTACAAGTTGACCTTCTCCTCTTGTGAGTTTCAACCTTGTGAGCATCAGAAAACAAAACACTTGCAAATAATCAAGTCTTCAAAAACCTATGCTCTAATACCAACTTGATCTAAAAATGAAGAAGATTTGTATTCTTGAAAATTTTTGCAAGTTTAATTTTATGTGTTAAAATGCAAATGGATCAACTTTGCAATACAAATTTAATAGAATTTACTCATTCAATATGCATATAAACAACAACAATAAATAGTGAACATAAAACACATAATACAACAAATGATAAAGGAGTTCACCCCTCTCTTGGGCTACATCTCCTGGTCTAGCTTCTAATGGATCTTTTGTATTATTTGTTCAAAGTGATAAAATATGTGCTTTACAATGCTCAAACTACCAAATAGATGGCTCCAATGGCTCCAAAACATCCAAAAACCCCTAGTTGGGCTTTTTTGGCACCTCGTTTGGCCAAAAATTGAAGAAGATAGGCTTCCTGGAAGTCCCCCTTCAAACTTGTTGTCTCTGCATCGACAAATTGCACCCCTTGTTGGCTCAACCTAGCCCCCACGCATATTTAAGCGTTAAAACTCAACACCGGGTGCAACCGCACAAACGGTGCGAACTGTAGGACAGTTATGGGCGCACCTAGCCCCTAACCGCCAAGGTTGTGGTCGTATGACCCATGTGACCGCGTGTTTAAAGAAAAAGGGCCAAGAGTTTAAGAACAAGTAAAGTCATGACAAGTGGCGGGCGTTGGTTTACATAACCATTTGAACCGAATTCAAATCCAAACTGCGTGCGCACATATGACATAACATATGGTCATATTGCAACAATGTATGCAACCGGGGGCTGGGGCTAAGCCCCAGCCCCGACCCCCGCACCAATACATAAACAATTCGAAATTAACTTTATATAAAACCATACATATAATAAGAAATACAATAGGGAGCGTTGGCAATGCATACTTTGAAAAGGCTATACATGTGGGTGGAGGTCACAGGGTCGAATCCGGTGGACTCCAATAAATTTTATACAAGCAACCAATAACAGGGTGCCACGTGGCAGCCCATGACTGGTCCATGTGGCACCGTACAACAACCGAATACTGCCATGTGTCGCAATGTCATTCATCCACATCTATCAACTGTCTGCCACTTAGCCCTGCCATGTGTCGTACGGACTGCCATGTCAGCATCTGTACGGACTGTACAGTCAGCGTCCCTTTTTTTGCCTGTTTGTCATTTTGAACAGAACGCAATATCTCTCGCTCCTGACGTCCGTTTAAACCCAAACGAATTGCATTGGGTTCGTAACGACAAGTCCTACGCTCCCATTTGATTTGAAGCGATTCCGAGCACTTTGAATTTTGAGCAAAATTTGATCCCCTAGATCACCAATGGTACAAGATTGGGTACAATAGAGCCAAGACATCCTTTGAGATTTGAAGGATCATCTATAGAGAGCACATAACCAACAGAAGGTCCAAGCATACAAGCATAGAGTGGAGCATACTTTTGAGGTTGGTTACTTATTCTATCTAAGACTCCAACCCTACAGGCAGGCTTCTATGAAAAGAAGCGGAGCAGAAAAGCTACAACGACACTTCTTTGGGCCCTATAGGATCAACAAAAGGGTAGGGGCTATAGCTTATGAGCTCGATCTTCCACAGGGAAGCCGAATACACAACATTCCATTTATCCTTCCTGAAGAAAGCCATCGGCCAACACATCATTCCCGTTGAGACACTACCTCTCATGGACAAAGAAGGACAAATTGTGTTCATTCCGGAAGAGATACTGGAGGTTCGAGAGAAAAGGCTCCGGAAGAGAAGCATCAAGGAGTATTTTATCAGGTGGAAAGATCTACCCATTAAGGATGCCATGTGGGAGAATGAACAGATGGTATGGGAGACAGGTTTGGAATTGCTTGAGGACAAGCAATTTCAAGCAGGGGAGACTGTAATGTTCCCCAACTCTTGATGAAGAGGTTTGGAAGACTTAGTAGTCTAGGTGTCCCCACTAGGCCATAGTCTCACACTGAGGGGAAGGGTCAACCAAACTAAGGCTATATTCTTAACTTGACTTGATAAAAAGGTGAAAAAGAGTTAAAAGATAACTCAATGAAGAAATAGAAGCTCTGGAGGTTGAGTTAGGGTTAACTCTAGGAGTTAACTTAACTCAACAAGAAAATAGAAGAAAAAGTATAAAGAGAAGGCTAGGGCGCACCTCTTATTCATTCTGGATTTTGATAATTTCTTATTATTGCTTATTTCTACAACCCCCAATGTTCTCCGGCTACAATCGGAAGGTGGCTACAACCACCTGTTCTAGCTATGTGTCTGGTTATCTCTTTGCACAGAACCATGAAAAACCCCTCCCCTGTGCTTAAGTTTAATGGCCTGACTTTTAGGTTACATTAGGGTGCCCATGGAATGTACCTTCACAGGGAGAGACAATACCTCCACGAGGCATAAAATTTAGGCCTCATACACTAAGGTCAAGCATTCTCATTAATTTTGGTTTCACAAAGAACCAAGACTAGTAATTAAATCTAATGCATCCATGAAGTATAAATTAATGCATCCCTCTACTCATCCTCAAAGTACCAGGGTCACTATGTAGGTTTCCCTTAAATCCCAATCTCATAAATAAAATAGTTGAGAGATTTAAAACATAGACAATTAAAATGTAATTTATAGAGCCTAGAAAAAATTCCTCATCCATCAATCATCATTCCTCACTCATCATTCATCACAAGATACAATATCCAAAAAGGAAACAAATAATATCTTGCATACTTTATTTCATCTCTCTCATTGATCTTTGCTCATACTTCCAATTGTTTCAAGGGTTTCACAATCATTAGAAATATTGCACTGGATAAATTAATATCAAATTCAACCCAAACAAACATGCACTTATCTGTTCAGAAAATGTTGGCCAAAGAAACTAACTAAGGGTGAATTTCTTTCCACCCAACCATAGGCTCAAATGCACTAAATATATGCATTCTAACCACTCTTGTGTGAAGCCATGATACCACCAGTGAGATCTCTTAGGCTCTTAGAGAAATTGGAAAGGTGAAGGCCACTCTCCTTCACACAACCACTGGATGAAAATATTTACACCCACCTACCCTAAGGCTTCCATGAGGTTTATCATATTCCCTCCCATCATCAAGCTCAAGACCTCCTCAACTTAGGTCAGGTTTTTGGTTTTCCAAACCAGTGATGAACAATCCTACTCTGTAACCCCTGCAGGTTTACCTATTGATGTTATGGTAGTTGCTGGAGGTATTAAACTCCACGTGCAACGTTTGACTAGAATATAATATTTCAGAAGCAAGGTAAATCGTAAACAAATGTGTGAAAACCATAGAAGACAAGTTGGCCTAGCAGAATAAATAATATTAGAATATCATCTTCCAAAAAGATATGCCGGCTCCACATGAAAAAGATAAACATAAAATATAATTACTAGAAAGTCAGGTTGGCCCGACGAGAAAAGTCAATGGAAAAATTAATATAAATAGAGGACATTTTATCTCATTTGTACACCTAGTCAGAGCACAAGCCTTGTGGAGAGTTGTAGTTGCAACTACAAGGAGGAATATGAGCATATGGTCATCTCTTGGTCTTGATCTCTCTTTAGCGCTATCAAGTGATATTCTTGGTGATTCTCTTGGTGATATTCTTGGTGATACTCTTGGTGATATTCTTGGTGATGTACTAGCTAAGTATGGTGCAATTTTGGAAGAGTAATGCAGCTGCAACTGCTGCAGTTGTGTATGATACTTGTTCTGTGGATATGGAGACTCTCTCTTCTGCACTACCCTTGGATAAGGAGCTCTCTATTTGTATTGAGTTATCGCTGCAGTTAGCAGCTAAGGTTTATCTGTTGGTTCTCGTATGGTTTTCTAGAATAATTTTGTAAAAGTTTAAAGGTGCTCGTGGGTGGTTGCGCACCTATGGTTGAGTGACAATATTGTGATACTGTCTATGGTAAAATGAGAACATAAATTATTTTAATAGGTGATGGGCCCACACTATCTTTAGATAGTCTAACCACTAGAAGGTAGATTGGGAAATTCATTGTCAAGCTCGTTATAGCACCAGTTGCAGTTGCAATCAAGTTTTGCAGCAACGACAAAATCTAACCCATTTGTCCAGGCACCTATAGTAAAGAATTTGGCATATTTCTTTGACATTATAGTGTGCCCTAGCCTAGCACACCTCTTGGTACCCTTAGCTAGCAAAAACTCCAGGTTTGAATTTTTGGTCAAAGTCAAAGTCAAAGGTTGTCTGGTCAAAGTCAAAGTCAAAGGTTGAATTCTGGTCATATTGATTATGTGGTCAAAATTGAAATTTCAGAGTTTATAGCTTGTTCTAATTTTTGAACCTTCTGATCCAATTTCTAACCTTTCCTTGTCAAGATGGCATCTAGGATTAGAAGACAAGCTGAACGATGCTACAAAGATTTCAAAGGTATGCACCTGTATATTCCTTTCAAGTTATATCTTCTAGAAAAGAATGAGTGTGTTTGTAGGGAATGTACTAGAGACCTTGTCCAAGCAGTGATCTTGGATTCAGTGCATTCAAAGGAAAAAACACACCCTCCATAGCAGTTGAGGCTTCAGGTTCCATGTTTGATTAAATTGATAAGTTTCAAATTTTCACATACCAAGGTTGATAGTTTCTACATTACAAATTGTGAAAGCAGTATTTGAAAGGTTATATTACTCCTAGATGTAATGAATACTTGATAACATGTAAATACTATTGATATAGATTCTTATTGTACTTGTTTGCAAAATGAACTAACATCTCCTCTAGAGAGATATTTCTTGTTTTTTTCCTGTGCAGGTCATCTCAGTCATACTATGATGATCACCATAAAATATTTATTCGTTCTTGTTACCATAGATATGTTCTTATGAAAATGATATTATAGTGGAAATAATTTTATTGTTCTTGTCTCGGGCAGGTTATCTTACAAGATTTCATGGAGGCTACCATGAGGATGCATATTTTTGTTCCAAATAAGTTACTATGTAAGAATGTTGTATCAGACATGGCAGAGCCAAAAATATCTACACAAAGATAAGACTAAGAAGAGAAGACCATATTGATCTCGTGAGATTATGCAAAGAAGTATAGTGCTCCAGATAGAACTTTCAGAGAAAGCAATAAATCAAAACCATATTCCAGTTATAGAACACTCCACCTTTGAAGAAGTAGTCAAGCAAGAAGAATAGAAGGAAGCTGTAATGGAAGAATATCAATCATGAAAAATGATGTATGAAAATTGTGCCTAAATGAGTTTACAAGATAAAGCATGCAGTGGATGAAAGTATCGATAAATACAAGGCAATATTTGTGGCTAGAGGTTTCTCCCAACATGAGGGAGAATATTACGATGAGACATTTTCTCCGGTTTCCATATATGCATCTATCAGAGCCATCATATCTCTAGAATCATCCATGGGCTGGAGTTTAAATGAGATGGATGTAAATACCTCCTTTCTCAATGGAGTAATTGAGGAAGAGGTAGACATAGAGAAACCTTAAGGTTTTGAGGTACACCCAAGAGAAATTCATGTATGCAGATTGAAGAAGGCCTTGTATGGACTCAAGCAAGCTCCAAGATCTTGGTATGCACGTATTGATAGCTAATTGACAAGACTTGGATTTTCCAAGAGTCATGTCAATCCAAATATCTATTACAAAGTTGTGAATAATGCACCTGTGATTCTACTATTATATGTTGATGATTTTCTCCTAACAGCTGCAAATCCTCTCATTATTCAATGTAAGAAGGAGCTAGCCACTAAATTTGATATGAAGGATCTTGGTCTCATGCACTAATACTTGGGAGTAGAAGTATGGCAGAAGCGTGGTGAAGTCTTCCTAGGACAAGGGAATTATGTTGTAAATATCCTTTAGAAGTTTGGGATGATGGATTGCAAATCCATGACAATTCCCATGGTAACAGATTTGAGGAAGTTGAGAGATTATATTTCTGATCTAGTAGACTCATCCTTGTACCGACAATTGATTGGCTACTTGATGTATTTGGTGAATACTAGGCCAAGAATTTGCTCTTCTTTGAACATGTTGAGCTAGTTCCAAGTGAAACCTATACAATACCATTTGATAGCTGCAAAGCATATCTTAAGATATCTTCACGGGATGATAACCCATGGTTTGAGATATGTCCAAACAATGATATACAACTGCATGGATTTACTGATTCAGATTGGGCAGGGAGTGCAAATGAGAGAAATACTACTTCTGGTATGTGTTTCAGTTTGGGATCTGCTATGATATCATGGGATAGTAGAAAACAGAAGTATGTTGCACTCAACACTTCAGAAGCAAAGTATATTGCAACTTGTGATGCTTGTACGGAAGTAGTGTGGCTTCTTAAGATTGTTTCTGGACTATTTGATCAGGTGTTGGATTCAACCATGATATATTATGATAACCAGAGCTGTGTGAATCTCTCAGAGAACTCAGTGTTCGATGACAGGTTAAAGAACATTGAGATCAAGTACTATTTTCTCCATGATAAAGTCTAGAGGGGAGAAGTGGTTCTCCAGTATATCTCCACTTATGAGAAGACTGCAGATATTTTGACGAAGCCTTTGTCCAAGATAAAGTTTGCATACTCTAGGGACAAGATAGGGCTCATGGAGATTGCTCCCTTGGTTGAAAGGGAGGAGATGACTTCCTCGGTTGGGAGGGAGCATTGATATGTGGCATCATGGACTATAGGTTAGCTGCATATATGTATCCTTGTGAAATGTTGGCCACCATAATCCTACACGCAATACCTTCTACGCGGTATCTTTTCCTGCGTAGTGTCCCCCTACAATTCCTTCATGTGCTTCTGCCAAAATAAGGGGTCTTTCATGCTCCATCACACATCTCCTCAACATGTTTTCTGCTCCAAGTTTGTATAAATGACCTGCGATAAATTGATAATCTGCAGCTTTGACCACCAAATGTTTCTTCTACGCAGTTGTAAATTCTCTTGGTGCAAAGCCTGTACTAAAAAACACAATAATATCAACAAAATATTCATCTGCAATTTGTACTGAAAATAATTGTGCATCTAGAAATTTGTCTTCCAGGTTACTAGGTTCTTCTCCATTTGTTATCTCGGGCAAGTGATCTAGTCCTGCATTTGATCTTCTAGGCTTCACCACAACTTCAAAGTCAAATTCCTGAAATAGTAACAACAATATGCATATCCTTCCCCCCAACACTGGCTTATTAACTAAGTATCTCATAGTTGAATGATTTATAAACAACTTAAAGTGTTGTCCCAACAAATAATGTCTGTATTTCCGCAAAGCATACACCATTGCTAATCATTCTCTTTCTGTAGTGTTGTAGTTCTGCTATGAATCTGGAAACTTTCTGCTTGCAAATGAAATAGGGTGATCTATATCACCTTCTCCTAGATGGGTTAATACTACTCCTAATGCTATTGAAGATGCATATAGATGCACATGAAATTCTTTATCCCAATATGGAAATACTAAAATCGACACAATAATCATTTTCTCCTTCAAAATATTCTGGATTTTCTGGCATTCATCATTTCACTAGTACTTTGTATCCTTATTTAGTAGCTTCTCCATTGGTGCAGTGATCTACAAATATCCCCTTATGAATTTTCTATAATACCTTATATGTCCCAATGTATTCTTCAACTGGTGCACTGAATTTGGTGGTGGTAAGTTAACTATGACAACAATTTTGGCAGGATCAACAAACAAACCCTGTTTACACACCATATGCCCTAACAAAATGCAAAAAGGTGTGTTGAAAATACACTTCTTATTATTTAATGAGATCTGACACTTTCTCCATATATACAACAACATCCTTAATACTTCAACATGATCTTTCAACAAACTGAACACTGTCCAGTCATCCAAGTAAACCTCCAAAAATTTATGAATAAAGTTCTTAAAAGCTACTACTACTACCCTTGAAAAAATGGTTGGTGAATTCTTCAAGCCAAATGGCATAATTGTATACTGAAATGAGCCTCACTTTGTAGAAAATGTTTTCTTGTGTCTATATTCTAGCACAATCCTTATCTGATGATAACTTGAAAATCCATATGTATAAGAATAAGCTTCTTGGCCCCCTACATTTTCCAAAAATTCATCTGTAAAAGGGGTAGGAAAAGGACCATGTATGAAAGCATTGTTTAACTTTCTCAAATCTACACAAATCATAATCCATCCTTTCTTATTTTCTTGCACCACCATGGCACTGATCCATTATGATTCTTCTACAGGTTCTGTTGGCACTGAGAGTCACCCTCAGATTGCGGGAGGATAAGCCCAATACCCATCAAAATGTTTCTGTAGGTAGGTTTATGAGTGTAGGTCAAATGGACAAAGATCGACATAAGAATATTTAACACAAAAAACTGGGTTGGCAATGCATACACAAATGAGGTTCTCATTAACTTTAGTCAGTGGTTTAAGTTTAAAGGTGAGAAGGGGGAAGACTTAGTGAGGAAAGTGGACAAGTCTTCCATGAGCATCCATCCTTCAAGCAAGTTGGTGCAGAAAAACTCAAGAACAAGAGCACTCTTGAAATTAAGTTTAAGATACTGAAATATATCACATCAGCATTATAATCAAACCTCCATTACAATACAACTACAACATCTCGTCTGGATCATCCATGCCCGAGCATTTAAGCATAAGAGGAAACAGGGAAATGAAATAAAATACTGAAACGGATCATAGAAGCATTATAATGAAACCTCCATTACAATACAACTACAACATATCGTTTGGATAATCCATGCACATGTGTTTCAACACAAGAGGAAACACGATGACGAAAGAAACTAACTTCTATTAATGAGAAAGTCCCAGGTCTCATACATAACCAGAGAACAACTCTTCTATCAAACTATTACAAAATAGGGAGCTCTGCTCAACCATCGACCTTAACATATTCTTCAACTAAAGTATTTATACAAAAAACAATGGACAATCGCTAGGAGTGCGAGCTGGCCATCATGTCCAAGGATTTTTCATCTGTGCATCCTCTTGTAAGATTGTGCATGTATTCTTCTATCATATGCAATATCATATCATCATGGGCCTGCAGAAAAAATCGTCCATCATGGTACCTCAGGTTGACATTATGTCTCTATGGCCAGACCCTCCATGCCTTCTATTTATGGAGTGAGTCGAGGTTTCAACTACCGGTCCTTGTTCATTAAATGATTTCTCCTCAGGATCAGAATGAGGCTTGAATACTAGGGGGCATCCATGTGCTTCTATTGGATTCGACGTTCAACGAGCATGTGATTTCAGGGCCGTTGAAAGCGATTTAGACCCACACCGCTTTTGGGCCTGAAACTCACCACGTTCCGCCACGTAGCTCTCCCGCAATACCGTGGTTTATATTTTGGCCTGATCAAGGATTTTAATGCCCGACCATGTTGCGGTGTAGAAATGAAGCATGGCCTTTGATCTGAATGTGATCTGCGATCTGGGCGCACCAGCTATTTTAGCGCCCCCGCTAAATCTTATCCACCTTCCAACTATAAAATCCTCCAAACCATGCTTAGAGATGACATTAAATTGAATTGCACAGGGGATATCTACTGTTGAAAATTGCACCCACCTGTTTTTCCTGTGCTCATGGATATCACCTACGACCCTTGACAATTTCATGTGATAACAGGTTCTACAACACCAACTTCTAGCATCTTGTTAATTTCTATCTTTACCTTCTCTTTGTATATTGGATTCAATCTGTATGGCCTTTGTTTGATAGTTCTTGCTTTTGGTTTCAATGGTATTTTCATCTCTCCTATCTCTCTTGCTAGCCCCTTCATCTCTGAAAAGTTTGTTGGAAATAATTCAATGTACTCGGATAGTAATTCCGTGATCCTTTCTACTGTCTGATGATCCCAATAATCTCCAATACTAGCCATCTTTGGGTTATCTTCAATTCCAATGATGACCTTCTTAATATTTAAACGTACAACATAATATTCTAAGCCCATCTTGGGATCTTCTACTTCTGGGATATGGATGTTGCACGAATTATCTTCTTTAGGTTCTTTTTCTTCTGCTACATGATAACAATGTAGCAATTGTTTGACTATCTGAATAGCCTACCTCTGAGATGATGGAATTATTTCAAACTTTAGTTCTTCAAATATCTTGTCTCTTACCACTTTCAACATTGTATCCATATCTGGAATGTCATGTTCAAAGGAAAATGTACCTATAAATCTTTGTTGTATCTCTTCCCAGTTGGATTTTTTTTTGCGTTGTTCCTGTTCTGTGTACCAGTTCTTCATAATGTCTTCTAGTGTGTGAATAGAATGGTGTGGCCATTCTTCTGGTGGTACTAATATCCAATTAACTATGCACTTCTCTACATGCTCTTGAGGTCGTCCAAATCCTTCATATTTCTCCTCAAATTTGTGCCCTTGTTCTGTGACAAATCTGATGCACAATGACCTTTTGCACTGGAACCAATTGTTGATATTTTCCTTGTGTGTACCCCACCATATTGTAGGTGTAGATTTTACAGAAATATCTAGTTCTATTAATCTATATTTTTCAATAACTTCTACCTCACATTTCATCAAAAATTCTTCTAAATAATTTAATCCATAAAAAATGGGAGGTTCTCTTACCTCTTATTGGAACAGGGGCATACCCAGGGTTCAACGCTTTAGCAACACACCAAAAAAACCCTAACTATCAGCCCTTTCAACAACACCTACGAAGCATATGAAGTCTCACCTGAGGTAGAGGCAGGGGGGATTGCAAGAGTCATATGTCTCCAACCTAGCTGGGACACAGATTTGTGATTACAATACCTTAATAAAGCACTTATCAATTAACATTCATTATCACTTAACCCTTATTTACATCGCATATTCAAACCTTAATTACAAAACAATGCAATATTCAACAAGATATAACACTTCCAAGCACTTAGCACATAGAAACAAATCATATCTAAAATTCATTCACATCATTAGGAACTAAGATACTATATCATATGCATCTAACATACATAAAGATAACAACATCAAGCATAAATCACATCAATCACATAAGGAAACCATAACACAAGATATACGTGGTTCACCCCCAGCGCGGGGCTACGCCCACCAAATCTTCTTCTTCTTTATTATATTTTGTCAATCTTCTTACATGCATAGAGCCCAAAAACCCCACTCCACATAGGATATGAGATCTGTGTGCACCTTGCCAAATCCTCCTTCCTTGAGTTAGGTCACATCACAAAGCCTTCTTACACAGTTTGCACATCAGCTTCTTACAATCACTTGCACTTATCTCTACAAGTCCTAACACATAGCATGCACAAAGCCTCTAGATCTACACTAAGCCACAAATATTCACTACTACTTCACTACTTTCTTACATTGCCTATATATCTATTTATACATTACAAAAGGGCCAAAGCATGGGTAAACCCATGGGTCGACATCCCATAGCCTGTTACATAAACCCTAAACCCAAAAATCCCACAAAAAGGGGGCGAGATCCCACGATCTCCTCTTCGCTTGGTGCTTTGTCTTCGATCAGCCCGTTGAAGTCCCAAAATCGGTCAAACGTGACCCAAGTTCTCCAAAAATTGGTTAAGGGCCAATAGGCCCCCAACACTCACCTATGACTCGTCCCAAGTCACTCTGATCTGGGTAACTCTGCCTCAAAGGCCTCGAGCTTGGATCGAGCTACTGCTTAGCCAGAGCCTCCTGCTTGATGAACTCCTGAATGGCCTTCTTGGTGACATGTCCTTCCTATAGCTGTTCAATTGAGGTGACTACTTGTACTAGTTGTGCACATTGTCCTTCAATCTCCTCAAAAAGTGTGCAGGATTCATCCTGCACTGGATGGAGTATTTGGGTTACTTCCATGACCTTGTTCTGAATGGCATGGGCCTATTGCCAAACCATGCTCTATTCCTAGGATATTTTCATCCTCTCGACCGATGATAGTAGCTTCAATTGCGCTTGCACTGTTGCTGCTTGCTGTTTTTCCTCCTGGAACTGTGACTCCAGTGTCCTGAGCTCAGGGTCCTTTGTAAGGTGCTTGTAGGTTTGCACACTTCGAATGCAGAGGTGTTTGCATTCCAAGGCTAATGACTTGATTCTCTCAACTATGCTCCTCTCAGTTTCTTCTCTTAGATCTCGCACTTCCTGCGGAGTGCTTGGCACTGTCTATAATTCCAATTCTGCTATTCTTTGTTGGAGTTGCTAAATGGATTCAGAAAGCCTTCCCACTTGATTCTCCACTGGGTCTTATTCCATATTCTCTAATCCCATCACATAGAGAAGTTCTCTAGTGACTGCTTCTTTAACTCCAATCTGATTCACGAGCATATTTTCTTTCTCCCTTTGGATTTGTGCTCTATCCTTTGCAAACTTTGCCTGGAGGTCGTCTTTTTCTTGCTGCGCTAATTTCGTCCAACATGAACACTCGATATATTGTTAGAAAAACAGGACTTTGGAGCAATAAAATAAAACAAATGTGGAAACAAAACACAGAATATACACAATACAATAGAGACATAGATTTACGTGGTTCAACTAGTGTGGGCTACGTCCACTAGAGAAATTTCTAGGTCCTTCCTTTATTATTATCCTGCAAATGAAGGGATACAACCTACAACAAAAACCGCTATAACTTCCTCTTCTTTCTCTCACATTATCCTCTCTCAGAATACAATACTCGCCATAATGCATAGCCGCAAGACATTTCCCTCATAACAGAGGGTTGCCTTCTAGGGAAAAAAACCCTAACATAATTTCTACCATTAGATCTGCGACCTTATAATGAATGGTCCAGATTTACAATGAAATTACAATATACATTTAGAAGGAAAATTTTTCCTTTGGGGGACGTTGCCTCCGAACCCCCCAACCGGGGGGATAGCCCCCCTGGACCCCGTAGAGGGGGTACCCCTCCTCTACACTCCTCTGTGTGGAAGAGTGTACATACTTCTGGGGTGTAAAGTCTTCATGGGGTATAAACATGGATTAAAGAAAGGACCCCTAAATCAGGAACATAATCAGGCTCCACAACCAATAGATATGATATCTCAGGTTAGTGAACAAAAACTCACTGTAACAACAAAGGTGGCGAGGTCTCAATAATCACGAAACGGTATTAATTAGCTCAAATAATCACAATTGGAAAAAGTGTTCATGGTGCAATGCTCGATGGGATAAATAGACATCATCGTAACAGATCCCTCCAACAGGTAGGAACACCTTAATCAATGTAATTTCATCCGTTGTGGTGCGTTCCCAATGGTCCAATGGCGAACGTTCTGGGAATAACTGTGTTTCTAGCCATTCTGGAGCGCCATTCTAATGGTCGGGATGTCTCCAATGGTCATATTGCTTCGTCTTGGTGAAGTGCCAATTTACACTGTTATGATATCCTGACGAAGTTCCAGTTCTACAAACCTTCTTTCTGTAAATTCCTCTCTGGTACATCTTGCAATTTTTCTAGCTTTGTTTTCTTCTTGATGAGATTTTTGTCTTTCTTTCCTATGATTTGAGTTACTGGTTTCCTTTTTCCATTATCGTTCTTATCTCCTCTTGGCATAGGAACTTCGCACCACTGAGGTTCTTTCGAAGGGTTCAAGAGTAATGCGTCTTCATTTTCCGGAGTAAGTGCTCTACTCTATGGCATGGATAAGTTTCTTAAGTTTTCCTGTGTTCATTCAACTTCGATAGCAATGCCTCTAGCTCTTATTTGCTTCGACTTGTCCTCCTGCTCTTTTATTAAGCGTGCTATTCTCCTAGCCATGAAATCTCTTAGTTATTTCTTTTTATGTTCTAGAGTTTTCTCTTCTTGTTCCCTTCGGATCTGATCTTTCTCAACCCAAGTTTTTCCTAGCAAAATAGCAAATGGGGCACTGTTCTCAACAAACTTAACGACCTCAAATTATTGTTCTGTCAAAGTTCCATGAGCACTCATAGGTATCTGGGTAAGTCTTCCACATAGGGTTATCATCTTCCCTTTAAAAAATCCTATTCCTCCCAGTGAAGGAACCATAGCGGGTTTTCCAAAAATTTCCCAAGTTCTTTCTGTCATGATATTCACTGGTGTTTCCTCATCCAGGACACAGGATATGTTGAAGTCACCTATTCTTGTTTCTATGCACTCTTTATCTTTTAAGATCTCTCATAAACTGGTGTCAGTGTGATCATTCAAGTTTTCTTTCATTTGCAATAATATAGCCTCTGATTCTTTCTGGTTCTTGAGCATGTTCTTAGTCTCTTGGCCTTCCTCATGGTTTTCTTGTCTCATATTCATCTTTTCAACTTTAGCAATCATTCTAGGGAAATCCAAAAATTCATGTCCAGTAGCTTTACAACTAAGGCAAATAGGAACTCTACCAGGGAATTCCTTAGCAAGATGTCCCGGTCTCCTACAACTATAACAAAGAGTCAATCCTCTCTTTCTCTTGAATGATCCCCAACCTTTCCTATACTACGCAGTGGGATCACAATGGTGGGTCTACAAAAAAATCTTTTTGGGATCCTGCATCCACTTGTTTGTCTAACAATTCTTTCTATGCATAGGAATAACACATATTTCATTATTTCTATCAGATCTATTCATATCAAATCTTCTTTCTTCTAGCTGTACCCTATTTTTCAGACTAGGACCAAATATATTAAACATACCTAGATCCATTCTTTTGAAATAAATTTTTTCACTTATCTTACCTTTATCAGAGCACAAAGCTTCAAGATATTACCCTTTTTCTTCATATCATACTTCTTTTATTAGCATAGAGCTTCACAAGTCAAGTAGAATACTGTGCACTAGGGCAACAAATCTATGCACATAGCTTTCTCTTTTCTTCAGTTCCCAAAAATCAAAGTTTCAGGTACCGACAATGGAACCATTTGTTGGCACAGGGGCAGACCCAGGGTTCAACTCTTCAACAATGCACCAACAAAACCCTAACTACCGGCCCTTTCGGCAACACCTGCGAAGCAGATGAAGTCTCACCCGAGGTAGAGGAAAGGGGGGTTGTAGGACTCAGATGTATGCAACCTAGATGGGACACAGATACGTGATTACAATACCTTAATAGAGCACTTAGCAGTTAATATTCATTAGCACTTAACCCTTATTTACATCACAGATTCAAACCCTAATTATAGAACAACACAATATTCAACATGATATAACACTTCCAAGCACTTAGCACATAGAAACAGATCAGATCTAACATTCATTCACATCTCTAGGCACTAAGCTACTATATTAGATGCATCTAACATACATAAAGATAAAAACATTAGGCATAAATCACATAAATCAAACAAGGCAACCATAACATAGGATATATGTGGTTCACCCCCAGCACGGGGCTACATCCACCAATTCTTCTTCTTCTTTATTATCTTCTGTCAATCTTCTTACATGCACAGAGCCCAAAAACCCCACTCCGCATAGGATAAGAGATCTGCGCGCACCTCGCCAGATCCTCCTTCATCGAGTTAGGTCACAACACAAAGCCTTCTTACATAGTCTACACACCAGCTTCTTACAATCACTTGCACTTATCTTTTCAAGTCCTAACACATAGCATGCACAAAGCCTCTAGCTCCACACTAAGCCACAAATATTCACTATTACTTCACTACTTTCTTACATCACATAGATATCTATTTATACATTACAAAAAGGCCAAAGCATGGGTAAAACCATGGGCCAACATCCCATAACCCATTACATAAACCCTAAACTCAAAAATCCCGCAAAAAGGGGGCAAGATCCCGTGATCTCCTCTTTGCCTGGCGCTCTATCTTCGACCATCCTATCGAAGTCCCAAAATATGTCAAATGTGACCCAAGTTCTCCAAAACTTGGTCAAGGGCCAACACCTCTGTACCAACCCACCTTAGTGCACACGTCATTCTGGAACATCTCTTGGTAGATAATTCATTTAATCGTTGTTTCCAGTTTTCCAGTCTTGTGTTAGAGTTTGAATCACAAGAACTAATACTCCTCCAACTGAGAATACCATCTGCAGTTGGGTTGATATAATCTTCTTCATGCATGGTAGTTTTGTATAACTGATTCACATCTTTTGTAAGAATATTATCTGTCGCAAGTTCCATGTACCTGCCTCCTTCTGAGGGATCCAATGGAGAAATAAATATGTGTTCTCCAGACTCAAATATCATCTTTATTGTCTTTAAATTTATAATAAAATGGTTATCAAAGGCCCAATCCAGACCCAACAATGTTGGATATGGTGAAGTATTGTCCACTATGTCTATGACTTGAAATTTGACCATGGTGCCCACATCATCTAGATAACCTAGAATCCCCTTCAACCTTCTTATTGGCACTACTCTATGATGGTTTTCCATCTTCAAGTGAATAGGTGAAAATAGCCTAATTGTGGTTATCGCATAACTTCCCAAGTTTTCTTTGGTAGAACATTGACTTCAGATCCTAAGTCCAGTATAATATCCTCCATATTCAAATATCCTATGTTAGCATTCAATCTGAATTCCCTATTGGTTCTTCTCTTTTTATGGACCCTTTTTACCCTTTTTACCCCTTCTTCCCTAGGTTTACACTTTTCTACCAAATTCTGTAGTACTTGTAAGGAATTTTTATCACTCAACAATTTGGCACAAGCTCCGAAAAAGTTTCTTAAGTTACTTGCTTGTTTTGAAGACTTCTCTTGATTGGTTTGATCAAATAATGAGGGCATGTTATAGACTTGTATCTCATCTACTGGATTTGTTCCTGAAGTGGACACAATATTTTCCTTCAAGATTTCTTGTTTAGCTTCTTTGAATATCTCTTTCTCTTTACGCGCATCAAACTTCTACTCTCATGTTGTATTCTTCCTGACCCACTGGTACTTGTCATGATCCTTCTTGGCTACATCTTCTCCTATCTTAGCTCCACCTCTAGTCACTATGTTAATCTTCTTCCCATCTTCTTCTCTTTTTTACACCCTGATCCATTGTACATTATGATTAGTCGGGTTCCTCTTGTCCTATATTTTTATCAACAATGTTGGACAATCCTCTTTTTCATGGTCTGCTACATGAAAATACATACATGTCGCAGGTGGTTGTGGGAAGTCTCTTGCATAGTTCCCTAGTTTCTGACAATTATGACACACTACTAGTCCCCAACCTCCTCCAAATCCTCTTCCTCCACGAACTCCTCTTATAAAGCCTCCTCTTTTGCCTTGATTTTATCCACGTGGTGTGTTATACTAGGGTCCTTGATTGTACTACAAATGCTAATTATTATACTACTATGGTGCTACACACTGTTGTGCAAGGTTATACTATTGTTTCCCTTGAAACTGCTGCATATTATACTATGGTTGTGTTGTAAATTGCTGCGCAAGATTGTACTGTGGTTGTTGCGTAGTGTTATACTATAGTTGTTGCACAGATTGTTCTATTATATGTTCATCCTGCACCCTATATGTATCTGCAATCCTCTCTTTCATCATCTACAAGGTTCTACAGTCCTTGTCTTCATGTCCAAATGATTTACAAAAGTTTCAATATGTATTCTTTAGAACTGTTTGGTATTTCTACATCAAGACGAAATGATAGGGATCATGCCCATGTGTTTTGAAGATCTTACACCATGGTGCTCCTGGGGATAAAGGGTTTGGCATACCCACTCCAATATACTGTGAAAATAATGGACACTCATTCTTGTGATGAAATTTGTTCCTGCACATTGTACACCATACATCCTCTCTTTTCTCCTTTCCTTTGTTCTGATTTATCTGGAATGTTAAGTTCTTCAGATCTTGCTTCATCTCTTCCACAACTGGATATGTATGCTTGTATTGGTTTTCCTCTAGCTGTAAGGATGCATGCAGGGCCTGACCCTGACTTTGGAATTTCTATTGTCTCAAAGGATATTTAAAGTGTGGAAACAAATAATTAACAAACAAATGCCTATGTTGTGTATCAGTAATAGTGTACTTTAACCTACCTTTTAACCTCTTGAATTTCTGTTCCACTTCCAAACTGATTCTCCTGGTTTCTGCTTGATCTCTATCATTTCATTCATAAACTGGTCTTCTGAACTTGGCTTCTGAAATTCATTTATTAACTACCTCTTGACATCTTCTACAATTGTAGGTGTTCCTATTGGGTTATTTTTTGAGAGACCCATGTACCAATCTAATGCACGGTCTCGAAAAGTGATTTATAACTGCAAAACCTTTGTATCCTCGTCTGTAATATGCTTTGTTTCCCATATCTTCTCAAATATGAACAAATGTTTTTCTGGGTCATCTCACCCGTGCCCTCAGAACTCTGGTAACCTGATGGTTGGATCTTGTCTTTCCATTGTGAAATTTTCTAAGTACCACCTCCGTGTTGTGTAGAAACTTGACTGCTACTTGCTAAACTTTCACTTCTGCTACTCAACCCTTGTTCTGAAAAATTCTTCTACAACTAATCACTTGTTGATTAATTCTTTTTTCTTCTTTAATTGTGTTAGTTGAACATGGGGTTTTGGGTTCCACACTAATTTAGATATGGAATGGAGAGCCTTATTCTGTGCCAGACCCATGACTTCTGATTTTCCTCTCATATGTGACACAATCCTCAATCTACCCCATGGCATGGATATCCTCTACCTCTTCCTCATCATTTTCCAATCCCTCTTTCTCCGCTACAACCCTCTTCTTATTATTCATCCTATATTGGTAGGGTCGTCTGCTATGCGTCTGATGCAGGAGCATCACTCCACCTCAGAAACACGCCATCTAAGCAACACATTCAAGTGCATTCAAGGAGGGGAGAGGCACCAACCCTCTCATTTTCCCCTCATTTTCAAATTTGATCTAGGTCTTATCATCCTGTCATCCTTTAAAGGCGACCTTATCTCCTATCTACTCAAAGGAATGACTTGGCTCTACCAATCCTTACAACATTTAATTTCATTTAATACAAACTGAAATTTGAAAATGAGGGCCCCTCTTTTTTAAAAGAGATTTGTATCTAATTTCATTAGGACATATAGGAGTAAAAGAGTAGAAGAGAAGGAGGAGAGAACTGAGACTTTGTAGCAATCCACTCTTTGTAAACATCTGTATAGACATTCAGAGATAATACAAAAAACATTTTATCCTTTATATGCTACTGTGTGTTTATGTGTTTTATGAATGAATGTCATTCGTATTTTATGAATTTATACTGTATATGTGTATGAATCGTTTCCATATGCAGGGTGAAGATAGGTTTTAATTTCTTTGAGAGTCTCTTGGAACTGTTCTGGGTTCTTTAGGCTAAGTGAAAGGAGTGTGAAACAGAGTGTGAAAACTCTGTGAGCCAATGCAAGAAGTGCGTATCTGAAATCTGTTTCGAGTTCAAGGAGAGAAACTACCAGGAGGGAACACTAGAACATATACAGACCCAAGGAGGACCGTCAAGGTTGTTGAATACCTTGGAGGATAGATTGTGCAGAGGAGGCATAGAGAAAAAGAATTGTTGAAGATTCTGTAGAGCTCTACCAGAAGGGCTTCGAGCAGGTTCAAGTGTGCACAAGGTGAACTCTGTTTCGAGTTCAAGGAGAGGAGTGTCGAAGTAAAGACACCCACATAGTTACTGAAAAATCTGGAAATCTCCACAATGGGTGCTTGAGGAGAAGTTTCCAAGAGGGAAATTATATCCCTTCAAGGAGTCAAAAGGGACAGATACCTTTGAGGTCTGAATAGTTGAAGCTCAAGGCGAAACAGAGTTACTGAATACTTTGGTGAAAGACCTGTTCAAGGAGTGCACCAATCCAACACTCAGACAAAGTGTTGAAAGATAGCCATCCGAAGGCCATTCAAGCACAAGGAGTGCGCATAAAAGAGAACTATTTCCAAGTTCAAAATCTCAGAAGAGTGTTGGGTCACTAGGAGGGAACAAGGATTACTTTGGAAGAAGAAAAGGGTAGAACCCCTTGAGAGGCTGAATAAATTCGTAAGCTCAAGAGGAGTAGTGAAAAGATGCACATAAAGTGCAAGTGTACACCAGGGATGAGGTTAAATTCCATTGCCAAAGCTTAGGAGGGGGAGCGAAGACTGTCGTCAAAATAGTTGTGAGGGAGATAACTATGAAGTGTTTCGGTACTTTGGAGTTCAACAAGTTTCAGGACTTGACGAAATCAGAGTCACGAAGTATGAAGTCGCGATTCAATCTTAACCGTTGATCGCAGAGTAGCACATGGAAATGAATCAAGGAGTTCGGGAATCGAAAGATCGGAGGTTGTGGGCGGAAGGTATAGATTTTCTCGAAGTTTGAACCATAGTGGGGCCGACGAATCCAAGGAGGCACGTGGCTCAAGTTTGGAATCTCAGAAGAGAGAGGTTCGGGAAAGGTTGAGGGTAGGATTCAGGATATCCCAGAAGTCTGAATTGTGAAGAGGTAAACCCATAGTCATAGCCATGGTCACTTGCGGGAGAAACCTGTGTGTGTGTAGAGTAGCTTCGGGTACCCGTAGGGACCCAAGGAGTCTTTCCGACTCAGTGATTCAACGATCCAATACCGGGAGGTCGAGCATCCCTTTGGAGGGAAGTCAGCATCACACCTGCACTCCTTATGCTTTCCATGGCCCATTCATCATGCACCATGATGGGGTCCATTTCATCCTTCTGTTGGCTACTATCCAAAGTCTTCCCTATTTCTAAGATCTTCCTTAGTGCTTCCCCCAACTCCACCATGCACACAAAGTGATATAGTTGTCTTATTCCATGGTCATTATGCCTTTATCATGTAATAATATCTTGATCGACGTGTAACGAGACCTAATATACCTCCCTTTGGATCCCATCAAGAAATATTTCTCTACAACAATGTATGAATTTTTTGTATCAACTGCAAACTCAATGATAAACCCCACAGTAATATTGTCTAAATAAAAATCCATTGCGCGTGAATTTATTATTAACTCTTTCCAACCACATGATATTTTAAGTAGTCCACACTACTAGCATAAACCGATTATTCGGATGGGTATCCTTTAAACTTAACAACAATTCGCTTAATAATTGTGGAAAGAAACAAAAATATGCTTCATGCATATCAATAAACACATACCTTTGCAAGTATTGGCGCGGTGTATACCTAGAACCCTTATTGTCTTTCTGTGCGAACTCCACCTACTTTGTCTCTACCCATCTTTCAATCTCTTGCTTCATAGGATTTCATGGCTTGAACATCTCTTTCTACCATTGCATCTTCTTTACCAAACCCCTTCCTAGTTCTCCTTCTAAGTTCTATTTGGAAATAGAACCATTTGTTGGAATTGTGGGTTGACTCAGGTTCTACCTTAGTTCTTTAACAAAACCCTTATCACCATCGACCCTTCAGGTAAACCAGAAGGCTACATAATGAACATAGTGCACAATGGAGTCTCACCCGAGATGGTTTATCGAGGATTGCAGGACACACATGTCTGCAGTCATGGAAAGGATTGGGCGATGTTGTTTCTTACTTCTTCTCATTCCTACTTAACCATGCATTTTATTCTAGTATTCATCAGAAAAATTCATTCATTTTCATATTTAATCTAATGCGCGATATAAATAAATCATCCATTCATCTGTATAACCATTCAATGATAACTGCAGAATCAATAATATATTAGCACACATTACACACATGGTTTTACCATGGTTAACCCCTCATGGGGCTACGTCCACAAAGATATTTTGCTTCCTTATTCTTATTCATCAAAAAACACTACATGCAATACATCAAAGTAGTAAGTAGTGAGGCAGACTAGGATCACACCAAGATCCACAACTTGTGACCTAAACCTCAACTACTTCGACCTCATGTGATCTCTACAACTCTCAAAACATACATCCTATCCCCAAAACTCCAAAATAGGTTCTCCTAACTCTCTAAAAATTTCAATCTTAGATAAAATATTTGATCCTCCCCTAATATACCTCATACCCCTTATTTATATTACAAAAGTGGGTTAGAATCCCTTACAATACATCCCAAAACCCTAACCCTAATTAGGCTAGGTTTGTCCACATTTGCATCGGATTTCCACAAATCCTACCGCGTGCGCTACTTTTCCTCAAAATGTGGTGCGATATTCTACCTCACTTGTTGCATTGTTCTCTAAACCTTCAGGCTCTAACAATATGAGAGCATCAATTCAATCAATATTACCTTTTGACACATATACTTGGACTTATATTAGTTCATAACTGTGATCACATCTTTGCTTCTCATGCACAACTATTTGTAAATATAAACCAAACTAGTAGAAGAAAAAAACATTGCAACTTACACTTTTTACTTAGCAATTTGGAATATAAGTTGGTAGGTGAGTTTGGTGAGCACACTCAATACAATTCAAGAATAAACAAAGTATTTTCTATATCGAACTCACCCAATGACTTCACGTTGGACTCAAGAAGAATACTACGTTAGCATTGCTACTCCAAATCACAATGGTTTCATATGACCATTCTCACAATGATTTGGAAATAAAGTCAAGGATGATTTCTATCACATTTTGGAAACTCATAATAATTTTACCAATACATTCATAATGTTGTGGTTATTGATTCATGGGGGTCGTTAATTCAGTTGACAACAAATCACAACAATATACTCATATATGTAGCTACAATGATTTGGAAGTTAAGCCAATGCAATTGGTAACTTAGCATCACTTCCAAGACACAACTATCCACAATGAAATATATACAAAATTATTGTAATCACAATCCTCAACCATCATTCCACAACCAACCAAAGGAAATTGGAAGATTAATCTCATGAAAAGTCACAAGGAATTGCTAACAAACATCAACAACAATTTAGTCATGGTAGAAAATAAATACAAACACTTGGCATGATGTCCATATCTTAACTACAAAGCATGATGTTCATTTCTCATCCAACTATCACCTTCCCAAACTTATTAACTATATTCAAATCCACATCATATAAATTGCATTTTAATAATTACATGTTCAACTTCAAATAACACAAATTATATTTTAATACATTACATATTTACACTATAAAAAATGATTATTAGTCAGGAATATAACATTCAATTTGTTGTTGACCATTAATTAGTTAGCCTTTGAATACCAATATTTCCCTACTATCCAATCTTATACATAGGCCAAACAAAATAATTTTTTTTTTATAATATGTAAATTGATTTTATAAAAAATGTTACTCGCTAAAAACTTTGAAGTCTTATTGCCGAGATTTGACACAATGCAATTAGATAACCTAAGTTTTCATTTTGGTTAACAAGTTCGAATGCAATTTTTGCATCCATTATTCGATAACCTAAGTTTTAAGGTTGTTACATTCTATTAGATAACAACTTGGATTCCCAATTGCTATCACTATAACAATTTCCCTATACATAAAATGATCTGGATTTAATGAGCAGAACGAAATCAATACAAATCTATATTATTAACAAAGATACACCATGAACAATAACAAATATACAATAAAACTTGGATTCTATTAAATAAAGAAATATGGTTAAATTGTAAAATGCAGACTGAAATAAGCTTGCTACAATGGTGACGGCTTATCTCTGAGAAGAGATGTGACGGTTGCGCTCATTCACAAGAAGATGAGTACAATGAGGCTCCAAAATAATTTTTACATAAAAAATGAATTCCAAAACCCTAGACATACAAAACCCTAACCCTAGGAGATGAAGCGCCAAAAGTCACGTGGGCCCCGTTGGGGTAAGTTGGTACATCAACTTCCTGGGGTTGTAACTTTTGCATACGATCTTCGTTTGGGGCATTCAATAGCTTGCTAGAAAGGTCTATCTTAGAAGTAAAACTTATGCCTAAGGTTAAGGAATGACATTCTTAACCCTTGGCCCCCCAAAATTCCAAAAAAACATTGTTTAGGGCCTCAAAACGACCCCAGAAGTTTGGGACTCGAAAATCTAGAAAAAAATAGCCAAAATGAAAACTGTAACTGCCAAGATGAATTTTGTATGTGAGAGAGATAGAAGAGGTGAGTGGTCATGGATATCCACCTGGATCAATCCTCCCTCTTTAGAAATAAATGGTCTCCATTGCGTGGAGTTACCCCTTCAGATGAGGAAACTTATGTTGAATTTGGCTCCGGGTGAGCCACTTTCCTTTGTGCAGGAGCTGTTGGTTGTGGAGCCTGATTATCTTCCTGATTTAGAGGTCTTTTACTTTCAGTTGTGTTTATACCCCATGAAGTATTTACACCACAGAAGTATGTACACTCTTCCACACGGGGGAGTGCAGAGGGGGGTACCCCCTCTGCGGGGTCCGGGGGGGCTATCCCCCCAGTTGGGGGGTCTGGGGGCAAGCGGGCCCCCAGCGGGGGTTCGGGGGAGAATCCCCTGAAGCAAAAAATTGCCTTGTAAAAGTATATTGTAATTTCATTTTAAATCTGGACTGTTCATTATAAGGTCGCAGATCTAACAATAGAGATTATGTTAGGGTTTTTTTCCCTAGAAGGCAACCCTATTTTATGAGGGAAATGTATTACGGCTATGTAAGTTGGTGAGTATTGTATTCTGAGAGAGGAGACTATGAGAGAAAGAAGAGGAAGTTACAATGCGTTTTGCTGTAGGTTGTATCCCTTCATTTTGCTGGATAATAATAAAGAAAGGACTTGGCAATTTCTCTAGTGGATGTAGCCCACACTGGGTGAACCACGTAAATCTGTGTCTCTCTTGTATTATGTATCTTCTGTGTTTTGTTTCTACATTTTTTTATTTTACTGCTCCGTGGTCCTTTTTTTTATAACAACTGGTATCAAAGCGTAAGGTAACTCGCAGGAAAAGAGGGTTCCTGGTTCGAGTGGGAGCAATGTCGAAAGATGGAAAGTTTAGGGTCGAGAAATTTAACGGCCAAAACTACCAGTTATGGAAGATGCAGATGAAAGATTATTTATATCAGAAGGATCTATTCCTACCATTGAGCGGAGTAGCAAAGAAGTCGACGACCATGAAGGACGAAGAATGGGAGATTCTTGACAGAAAGGCTCTAGGAATGATACAGCTGAGCCTGGTAGTGTCAACGACTTTCAATACCTCGAAAGAAAAGACAACGAAGGGTTTGATGGATGCGTTGGCCAAATTGTATGAAAGACCCTCGGTGTCCAATAAGGTATTTCTAATGAAGAGATTATTTAATATGAAGATGTCGAAAGGTGGGTCTTTTGCAGATCATTTAAATGAATTTAATACGGTTACTAATCAACTAAGTTCTGTAAAAGTGGACTTTGATGATGAGGTTAGGGCTCTTCTAATCTTGTGCTCATTGCCAGAAAGATGGAATGGATTGGTCATGGCTGTAAGTAACTCTGTCTCTGGTTCAAATACTTTAAAATTTGATGATGTTGTTGGTGTTATCCTTAGTGAGGAAATGCAACGGAAAAACAAAGGTGAGACATCAGGTAATGCGTTGAACATGGAGAACAGGGGAAGACAAAAGGATAGAGGAAAGGGCTCAGGGAACCATGGGAATTCTAGGAAGGGCAGATCCAAATTTAGACTTGGAAAGATAGAGTGTTGGAATTGTGGAAAGAAAGGACATCTGAAGAAAGACTTCAGAGCTCCAAAGAAACAAAGAGATGGACAACAGGAGAGAAATCATGAAGCAAATGTAATAGGTGACGTGTTACAAGATGCTTTGATTCTTTCTATAGATAATATTTCTGAGTCTTGGGTAGTATATGTAGGGGCTTCATTTCATGCCACACCCCATAGGAAACATTTTCTAGATTATGTTCAAAGTGATTTTGGACAGGTTCATTTGGGTGATGATGCACCATGCAAAATTGTTGGGATGGGAAAGGTAAAAATAAAGCAACGCAGTGGAAACCAATGGTTGTTGAAAGAGGTAAGACATATTCCAAATTTAAGGACAAATCTAATTTCAACAGGGCAGTTGGCAAGTGAAGGTTGTATATCCATATTTACAGATAAGACGTGGAAGGTCATCAAAGGATCATTGGTGATAGCAAAAG
>ML784361.1:42698-59365 GCA_009831015.1 Picea engelmannii
ACTATAGGTGGAACAACAGTAAGTTGGATTTCGAAACTACAAAAGGTTGTTGCACTTTCAACAACAGAGGCAGAGTATGTTGCTGCTACAGAGGCTAGTAAAGAGATGATTTGGTTACAAAGGTTTATGGAGGAATTGGGAAATAAGCAGGAGAACAACAGGTTGTACTATGACAGTCAAAGTGCCATTCACCTTGCAAAGAACTCAGCCTTCCATTCGAAGACTAAGCATATACAGTTGAGGTACCACTTCATACGATCTGCCTTGGAAGATGGACAATTGAAGATGAAAAAGATACACACTAGCCAGAATCTTGCAGACATGTTAACAAAGGGAGTAACCAAGGAGAAACTGAGTTCTTGCTTAGCTTCAGTTGGTCCTCAAGAATGAATATGAAGATGAGAAATTTTCCAGGTCCAAGAAGGTTCAGAGTCCAGCATATACAACAGCGGTGGAGTTGTTGAGATCAGTCTCCAAGTGGGAGATTGTTGGTTGTGGAGCCTGATTATCTTCTTGATTTAGAGGTCTTTTACTTTCAGCTGTGTTTATACCCCATGAAGTATTTACACCCCAGAAGTATGTACACTCTTCCACACGGGGGAGTGCAGAGGGGGGATACCCCCTCTGCGGGGTCCGGGGGGGATATCCCCCCGGATGGGGAGTCTGGGGGCAAGCGGGGGTTCAGGGGCGAAGCCCCCAAAGCAAAAAATTGCCTTGTAAAAGTATATTGTAATTTCATTGTAAATCTGGAACGTTCATTATAAGGTCACAGATCTAACGATAGAGATTATGTTAGGGTTTTTTGCCCTAGAAGGCAACCCTCTTTTATGAGGGAAATGTATTACGGCTATGTAAGCTGGCGAGTATTGTATTCTGAGAGAGGAGACTATGAGAGAAAGAAGAGGAAGTTACAATGGGTTTTTCTGTAGGTTGTATCCCTTCATTTTGATGGATAATAATAAAAAAAGGACCTAGCAATTTCTCTGGTGGACGTAGCCCACACTGGGTGAACCACGTAAATCTGTGTCTCTCTTGTATTGTGTATCTTCTGTGTTTTTTTTCTGCATTTGTTTATTTTATTGCTCCGTGGTCCTTTTTTTTCTAACAGGAGCTTCCCTGCTTTGACAAGACAATAAAGCTGAAGCTTCTATTGGCGAGTTCCCTTGACCTATGTTTCCACAATCTGATCATTGGATTACTACTCCATGCAGTAGGGTTTGAGATTTATTGGCATCAATTGTTTTGTTATCTCTGACGCATCCAAAAACAGTGGAAAATATGGTCGAAGGAGGTCCACATTAAATACTGGGTGCAATCCAAGGAAAGGGGGAATGTTGAGCTCAAAATAATTGTCTCCCACAGCCTTGGTGATGGTGTAAGGTCCATATCGGAGTGGATGAAGCTTCCGATGGGGCCTCATAAGGCATTCTTTCTGCATGTGTAACCAAACTTTATCTCCCACCTGAAACTTGTGTGGAACCCGATATTGATCATGGCGATGCTTATACTTGGCATAAGACTTCTGTAAAATATCCTGAACCTGTTGGTGGATATGTTGGATCCGCTCAATAAACCGGGTAGCTTTGTCGGCTTCAATTTGAGCATGGGACTAGTCTTTTTGGGTGGCCGCAAGGGGTAGTGCAACATCCATGGGATCCAATGGTTGAAATCCCAACCCCACCTAAAAGGGTGTGTGGATGGTTGAGCTATGTATGGATCTATTGTAGTTGTGCTGAACATAGGGAAGAATCTCATCCCATGTGTGGTTATTCTTGGAATTGTACATGTGCACGATATGCACGATCATCCAGTTGACGAACTCGGTTTGGCCATCCATCTGGGGGTGGAAGGCAATGTATTTGGTGAGCTTGGTATCTAAAAGTGACCAAAGGATCGACCATAATGTGTTGAGGAACCGACTGTCCCGATCTGAGATGATGGTTTGTGGTATCCCAAAATACACCCACACTCATTCGAAGAAGAGCTTGGTAGTGACCTTTGTTGTGATTCTCTTCTTACAGGTGGCCATAATCGACATTTTAGAAGAATGATCAACCACCAAAAAAACATTGTAATTTTCCCATTTGGTTGACAGAAGGCCCGACATGTAGTCCATCGATATGGATTCCCAAGGCCTTTTAGGAGGAGGTATAGGGGTGTACATTCATTGTTTCTTAATGGATAGTTTGGCATTGAAAAAAGTAGTGTAGGACCTGATATACTTGTTGACATCCTATCGAAGTTTCAACCAATAGAAATGTTGTTGCAACACAACCACAATATTTTCTACGCCGAAGTGTCCTGCCACCCGATTGTAGTGGGCTTCCCAAATCATCTTCACTCGCTCCCCTAATGGAACACAAAGATGGACTAGATGACACAATAACCCATCCTGAAGATGGAAATCAGTGACAATTGTGTTTGAGCCCAACATATGGTAGGTGGAAGAGAAGTCAGGATCTCTCTCATAGAGTTGGGGCCATTTAGAGGTCTCGTGGTCACATGATTTTAGCACCGTGGGGAGTGATGCAACTAGTGGGCGGATAAGGAAATCAATGACATGGTTGTTGCTTCCTATCTTATACTTGATGTTGATATGTGATTTCTACAAGTATGTGGACCACTTCTGATGGCGGTCATTCTGGAATTTTCCCTTAGTATGCATGAACTGCAGTGGCTTATGATCAGCGTGGATGACTTTCTTCCCAAGAATGTAATGCCTCCACTGGCAAAAGGTTTTTATAATGGTGTCTATGTTAAGTGAGAACTACACCCACATCATAGTCTGAAACATATGTCTTGATCTCAAAGGGTTGTTGCAGGTTGAGTAATGAAAGAAATGGGGTTAAGCACAAGTGGTGCTTCAGATCATCAAACACTTGTTGTTGTGATAGGCCCCACATGAACTTTTCCTTACCACCACCTTTAGTTACTTGGCTGAGGGCTCATGCAATATGGGAGAATCCCAACATGAGCATGTGATAGAAATTAGCAAGGCCTAAAAAGCTTCGAAGCTTAGTGAGTGTGATTGGGGTTGGCCAGTCACAAATGACCTATATCTTGCTGGATCCACATGCACCCCATGCTCATAAAAATGTATCCTAGTACTGGACCACGTCCATGCAGAAGGATCATTTTTCCAAATTTTCATATAGCTTGTGTTGACACAGAGTGTGCAAAACCTATTGAATATGTTGTAAGTGTTCCACTCAATTCTTGTTGTAGATGAGGATTTCATCTAGATAAACCACCACAAAAGAATTGGTGAAAGGCCACAAGATATTGTCCATTATCCTCATGAAATTTGTTGGGGCATTCGTCAAACCAAAGGGCATCACCAACCATTCAAAAATACCTTCTTTGGACTTGAAGGCAATTTTCATACATCTGTGTGTTCTATTAGGACTTAATGGTAGCCAGACTTCAGATCAATTTTACTAAAGTATTTGGCCCCCTTGAGTTGGTCAAGGAGATTATTGATTCGAGGAACTAGGTATTAGTTCCCAACTATGATTTTATTTAGGGCCTCGTAATTTATGCAAAATATCCAGGTCTCATCTTTCTTCTGCAAAAGCACAATTGGGCTTCCAAATGATGATGATTTGGGTGATATGTGCCCCTTTTGGAGCAGTTCTTGGATCTAACGCTTGATCTCCTCGTTTTCTAGTAGAGAGTGGCGATAGAGTACTAGCCCATTGAGTAGCGGTGCACCAAGGGTCAGATCGATTGAATGCTTAACCTAGTAGTGTAGAGGTACCCCAGTGGGTGAGGAGAATATGTCTTTGTATTCTTCCATGACCTTATCCACTTGCTTCTACTATGTGGAGAGTTCGACCACAGAGGCCATGGATGTGGTTGCAACCTTCCACTCACTCTGAGTGAGAATAACAAAGAAGAAAAAATTCCTAGTCTGAGAGATGACCTTCTTGCATTTCTTGGAAGAGATAAAGGAAATGGAAGTAGGTGGGAATACCTCAGGTATCCTGTACAATTTCCTGTCCAAATTAATAATAAAACTATGAGGACAAGACTCATATACAACATGATATTTCCATAAATAAGGTTGGCCCAAAAGAACATAAAAAATTTCAAGGGGAGCGAAATCACACAATACCTCATCTTTGAAGGGCTTGATGTTGTAGGATAGGAAACAATATTAGCTGACATGAATATCACTTCCTTGGTGGAGCCACCCGATGGTGTGTGGATGCGAGTGCGACATTTTCAGCAGAGACAACCGTTTGATGAACTCCACTAAGATGAGGTTCTTTTGGTTACCTCTGTCAATGATGAAGTGCATCGGAGTACCCTTCACCCACATCTGTGAATGAAAGAGGCACTCACCTTCCTCTTTCTTATCAGGTTCATCGGGATGGGTCTTGGTGGTAGCAACGATGGCACTAGATTATGCGTCAATAATCCATCTCCCCTTTTCTGATTCTGACTCTGAGTTGGAGCCCGAATCTAATTCAGAAGCTTTCACCTCCGCCACCAATGACTTCTTTGAGCAGCAATCAACAATGTTATATCAAGGGCTCTTATGGAAGTCACACTACTTCCTAATTTATTTCTTCCTCTTTCCATTGTCCTTCTTTGTTTGTGTCTTAGACCAGTTTTCCTGAGGCTGTCCATATTTTCTCTTCCCTTTTTTCTATGGGTTGGGGCTAAGCTTTCCCTACTTCTGCTGTGAGGGGTTCCCAGACCCAAATTTTTGTGTCTTTTGTTTAATCTTCTACTCGATTTTGACAACATATCGATAGGCCATGCCCAAGGATGAAATGTGCAGAAAATCCATTTATGTCTAGATATATCTATGCATACCTCCATAGTACCTAAGCACCATATGTCATTCATAATTTTGATACCTATCTTGGTGTGCAAGGTATGTAAGATATTTGTGAACTCTAGCACTGTTTGGTCCCTTTCCTATCGCAGTGTGGTCCATCTTATATATAGGTCATCATAACTTCCAACAGTGTAGTATTGTTCCTTAATATCATCGCTGAAGGACTCCTAAGTGAGTGCAACTCTAAATAATGAAGGTTCCTCTTTTTCCTTTTTCTCACATAAATTCTCCCACCAATCTTTGACATGGGGGATAACTTTAAGGAGTGCCAATGTAATCTTTTCTCTATTGGAAAAGTTATGGACAAAAAAATACCCTTCTGGTAGATTGAACCATATGTCTACAACATTTTTGTCTATATGACCTTAAAATATAGGAATATCAAAGTTGATATGTACCTTGAAAGGGGTGGTGCCTTCGCTCGAGAAATATCTGTCTCCTGTTGGTAGTCATCGAAGGATTTGTGCAAAACTATCCATCATCTCATTCCTCTATTTTGTGAGGGCTTCCTCGAGAAAAAATTTGAAAGGACCTCCTGTCCCATCGTATTTATTTTCTCCCACCATGGAAGTTTTCTTGGGCTGCGAGAGATCTTTTCCTCGAGAGAAACAAACACGAGACCAAACTCTTTGTACCTTGACCTTGTCAGGGACATGCACTAAGAACGCCAAGGAGAAAACCACTATGATACCACTGATCCAGATTTAATGAGCAGAACAAAATGAATACACATCTATATTATTAACACAGAGATACCATAAACAATAATAGAGATACAATAAAAATTGGCTTCTATTAAATAAATAAATACGATGAAACTATAAAATGCAAACTTAAACAAGCTTGCTAGAATGGTGGCATCTTATCTCTAAGAAGAGATGTGATGGTTGCGCTCATTCGCAAGAATATGAGTACAATGAGGTTCCAAAATCCTTTTTTTATCAAACAAGAATGCCAAAACCCTAGACATACAAAAACCTAACTCTAGGAGATGAAGCGCCAAAAGTCATGTGGGCACTGTTGGGGTAAGTTGGTACATCAACTTCCCAGGGTCGTACCTTTTGCATACGATCTTCATTTGGGGAGTTTGATATCTCATCAAAAAGGTCTATCCGAAAAGTACAACTTCCGTTGGGGGTCAAGGTATATTGCGAAAATCCCATGGCCCCAAAAAATTACAAAAAAACGTCGTTTAGGGCCTCAAAACGACCCCAGAAGTTCGAGACTCGAAAATCTAGAAAAAAAACTGCCAAAATGAAAACTGTAACTGCCAAGATGAAAGATGTATGTGAGCGAACTGGAAGAGGTGGGTGGCCACATATATCCACCTAGATCATAAAATGACTAAAGCAACTTTTGCATAACAATATGGGTCCTTATTGTTGAGATGAGAAACATGAAAGGGAAGTTGAGATGAAGAAGAGGAAAAAGAACTTTGTTTCATTATGTGTAATATCCAAAGGTCGAGCCCCGACTGTAATTATGAATGTAACATGTCTTGTAGGTTGGTGAGCCAAGTAATTATAAGCTGGTAGAATTATGTGATTATTAGGCCGGAGAGCCTAGATGCTAAGGCCCGTGGGCCTGATTTTGTATATGTAGTTATCCAAATTATTAATAAAATACATCAATGCGTGTAGACCGACCATGAAGAAAGAGTTATGGGGGACTAAGCGTCACTGGGTAGGGAAAGGGATGGGGTTGTGAGTCTAGGAAAGAGGGGCTAATCTTGAGGGCTTAACCCAAGGGAATATTATAATGTATTTCCTGAAAAATACTAAAGTTGGGAAATAAACCCAGTTATCCCAAGTTCTGTTGGGGAGGGGAACAAACTCCAAGTGGGGAGGAACTATCTCCTACAGAGCCAAGTGTCAACCAGGAGGCATGCATATTTATGTGGGGATTACCACCATTTTGGGGGGGGCACTCACCAATTTTTTTGGGGTCGCTCTCTTACGATTCTGGGGGATGACCATTCTCACCATTTTTCTCTCCCTGAGCATTCTGACTAGGGGGCCATTGTTGTTTCCCATGAGATCATCCTCAGGATTCTGGCCATCCCTTGAGCATTTCACACACGCACCGAACAAGCACACAGCCAAATCCTTTTCCACCATTGATAACCTATGTAATTGTTGAGTCATCCCCTTGCCTTATCTGATTTTTGTGTTGTGGTTTGAAGAGGCAGGTTGTGAGGCATGTGAGAAATTCTCTCCAGGTGAGAGAGTTTGTTGGGGAAGTGATTCGTCTTGGAGGGAGTCCAACAAAAACTACATAGATATGAGAATTCCTGGTCCGACCTGTTGCTGAAGCCTTGGAAAGGAAAGTGGAGCAACCAATGGACTGTGGAACAATGAAGGTGTTTACTTCATGGGGTGGGACATGCATGTGGGGAATGAGAGTTTGTGAGCTGTGGGCATAAGTAGTCTTCTTGGAGCGAATCCTTCCTATGGCACTGTGAAATTTCCTGTAGCCTCAACCAATTCTAGGAATCCCTTTCACCTGGGTGGAGTTTAGTCCTAGCTCTAGGGTGACCCACTACTGAGAGTGATGAGCAACGTGGTCTAAGGATGGGAGGTTCTTGGAAGGTCTGCACACAGTTGGTATACTTCAATTAAAAGATGAGTAACATTTCCAAGTTTCGTTACATGTTGTGTATTTATATATGCTGTTATATTTAAGGGTTTTCCTGTGATTATTGCATGTATTCTTTGACTGTTATTCTTCATTATGTTGTGTGATAGCATAACATAAATCATCTGTTAAATTTTTATGTGTTATTGTCGCTTCCACACGAATATGTGTATGAACATAATGTTTATGTCTAGAACAGTGAAGGTGTTTACTTCCTAGGGTGGGACAGGCATGTGGGGAATGTGAGTCTGTGAGCTGTGGGAGTAAGTAGGGTTCTTGGAGAGAATCATTCCTATGGCATTGTGCAGTTTCCCGTAGCCTAAGCCAAGTTTAGGAATCCCTTTCACCTGGGTGGAGTTTATTCCCAGCTCGGGGGTGACCCACTGGTTAGAGTGATGAGCAGCGTGGTCAAAGGATGGGAGGTTCGTGGAAGGTTTGCATGCAGTGGGTGTACTTCAATTAAAATATAGGTACCATTTCCAAGTTTGGTTACATGTTGTGTATTTATATATGCTGTTATATTTATGAGTTTTCCTGTGATTACTGGATGTATGCTTTTACTATTATTTCTGCATTGTGTTGTGTGATAGAAAAACATAAATCATATATTAAATTTGTATGTGTTATTTTCGCTTCTGCACGAATATGTGTATGAAAAGAATGTTTATGTCTCGTTAAAATTGCATTATATATATATATATATATATATATATATATATATATATATATATATATATATATATATATATATATATGAGATAGAACCATCTAAGATTTATGATTTACCTATGTTTAAGTTTCGTGCTACTACACTCATCCGTTATTGTTCACATAATGTGCCACTCTCTCTTGGTCAAACCGTTTACCAGATTCCTCTTATTCAACAAGATGATATTGATTGGGGATTAGAGCATGTATATAAATATGTCCATCTGGGACTAATTCAATTTGGGATCAATCCTTTAGTCAGACCCGGTTTAGATACCTCAGTACTAAACTATATCATTGACTCACGACATAATAACTTCTTGGATGCCTTAATATTAGGATTCCAAGTCCGCTTTCATAATGGACCAGTTTGGTCATCAGCCCTTCCCAAATATCAAGTTTCTCTGACAAATCCCTACATCAATGCTCTCCTTCAAGCATATGTACAGTTTTCTGGCTTTAATATGGCTAAATCTTCTGAAATTTCCCAACTTCATACCACTACATGTCTTCTCTTTGTTTCCGCAACTATGCCTGCCCTTAATCCCAAATTATTGCAACGCGCTACCAATGAAAGTGTGGTGGTTGGACCCAGCAATGTCTCCCCTCTTACTTTAGTTTTTTCTAAACTTACTGCAGTTGAAGAATGGTCTGCAGAATATGAACCCATCTCTTCCAAGATATTGCCTCCCATGGCTAGAGAATTAAAAATAGAACAAAATTCATCTGGAAGAAATGTCTTAAGAATAGGAAGATCCCAGAGCACAAGAAATCAAGATTTAGAAAGGCAACTGTCTTCTCTTTCAACTAGTAGCTCTGATGCAAATCAAAGAAGATCTTCATTCTCTAACAGATAATCCTCAACCTCCTCTTCTTATGTTAAAACACCTGTATATACACCAGTACTAAATAGATCATCTTTAGATGATCATTTACTTACCCATCAAAAAGGTTCTAAGAATTGTTATTTTTGCAAAAAGCACATCCCTACCCAAGAACAAAATTCTGAACCTTTTGTAAATACAAATATGTCCCATGTCCCATTTGCTCCTAAGAATTTTAGGACATTCCAGTCAAAAATAGAACATAATGGCCAGCATGCCAACTGTTTTGAATGTCAAGAACTAGCCATCCCTATGCTAAAAATGATAAATGCCCCTCTGCCAAGGAGTGATGGGGATAAAAGGTCTAGCTTACCACAAAGAAATCTTTGACCATGAAATCACATTCCTACGTTCAAAAATGATATGGTAGTTGACTTAGACTTTGTAAAATATAGAAAAGCAGATGCAGAACCACCTCAAGATATTGTGAGACTACAGAATTATGCAAACTACCAGTCAGTTTGTCTTGCACAGAATATTGATGATATAGCGCAAGATTTGATACAAACTAAGACCCATATGAATGGTTTGCATTCAGAAATTGATTCCTTAGAAAACAATCAGGAACAAATGAAGTCTCAACTTGAAAAGATTCTTGAGAAATTAGAAATAATTTAGACTGTAGTTTTTAGTCTGAAAGATTTGTTTGAGGAAGAGAATAAAACCCCTTCCCCCCTTAAGATTGAAGATATTGAAAGAACTGCCTCTTTCAAATGGTTTGGTTGTTCGAGCTCCAAAGAAGAACAAAAACATCTAACTCTCAAACAACTAGCCAAAGAAGTTCCAAATCCAGCCTTAGCAAGAATTGCTGAAGTTCTAGAAATTGCTGTTGAAAAAATAGAGTTAGTCAAAAAACAATCTTCTGAATTAGAAGATGATATCAGAAGAGCATCACAAGCTAAAGCCTCACTAGTTCCTTTTATCAAAGCTATTGATGATGTTGAAAGTTCTACAGTAAATGCACCCAGATCATCACATGATGATGTAGGTGGAAATGCTTTCCAATCTGCTTGGGAAAAGTGTTGCAATGCTAAATATGGTTCTTCCAAAAAAGTCCCCTTTGACCCTGCTAATTCTGGAGAACATCCTTCACTCTCACGAGAGAGTATAGAATCTGCCCCTATCACAAATCTCAATTGCAGATCAAAAAATGAAATGATGATGATAATCCAGAAATGGCAAGCCTGGGCAAGGACCCAGAAATTGCTATTCAAAGATAAAGTATCTTGGAGCGATTTAGTTTTGAGATTGACTTGGGGATTTACTGGAAATTTAGGACTCTCGTGGGAAAGACTTTGTGAAGAAGATAAGCTAAGATTATTAAATAATAATGCACCAATCGAAGAGCTTGTTAAGGTAGTAGTGCATGAATTCTATGGCAATATAAAAATTGATTCTAATCATTTTGCTGATTTATTTATGAATCAACAATTATGCCATATATCTCAGCTCCCAGAATTCCTATGCACTATGAAAGATTTATTGTATAAAGTACCTGATCCAGAAAATGTAGCATATCTACGAAAGTATTTATCTGCTATGCCTGGAAAAGTACCCAACTTAGTTAGAGATAGACTTGAATAATTGGATATTGAAATATCTCAATTATCTCTAGCAGGATTGTATGGGCATATTGTTATGGCTCTGCAAAAAGAATGTCTTCGAAAGAAGACTAATAAATCGATAAAGAAATAGTTAGGTTTCGATTCTTCTATCTATGATACATTTGTAGAAACATATCACTTTGGTTGTAATCAAAAGAATAAAAGAAAGGACTCCTGTAAAAAGGATTGTGGTTGTTTTAAATGCAAACCGAGATCTAAAGGATTTTCTAAGAAATATCCTAAGAGATTTAATAGAAATAGTCATTCCAGAAAGAAATCCTACTTTAAACGTCGACCACAGAATTATAAAGCAAAACAATCATCCTGCTTTATCTGCAAAAAGCCTGGCCACTGGGCTTCACAGTGTCCTCTGCGGTCTAAGACTAAATTCCAACATAAAATTATGGATCTATTCCAGTCTAGCTATGATCCTTCCGAATGGGAATTAGTTGATAACTGTTCAGATGGTGAATACTTATCCCTCACTGAGGATAGTGACTCCTCTCCAGAAGACGATCACTACAACCAAGATTCTGATGCTGAATCAGAACTCTTTAAGATAGATGAAACCTTACACTTTCTTGACATAAAAATGATGTCACCCTACATAGACCTCCCTGCTCTTCTAAAATAGAGGTCTGAACTTCAAGCAAAATTGTCCGTTCTTACTCCTGAAAAATTCCAGCTTTCCAGATGCTATGCTTCTCAAATTGCTCAGCTCTCTGCTCAAATTGATAAGGTCCAGTAGCCAAGCATGGTGAATATTCAAACTTATACACCTACAGATGCTGATTTTATCCCAACAGAAAGAAAAGAGTCTAGAGAAAAAGGTATTGTTAAGTTTTCAGAACCCATTCAGGAAACTCTATCAAAGGATGAATCCTTAGACAATACTATATTCCATCTTGAAGAATCAATCAAAGAAAAAGAAGCATTAGTTGCTGATTTATGGAAAAGCTTAAAGCTGCAAAAAAAAGAATTGAACTTTCTCAAGATGAAACGAGATGAACAAATAGAAAGAGAGATGTTCAATAAAGATACAAAAAATGAATTATTTAAGTCTAAGCAAATGAATGGCTTAGATGATAGATTGGTTATCCCTATAAATATAAAAGTCCAAGGATATCTGCAATACACCTTAGATGCACAACTTGATATAGGTGCAATGAATTCCTGTGCTAAGCATGGAGCTATTTCATCTTATTATTGGCAGCCAATAGATATCTCATTTAGAGCTGTCAACAAATCTGAGATAAAGATCAAATATATTGCTCCAGATTTCACTATACTTATATAGGAAGAGAAAGTATCTGTTACACTTTACTGTTATGATACTGGTGCAGATATACTCTTAGGAAAGGATTTAGTAAATAAATGTTTACCTTTTTTTATAGGTAATAACTTTGTACAGATCACAGTTTTGGGCAAAACTATTAAAGTACCCAGCAAGTCTTGTTATGAAACAAGAATTGCAGTAAAGCAAACTTTTCAACAAATTGAGAAATCTGCAAGCAGTCTGATACATATCCAAAAGATTATTGGTCATGCTGAAAAGCATGGTTTAGAGATAATAAAGGATATCAAAGAAAAGATAGAATCTGATTGCACGTCATATTATCCAAATGCCTTTTGGACCAGAGAAAAACATTTTGTCAGTCTACCCTACAAGGAAGATTACACTCCAAAACCACAAAAAGCCTCTGCTAATCATATGTCTCCCACGGAATGTGAATATTGCCAAAAGGAGATAACAGAGCTTTTGGAAAGAAAATTAATAGAAATCAGTAGAATCCCTTGGGCTTGTCCTGCCTTCTATGTCAATAAACATAGTGAACAGAAAAGAGGAAAACCTAAAATGGTGATAAATTATAGAGCTTTGAATGATGCTCTACTCCCTATCAGGTTTCCTTTACCATCCAAAGAGTTGTTGTTTTCAAAAATTAGGAAGTGTAATGTTTTCAATAAATTTGATTTGAAAAGCGGATTTTGGAAAATTGGGATAATCCCTAAAGATAGATACAAAACTGCGTTTGTTGTCCTAAATGGCCAGTACCAATGGAAAGTGATGCCCTTTGGTTTGAAGAATGCTCCATCTGAGTTCCAGAAAAGAATGGACGATATCTTCAAACATTTGAATTTTGTAATTGTATATATTGATGATTTGCTTGTTTGCTCTGTAGATTGCAAAGCTCATGTACAACATTTAAAGGTTGTCTATGAACTTTTATATAAACATGGTTTGGTGCTCATCCATTCTAAGCTTTGTTGGGCACAAACAAAGATTGAGTATCTTGGATTGATACTATCTAAAGGAGAAGTAGAACTCCAAGATCATATTTTGAAAAAGCTTTCAGAATTCCTTGATGAAATTCTTGACCAGAAACAGCTTCAGAGATTCCTTGGTTGCTTGAATTACATCCGACAGTTCTATGAAAATCAAGCAAAGGACGTCAAGATACTCTAGAAAATATTGAGTAAAGTTATACCATGGAATTATAAGATGACTCAAGCTGTCCAGATTATAAAGTAGAAGATCCAGAATCTTCCTAAGCTATATCTTCCAGATATGACCCTACAACTAATATTAGAAACCGATGCTTCAAATGATACTTGGGCAGCGGTATTATTGCAAAAGAATGGTCCCAAATTGGAAGAAGTTTGTATATATACTTCTGGATGTTTCAGTGATACTGAGTCAAGATACCCTTCTTCTCATAAAGAAATTCTTGTTGTCAAAAATGACATTAAGAAGTTCAGATTGTTTTTAAAACCTGTACATTTTGTTGTAAGAACAGATCTGAAGCACATGAATAGAATGTTGTCTAATCAACATCTGTTGGAACAGGGAAACAACAGAATTCTACGATGGAGTCTGTGGCTTGACGGATTTGACTTTGAAATCCATTACAAGCCTGGTAAAGATAACTGTGTTGCTGATTTGCTTACTAGAGAAGCTGCTCCTGCTAAAGACAAAGACAAAACCATTAAATGGCTTCATCCTCCTTGAGCATAAGGGATGTTCCTCCACCAGGATTCAAATGGATCCTAGGGTATACAGATTGTGAATATTGTTACTGTTTTGATTGTTTGAGTTGTTATATTAGAATTAGTCCAGCCTGTATAAATATCCTTAATAACTGGATACAAAAATATAACCATTGTACATCTTATTTTGGTTACTTCAGAGAAAGCCAAGTAATGGCAAGAGGATCAGTCACAGGAGGACCAATGCAAGGACAAAGATATATTCTCTTATATACTCCTTGTATATAATATGAAAACTATTGCAAAATAATTCTTCAAGTTAAACATGATGGTTGCTGTTGGATAATCTTTGAATGCTCCACTGATCCAAAATCGAATCCAGAAGCCTGATAGGGCTTGAAAAATGCTCAAAAAATGAAAGTGCTCGTAATGCAATGAAATCTGTGCCATTGCGTCCGTCTCGTCTTCCTGATTCCGGTGGTATATTTACTTTGTCAAACGGGCTCCGTATGGAGAAGATATCGTGTTCTGTCCGATAAGTCAAACATGCAAAAAAATTGATGACTGTGCAGTCCGTACAGTCTGTACAGACGCTGACGTGGTAGGTCCATACAACGACACGTGGCAGGTCCGTATAGAGACACATGGCAGGTCTGTATAGCGACACGTGGCAGGTCCATACAACGACACGTGGTGGCTCCAGGGAGTGACACGTGGCAGGCAGATTTGGTCGATTTGGTGTACGGTTGGACCAATCCTGAGGTGACACGTGTCACCACTGGAAGGGTGAAACGTGGCACAGGTGACGTTAGCGGCTGACGTGGCAGGATGACGCGGCAAGTGACAAGGCAGTACAGACAGTTGACGTGGAGGCAGACGTGGGTGAATCAGTGAATGACACGTGGCGTGTTCTGGTTGGTTTTTAAGGTGCCACTTGGCCCAGTCACAGGCTGCCACGTGGCACCGTATGATTGGTTATTTGGTTATGGTAAAATTATTGTGGTTTGGCCGAGGGTCGAACCCGCGACCTCCCGGTGGGCAGAGGACTGGCGGGGCCGGGCTAACCACCCGCCCTATGGGTGACTCTTGTTAGCTATACCACAAAAATTGTATTTAAATTTGAACTAAAGTTTGAACCGACGGGAAAAGGGTCGAGGCTTAGCCCCAACCCTCGGCGTTACCATACAACCATAGCATGTGACCATGGAATCGGGGTTTTCAAACTTGCGTGGAGTGTGTGGTTAGGTTAAGCCCCGGTTCACGGGCGGGTTTCCATGCGACCAGGGCCACCACCAACTGTCGGGGCCTATGTATAGGCCACGGGTCCTATTTATATGCACATGCGACCAAGAGTTAGCATAAATAAAGGAGCTAGCACCGGGAGAGGACCAACACGTGGCCATGTGGAGGCTCCATATGACTAGGGCGCGCACCAAAAGGGGGTTGTGCCCTATTTTGGCCATTTTTTTGGGTTTTGTTATATAGTTTGGTTTTTATTGTTTAATTATGCCTATTTTTAGTTTATTCTCTCCATTTTTGGGGGATATTGGGCATTTTTGGAGGCCAAATTCTTGGAGGAAGTTGGAGCTGAGAAACCAACTTCAAGGCTATATAAACCAAGCCTGTTTGAGGCTAAGAGCAGTCAAAGCAGAGTTATGCTGAAGAAAAGCCAAACCAAAGTCAGTTTGATGCAGTGAAGCTTTTGAGGAGGAGACACTGTCGGATCATTTCTGGGAGCTCCAGACGTCTGTTTTGCGTGCCGTTTTCTTTGCAGGGTTCTAGAGATCTGGGAGAACAAGACCAGATCAGTCTTGTAGCCATTTGGCATTGAAGCGATGTACTTTTGAGAATTTGAACAGAAATAAGGAAGCCTCCCCCACAGAGACAAAGGCCCGGAGACGTAGGCAAAGTTGTGCCGAACTCCATTATCAATCTGCGTGTTATGGTTTGTTGTTTATTCTTTCATTTCAGATCTGCATATGTGTATATGGATGTTATAATTCCTCTTCTTTCCTCATTCTTTCACTAAGTTTCTCAAATGGTTAATTGACGCATGCAAAATTAAAACTCAACCATAGTCATTTAAAAGATCCTACGGATCATCCACATTCAAAGATACACCTATCTGGTGGTCTAGTTGGCTGTATATTTTATATTGGACCTATTGTCCAAGAGGTGTTGATTTCTTTAGAACTAGTAAGGATGCTTTTAAACAATGGTTTAGAGCTGAAATAGAAGAAGCTGCTCATTATGAGGGATGGTTTGTTTTTAACCTATCATTCCAAGGAAGTGAGTTTCATTTTGAAAAGTTTGAGCCACCACAGCCTCAGTCTTATAAATTTACCAGTGAATATTTTGGTGACTTATGTGTCCCTGAAGATGAATTGATACTAGCCATGCAAGGATCTCCATTCTACAAATGCTTCAACGGATTACCACCATTCTCAAATGAACACAGTTCTCCACCTAGAAGTAATTTCGACTATGAAAGTGATGGATCATTTGATTCCATTGCTGAGTATAACATAGTTAATCGTATGGAAGCATGATGGGCCATGTGCTCACTATTTTGTAATAATGATGTATTGATTCTTTTCATGTCTAACAGGCTGACAGTGGTGTCCCGTCAGTTCCGTGGGTTCCTGTAGAACTCCACATTGTAATCATGTGATAGAGTCTATTCATAGATTTGCGAATATTTACTTTTGGCTAAAGTCATTCCGTAAAAGTTGGTATGGGTCCCCATATGGTCGAGCCTCTAAGGGACGAGATAACAGCTATAGTCCACAGTTGCCCCATCCACTTGATAGGAATCTTTTGTTTACCGACAGTTGCTAGTTTATAACTACCGGTAACTTGCTAAAATTTGTATAAATAAGACTCCACCCCTCTCATTTATTGATTCGAGAATGGAGAGAGAGTCTAGTCTGAGTCTTAGTAGTGTCGAGCAGTGTGTATCCTCTTCACTCGCCTTTGGGAACTTGTGAATGAAAAACACTGATCTCA
>ML784361.1:67185-94746 GCA_009831015.1 Picea engelmannii
GTAGTGTATAGCCGAGATGTGGTATTTAGAGAAATGAAGAATGTTGTTAAACAGGAAGTCCTACCAAGTAAGGAAGAACCTGGGAAGATAGAGTTTGATTTAAAGGATGATGAAGCAGACTCTACAAAAGAACATGAATCAGAAGAAGAAGATCTTCATACTCCAGTATTGAGGAGATCGGATCGAGAAAGAAGGCTATCGAAAAGGTATAGTCCATCTGATTTTCATTCAAATTTTTCTTTGTCTATTACTGATGATGATCCTAGAACTGTCAGGGAGGCAGTGGATTCAGAGGATGGAAATCTATGGAAAAGGGCCATGGAAGAAGAAATGACATCTTTGGATAAGAATGAGGCTTGGGATCTAGTGGAGTTGTCAACTAGAAGAAATCCCATTGGCAACAAATGGGTATTTAAAAAGAAGCTGAATGCAGAAGGAAAAGTGGAGAAATACAAAGCTCGGTTAGTAGCAAAGGGTTATTCCCAAGTTGAGGGAATTGATTTTGGTGAGGTTTTTTCTCCTATTGCCAAGTTAACCTCTATAACATTTTTGTTATCTGTTGCTGCTACATTTGATTTTGAAGTAGAACAGATGGATGTGAAGACAACATTCCTACATGAGAATCTGGAAGAAGAAATATTTATGAAGCAACCATAAGGTTATGCTGTGAAAGGAAAGAAGGAGCTGGTATGCAAGCTGAAAAAGTCCCTGTATGGATTAAAACAATCACCAATGATGTGGTATAAAAAATTTGATACTTATATGCTGGGACTTGGCTTCATAAGAAACAAAGAGGATCACTATGTGTATTCTAAATTAATTGGTGATCATTTGATTTATTTGGTCTTGTATGTGGATGACATGTTGCTGATAGGAAACAACAATGAGATTATCTAGGATGTGAAAACTCAGTTGTCCTCTAAATTCGACATGAAGGATCTTGGTGCTTCAAATTTCATTTTGGGAATAGAAATTAAAAGAGACCGAAAAAAGAGGAAACTTTGGTTAAATCAAAGAAAATATGCCGAGACAATATTGCAGAGGTTTAATATGTAGGAATGTAAACCGATCAAGGTTCCTATTCCTGTTGGTGTAAAGTTATATGTGGATCAGTGTCCCAAGACACACGAAGAAGAGGAGGACATGTCTAATGTTCCATATGCGAGTGCAGTTGGCAGTTTGATGTATGGAATGGTATTTACTAGACCGGACATTGCACATTCAATGGGAGTTTTGAGCAGGTATATGTCAAAACCAGGGAAGGAGCATTGGACAGTAGTAAAAAGGGTTTTCAGGTATTTGCGTGGCACTGCTAGCTATGGATTTTGCTATGAAGGAAGACCGGGATTGGACATAGTGGTCGATATACATGTCTTTGTGGATGCAGACTAGGTTGGAGATTTGGATCGTAGGAGATCTACAAGTGGGTATGTGTTTAACCTGTTTGGAGGAGCAATAAGTTGGATGAGCAAAAGATAGGCTGTAGTGACACTTTCAACTACAGAATCTGAATACATGGCAACCACTCATGCAAGTAAGGAAGCAATATGGTTACAAAGATTGTGTTCAGGTATTGGGTTGGTACAACAAGATGTAAGGATAGAGTGTGACAGTCAGAGTGCAATTTTTCTAGCGAAGAACCCTGCTTATCATTCAAAGACAAAGCACATTGATGTTCAATATTACTTTGTGAGAGACATGATTGAAAAAAATAAAGTATCATTGATGAAGGTGGACACTTTGAAGAATGTTTCAGACTCATTAACAAAATCTGTGAGAAATAAGAATTTATCTTGGTGTAGAGGATCCATGGGCATTGCTACCCTGGATTTTTGACTATGTAACTCTGTAACCCCCTGTATGCAAAGAAAACAACAGGTGGGAGAATGTTGGGTATGTGTTATATTCTTTGCACGAGTAATAGTGTTTGAGCGCATGCACCGAGCATGCAGGGGGGTTAGAGGGGGGGTGCAGGGGGACGGAGTCCCCCGTGTCGGGGTCCGAGGGTAGCACCCCTGAAAAAAAAAAATCTGCCTCGGGAAACGTGACACCTACCTAGAGAAACATGTCATGTATTTAGGTGGTTTTTTCAACACATGTTTTTTGCCGATGGTTTTCTATTTTCGGTTAAGAAATTAGGGTTTTGGACTAATCTAGGTCATTGGGTTAGGGTTTTGGATGCCGCTGGCTCCTATATGTATATTGTATTGTAAACAATGTAACACAATGAATGAATATAATATATGTTGGTTTTCTTGGTTTGGGTTTCCAGGGGAAAAATATCTATTTAATGTTTGTATTTGCCATTGTAGCTTTTCTATTCTTTTTTGAATATCTATTTATAGTAGACATTGTACAAGGTTAGAATTTACATTACTCACACGCAGAGCTAGTCATATGTGGATTTTCAAGAAGATTTTAGAGGGTTCAAAACCATAACTCCAATTGAGAGTTGATGTCTTGGACCCTCACCCTCATTCATTATTTGTATATTAGTTATGGTTAGATTGACTTAGTGGTATGTTATATCATGCTCATTTTATCTTCTTTTTATAGTAAAGGAGATTAATTTATATAGGAATTTTGTCTTGTGCATTGGATATGTTGTAAAGGGAGGTTGCCCCTCGAATTGACTTCTTATTTATTGACTCTTTATCATTCTCAAGGCATGGAGTTACTTCTTATTTCTATTTTTATGTTATTTGGGGAATTTCATAACATTTGGTTTCAAAACATATTATGCTTGAGTTTGACTCCTTCAAACGAGTCATCTTATCATTTTCACTATAATTTTTTCTAGGAAGTTTTAGATAGTGAAAGTTTTGGGAGCCCGAGATGACATAGTGAAGTACCTATGGTAAAATTACATACTTTGGTTCACTATGATTTTCAAGTTACTTTTTGTGAGAGTTAGAGTTTTTTACTACTCCTAAAACTAATCTCAAATAAATATCCTGTATAAAATAGTCATCTTTGATTCTAGAAATATCCAAATTGAATGCAACTGGTTTTATTAGTTGAAGTAGATACCATAATATTTCAAATCAAAATTTCAAAAGTAGATTTGAAAAATTGGACACGTGAGAACCCATACAAGTTTGTTATTCAGAAATGACCAAAACCAACAATTTTTGGGAAAGTTACCATTAATTTTTTGTAACTTTTTCTGGGCACATCATAATTTAGTCAAATCTATGGCATTGTAAAGAAGGCATAGTGGGTTGCCACATATTGGAGTAAAAAAATCATGAAAATCAAGGACAAATGAAGTTAAATAACTAAGCATCTCAAAATCCTATGTCTCCTTGAGACATTCCCCTCCATAGAGGTTCAAAAATTGAGAGTGAAGGTTTTCACAGTTAGTCATAATGTTGATAAGCAATCTGGATTAAACTATATCTAAAATTTTGAAACATTTAGAGAGATTCACGTGGACACTCCACTCATCATCAGGGACAGCTGAATCTAAAGAAATGAACTTCTCAAAAGTCTATGTCTCCTTAATACATTACTCTCCATGGACCTTCAAAATTAGAGAGTGAAGGTTTTACAATTAGTCATCATGTTGGTGAGCTTTCTAGATTAAACTGTCTAAATTTTTGAAACGTCCAATGTTTCGAGTAGAAACTGTACCCATCATCAAAGACAAATGAAGCTAAATAATCAAGATTTTCAAAAGTCCATGTCTCCTTCAGATAGTCCTCTCCATAGAGGTTCGAAATTCGAGAGTGAAGGTTTTCACAATTAGTCATAATGCCGATGAACTTTCTGGATTAAGTTGTGTTTAAGGATTTGAAATGTCTAATGTTTAGAGTGGACACTCCACCCATCATCAGGGAAAAATGAAGCTAAAGAACCGATCTTCTCAAAAGTCTGTGTGTCCTTGAGATATTCCTCTCCTTAGAGATTCAAAATTCGAGAGTGAAGGTTTTCACAATTAGCCTCTTGATGAGCTTTCTAGATTAAACTATGTCTAAAGTTTCGAAATATCCAATGATTTGAGTGGATAATCCACCCATCATAAAGGACAAATGTAAATAAATAATCGAGCCTCTCAAAATTTTGTGTCTCCTTGAGACAATCCTCTCCATAGAGCTTCAAATTTCGAGAGTGAAGGTTTTCACAATTATTCATAATGTTGATGAGATTTCTGGATTAAATTGAGTCTAAATTTTTGAAACATCCAACATTTTGAGTGGACACTCCACCCATCATCAGGGAAAAATGAAGCTAAAGAACCAAAATTCTCAAAAGTATGTGTCTCCTTGAGAAATTCCTCTCCATAGAGGTTCAAAATTCAAGAGTGAAGGTTTTCATAGTTAGTCATAATGTTGATGAGCTTTCTGGACTAAACTATGTCTAAAATTTTGAAACATCCAACATTTCAAGTTGACAGTCCACCCATCACTAGGGACATATGAAGATAAAGAAACAAGCTTATTAAAGTTCGTTTCTCCTTGAAATAGTGCTCTCCATAAAGGTTAAAAATTTGAGAATGAAGGTTTTCATAGCTAGTCATAATGTTGATGAACTTTCTGGATTAAATCGTGTCTAAAGTTTTGAAACATCCAACGCTTCGAGTGGACACTCCACCCATCATCAGGGACAAATGAAGCTAAATAATTGAGCTTTCTCAAAATTTTGTGTCTCCTTGAGACAATCCTCTCCATAGAGCTTCAAAATTCAAGAGTGAAGGTTTTCACAGTTAGTCATAATGCTAATGAGATTTTTGGATTTTGTTTAATGTACTCGACATATTGTCCCAATTGCATGAGGACATGTTACCAATAATTGTAACAATTACATATTGGTTACAATTTGATTACTGTGGACCTTTACCTTGTTCCTTTTTGTATGACAATGGGTCTCTTATTCTTATATAATAAAATGGGTTTCCTATTTTATTGCATTGTCGAATGTTGTAAAATGATGAGTTGTTAAATAATTAATATGTGGATGATTTACATTGTTGCAAATTACAGAGGTGTAATTCATTGGATAATGCATTAATGCAATCATTATATCAAAATGCAATAACAAAAATATAAAACAAATATTATTATAATTAAAATATATACATATCTCTGCATTGTATTGTTTTGAACTCATTGGACATTGTGTGCCATAACATAGAAAGTGGTTTGTTTTGATGAGTCATATGCACCTATGCACATTAATTATAATAACACACTAGTACAAACTATTGAGAAAACACACCATTTTGTAAACAACATAACGTACAATAATATTTATTGTTTCAAAATTGTACAGTGCTCATGTTTAAAATATACACCGGGGTACTAAATATAATGTACGAACTAGTGCATTACTTTTATTGTACGCAACATGGATCTAAATATAATTTATGCACTGATTCCTTTAGTATAATATACACACCGGTGCTTAAAAAAAATTGTGGTGCTGACGTCTCACCTTGAATATTCAAAATTTCACTACCCTTCAGTGCACATGGTAAAATAGACACTGGTACATACTAATTATACAAGCACCAGGGAATACACTATATCAAATGCATCGGGTTTCAATATAATTTAATCACATCGGTGCTCACTATAACATAAAAGCACCGGGGCACTCAAAAACTAAAAAGCACCAGTGCTTCATACGTAAACTAGGAAGAACCAATGCATACAAATTATAAGAGCATCGGTGCTCTACATATGATGAAAAAGGAGAAACCGATGCATAATAATTATAAACACACAGGGGAATTTGTATTATATTAACACAACAAGGATTTTGTATAATTTATATTAACACATTAGGGTGGGTTTGTCAAGATTGCACCAGTGTGTTTTGACAATAGCAACGTCGAAAATAATATGTCCTCTACAACCTTTGCTTGCCCAATTTTTTTTAGTTATATGGAACATCTGTTAAAAACTCCTCTAAAACCTCCACAATTAATAAAGGAGGTTGTAGCAGAGGGTTTTTTGAATTTTTCTTCAAATTTTGTAACACTAAAAGCCTCTGCAAAAACCTCCTCCAAAAGGTGTTATCCTTATAGTGATTATCTGGAACTATAATACCTACATCTTGTCAAGATTATTGTCTTTGACAAGGGGATTGGCCTTGGCCAAAGACTTTCATCCATGTGTTTAGTAGTCAAATGAGCAACCAAGTTCCTCCACATATTGGTGGAGACCACACTAAGTATTCCCACAATGACACTTAAAATCCTTCAATCCAATGCATTTTGTGCAACTAAAACATCACGAGGGCTTAGAGTCACTCACATCACTCAGACAACCAACAAGATCAACCTGGGAGTCTAACCGTTGATGGAAGTCGTTGCTTTTACTTTCAGTTTGAGAAGATGGTCTTTATAACACTTTGACCACATATTCTTCGTTGTGGAGCTTCCAAAAATTCCACAACATTTAAGGCATATCTAAGTCTTTGATTGATCATATTTATGAACTTCTGGAGCCATATTTTTACTCAATTTTTGAAGTCTCCTTTTCTATGTGTAATCAAGCTCTATAGATGTGCTACTTATATTATGCCCCAAAGAAATTTAATATTTAATTATTTGTGTAGTTAATTGTGTGGAAGGATATGGATACACTCTACCTCTGCAATACACAATCAATGACAATATATACACCATGTAGATAAGACTAAAGGACAATGAGTCAAGAACCAAGGTTGGGATTTAACTCAATGAACTAAAATTATCCAAAATGCAGGTGAAATTATCTTAACAACTTGATTATAATTTAATATGATTATGTAATTTCTTCACTGAAAAATATAATTGTATTTCCAATGTCAAGGCTAAGTTTGATCAAGTGCATAGAATACCTTGTGACAGAGAACACACAAGAAGGGCTCAACCAACACTCAAGTACACCAAGGGATAAGTTTCTATAGTCATATTTGTTAGAAATAATAGGTGTTCTCATTTCACTATAGAAAACATCTCAATATTGTCACCCAACCATAGGCACAGAGGCCACCCCCGAGCATCTTAACCTTGACAGATAAAATAATTCTAGAAGAAAAACCTAGAACCAATAGCCAACCAAAGTAGCATACCTCTCTCCAGAGCTAGCCTACCAAGCAAAAAGTCCAAAACGTAACCAAATAGAAAGTCCAACCATAACCAAAGACGAAGTCACCACTGCAGCAGCTACAACTCTCCTCCAATCATGCACACCACTTGTCCTTATGCAGTTGTGAGAGTGAGTGTAACACATGAGCTCTAGTTCCCTCTTATTTATAGTCCTCCAAGTGACCTAACTGGGTTGACTTCTACTTCTAGAGGATAATAATTTAATATAAATTATTATATTGAGTCGACTTGTCTTTTAAGGTTATTTCCTAACCTTCTAGGATTTCTCTTCCTTCTCAGAATATTTTAGATTTGTCAAACGTTACACGTAGAGGTTAGTACCTCCCACAACTATCATAATATCAATAATATTTTCAATATATATGTATTCCTTTATCCCGGTGATAGGCAGAGTGCAACAAATATGTACATCTACAACTGTATACAACTCAAAAACACACACAATCACATAAATTTACTCAGATGAGATATATGACTCTAAGAACTTGCTTTCATACTCCATCAAAACCAAAAACAGATATAAATACATCAAGGAAGGATCTAGATATCCTTTAGGAAATATCTAGAGATCTTCAGAGGAAATATATGGATTTGAACTCTATGGAGTAGGTTTACACATTGAAATATGTCAACTTTCTAGAGTGTCTCTTACCTACCTCATTTTTTACATGGAGTAAAACTTTTATGATAGGGAGTAATTATCCTAACACTTCTCCTTAATTGTGACTACTAACAATACTAACCATTACAACTTTGTCAATCGACAATGCCTATATAGGATTACAAAATTCATAATATGTTGTCCTATTGGTCTAAGTCTCAAATAGGATTACAACACTTGAGATCAACCCAAAAACTTGTTTTACATCCTTTACTTTTGCATGTTGATGCAGTTTGTCCTATGCTCTACAAGATTTGTCTTTCTTTTTCTCCAAACTTTATATTCTGCATGCATTTTATTCTTCTTCAACTTCAATGTTACTATGGTCATCTTCTTCAATATTTCCTCATATAGTTCTTCTTTTGAATATGATTTTACTTTAGTTTATCTTCTTCTGCTTCAACAGCTTCTTCAATAACTTCTCCAATTATTTCTACAATGTCAAATTCTTCTACTTCTTTTGTTACAACAACCACTTCATAAACAACTACAACACTATGTGAATTAGCTTGATGATGATTGATGTTTCTCCCCCTTTCACTGTAAGTCATTTCTAGAAAATCCCAAGCTTCTTTGAACCTGGTTTCTACTACAATTTTGGTAAGAATTCTCTCATCCAAATCTTGTTGAATGAGAAATAATGTTTCTCCATCATTCTTCTTATTCTCTATGAGTTAATCTTTCTGATCTTAAATTATGGCTTCATAGGTTTCCTTATTTGAGGGTTCTTCAAACTCGTTCAACAAAATATCCCATAAATCATCTATACGTAGTTTTGTTCTCATCATAATAGCTCAAATATCATAATTTTTACGAAACAACCTAGGAGGAGCATAATGACTTTTGGATCAATCTATTGATATTTTGATGTAACCACAGTAGATATTCTTCTGTATTTGTATTGGTCAAACCTCTAGAAGGTTATTTTAACCTTATTGTATAAATCGACTCAAAATAAATTTTATTGTATTGTTATCCTTATTGTAAAATTCAAAACGGCCCCTCTTAGGGTTGCGTCTTTTCAGGAGTCACATTATGTGTATAAATAGAGGTCGATTTACTCTCATTTGTATATACACACAATTAACCTTCTCTTATGTATTTGGAGCATAGAAAAGGAGGTCTAGTGCAAGAGGTCTTGGTTTCTTGGTCTTTGGTATCTTGGTCTTGGTCTATTTGTGGAGAGCTATAATGTGACATTGTACTGGTTGAAGGAATCTATACTAAAGAATCGGTTGTTGGGTTTTATCCCCCATGAGGGTTTCCCAGAATATATCTTTTGTTTTGTGATTGATTATCTTTTAGTGATCCTATTACTTGCAATTGTTAATGAATGTTACATAAGATAAATATAACTTCTAAAATTATAACATGGTATCATAGCAGGCCTGAATAGAAGACAATTCACAGATCTAGAAGAAAAAAGGAGTTGTTTTTCTTGATAGGAGTGGTTTTCAGATAAGAAAAGACCACCATCAAGTGTGCCCTAGTAGAGCGCATCTTTTCCTTGGATCAAATCTTAAGAATCTATAATTTGTGATTTAGGGGAAATATGAATACCATAACCAATATTGATGAGAAGCTGGAGGTAGATGACAACCTCATATCCTGGAGGTACAGAGTATCCCTCCTTCTATAATAACATGATATAGACAAATTCACTAAAAAGAGGTTTCAGAACCAGAGGGAGATGAGGCTAAATAAAATCACAAGAAGGATATGGTCAAAGCAAAGAGGATTATTGCAGACTCCATTAAGGACCATCTTATTCATCACATATCTTCATTATCCACTCCAAAAGAAATGATGGATTCCTTAACTTGATTGTTTGAAGGCAACAACATCAACCAAAGAATGAACTTGAGAATTCAATTGAAGAACACGAGGATGCAAAATTCAAAAACCATCCACTCTTACTTCTCAAGAGTGAACCGGATTAAGGAGTACATAGAAGCCATTGGTGATACAATGAATGGAGAAGAAACAATGATGACCACCTTGAATGGCATCCCAAGGTCATGGGATGCATTTATTCAAGGGATATGCTCAAGAAGGAAGCTACGAAAGTTCAGTAGGATATGGGAATATTGAAACTAATAAGAAGAAAGGATGACAACAAGAGAAGAGAATATTATAGATGATGATGAAGCCCTAGCCTCCCACACTAGGAAAGGAAAGAGCAAGAAACAACCCTCCTCACCCAAGAATTTTCAGAAGGGTCGAAGAAATAACCCAAATATTAGAGGACACATTGCTAGGAATTGTTCCCTCATTCAGAGACCAAAGGAAAAGAAAGGAGGTAAAAGGCATAATGTTCATACAATTAAATATGATGAGCCACCCAAGAAGGTTGCAAAGGAATATTAATCAAGTGATGAGGAGTATGTTCTTATCTCATCCCTTACAGGAACTGTCAGTCATGGAAGTGACATTTGGCTGGTGGAAAGTGGTGCTTCCAAGCACATGATAGGTTATAAAGACTCATTTTCTAACCTTACTCATAAGGATTCACCGCACAAGGTGAGATTGGAAGATGATTATTAGCATCTGATAAAATAAGTAGGAGAAGCCTCCTACAAGTTAGACTCAAGAAATCCAATGAAGATGAAGGAATTTCTCTATGTTCCTGGATTGAAGACGAACCTTCTTGATTTCAACATTGGATGAGAAGGGTTACAAAGTTAAATTTGTTGATGGACTAGTTCTTATGTGTGTTGAGATTTTATGTAATTTCAAAAATTATTCTTAAGTGTAATTGTCAAAGGGTTTATTGTAAAGTCATGTCTTTTAGGTATTTTAGTATAAATAGAGGTTATCTCAAGTTATTTTGAGATCAATCATTGAACATACGTACAAGAGATTAGTACACACTTATATTGGATGCTATTCTTGGTTCGTGTCTGGGTCTCTTTGGTCTTGATTTCTTGAAAGAAAATTGTTTGACATTGTACATGTTGGAGAAATCTATACTAAGGAACGTTTGCATGGTTTTCTCCCCATTGAGGGTTTCCTTGAGGATATATCTTATTGTTCTATGGATATATATCTTTCAATTGTGATCCTTTAATATATTAACTAATAATAAAATAATATAATACTTTAATTGTTGGAAAAACATAAAACAATCAACATGGCATCAGAGAAGGCCTGAAAAAATAAGATTTTCTGCAGATTTTTGGAAGTGTTTTGGAAAAATAACTTCACCTTCCCAAGAAGGATGACTACCGAAACCAAAATTGACGAGAAGCTGGAAGGAGCAGAAAAATTCATAGCATGGAAGTACATAGTAGGCCTCCTTCTGGAAGAACATGATTTAGAAAGATTTGTTGTGGAGGAAGTTCCAGAACCAGAGGGAGATGAGTCTAGGTCAAAGCATAAAAATATCTAGGCCATGGCTAAGAGGATTATTGTAGACTCAATCAAGGATCATTTGATCCATCATGTTTCTTCATTAAAATCTTTGAAGAATATGATAGATGCATTGAATCATCTATTTGAATGAAAAAACATCAACAAAAGGATGGCATTGAGGACCCAGATGAAGAATGTGAAGCTTCAAGATTAAGAGTCCATTCACACTTACTTCTCGAGAATGAACTAGATCAAGGAACATATTGAAGCTATTGGAAACATTGTTGATGAAGCATAAATGGTGATGACCACCTTGAATGGTATCCCAAGGTAATGGGACTCATTCATTCAAGGAATATGCTCAAGGAGGAAGCTAATGAAGATTAGAAGATTATGTGAGGATTGCACTCAAGAGGAAGCAAGGTTGTTAGAAAGAGAAGAGAAATTGAGGGATTATGATCAAGCTTTAGCCGCTCATACAAGGAAAGGAAAGAGTAAGAAGGAAATCTCATCCTCAAAGAAACCTCAAAATTCGAAGAAGAATTGAAGAGACTATTCAAATGTGATGTGTTTTTGTTGCGAAAAGTTGGGACGTTGAAAATTTTTGTCCCCTTATTCTTAAACTAAAAGAAAAGGAAAAGGGAAGGAGTCATTGTTGGCCCTTGGTTAAGGAAGTAAGAGAATATCAAGGAAGAAAAGGGAGAATGCAAACTTCATGGAAGACACAGTGATTGCTACTGGGTCGAAGTGAGCAGAAGATCAGGAAAGACGACGCGAAGTAAAGAAAAGAAAGTTGTTGGACGAGGAGATAAGGGATGACAGATAAGCAAGGAATAAGGATTGTGGATGGGTCAGCAAGAGGAAAAATACACGGTTGGATGCTTTGGAGAACTGTGTGGGAAGGAAGGAAAGAAAGGCTGGCGAATGTTGGTTGTGGAGTCTGATTATCTTCCTGATTCAAAGGTTCTTGCTTTCAGTCGTGTTTATACCCCATGAAGTATTTACACCCCAGAAGTATGTACACTCTTCCACGCGGGGGAGTGCAGAGGGGGGTACCCCCTCTGCGGGGTTTGGGGGGGCTATCCCCCTGGCTAGGGGGTCTTGGGGCAAGTAGGCCCCCAGCGAGGGTTCAGAGGCAACGTCCCCCGATGGAGGTTCAGGGGCGAAGCACCTCGAAGGAACAATTGCCTTGTAAATGTATATTGTAATTTCATTGTAAATATGGACCGTTCATTATAAGGTCGCAGATCTAACAATAGAGATTATGTTAGGGATTTTTTCCCTAGAAGGAAACCCTCTTTTATGAGGGAAATGTATTGTGGCTATGGTAGAGGGTGAATATTGTATTTTGAGAGAGGAGACTGTGAGAGAAAGAAGAGGAACTTACAGTGGGTTTTGTTGTAGGTTGTATCCCTTCATTTGCTCGATAATAATAAAGGAAGGACATGGCAATTTCTCTGGTGGACGTAGCCCACACTGGGTGAACCACGTAAATCTATGTCTCTCTTGTATTGTGTGTCTTCTGTGTTTTGTTTCCGCATTTGTTTTATTTTATTGCTCCGTGGTCCCATTTTTTCTAACAACTGGTATCAGAGCGAAAGGTAACTCACAAGAAAAGAGGGTTCCTGGTTCAAGTGGGAGCAATGTCAGAAGATGGAAAGTTTAGGGTCGAGAAATTTAACGGCCGAAACTACCAGTTATGGAATATGCAGATGGAATATTATTTATATCAGAAGGATCTATTCCTACCATTGGGTGGAGCAACAAAGAAGCTGACGACCATGAAGGATGAAGAATGGGAGATTCTTGACAGAAAGGCTGTAGGAATGATATGGATGAGCTTGGCAGCATCAATGGCTTTCAATATTTCCAAAGAAAAGACAACGAAGGGCTTGAATGATGCATTGGCCAAATTATATGAAAAACCCTCGGCGTCCAATAAGATATTTCTAATTAAGAGATTATTTAATATGAAGATGTCAGAAGGTGGGTCTGTTGCAGTTCATTTAAATGAATTTAATATGGTTACTAATCAACTAAGTTATGTAAAAGTGGACTTTGATGATGAGGTTAGGGCTCTTCTAATCTTGTGCTCATTGCCAGAAAGCTGGAACAACTTGGTCATGGCTGTAAGTAACTCTGGCTTGGTTCAAATAATTTAAAATTTGATGATGTTGTCAGTGTTATCGTTAGTGAGGAAATGCAATGGAAAAGCATAGGTGAGACATCAGGTAATGCGTTGAACATGGAGAACAGGGGAAGAAAAAGGATAGAGGAAAGGGCTCAGGGAACCACCAAAATTCTAGGAAGGGCAGATCCAAATCCAGACTTGGAAAGATAGAGTGCTAGAATTGTGGGAAGAAAGGACATCTGAAGAAAGACTATAGAGCTCCAAAGAAACAAAGAGATGGACAGTAGGAGAGAAATCAGGAAACAAATGTAATATGTGATGTGTTACAAGATTCTTTGATTCTTTCTGTAGATAATATTTCTGAGTCTTGGGTAGTAGATTCAGGAGCTTCATTTCATGCCACACCCCATAGGAAAGATTTTCTAGATTATGTTCAAGGTGATTTTGGACAAGTTCATTTGGGTGATGATGCACCATGCAAAATTGTTAGAATGGGAAAGGTAAAAATAAAGCAACGAAATGGAAACCAATGGTTATTGAAAGAGGTAAGACATGTTACAGATTTAAGGAAAAGTCTAATTTCAATAGGGTAGTTGGCAAGTGAAGGTTGTGTATCCATATTTACAGATAAGACATTGAAGGTCATCAAAGGATCATTGGTGATAGCGAAAGGAGAGAAGGTAGGTACATTGTATTTATGTACTGGTAATACTGACTCTTCTATATCTTTAGCTTATACAGGAGTGGATACAACACTATGGAATCATAGGCTAGGACACATGAGTGAGAAGGGTATGAAGATCCTTCATAAAAGAAATTTGCTGCTAGATCTTAAACAAATTGATTTGGACTTCTCTGAGCATTGTGTTTATGGAAAACAAAAGTGAGTCAGATTTCTCAGAGTCAGAAAAGAAAAGAAGAATGGAAGGTTAGAGCTTGTGCATACAGATGTATGGGGACCAACTTATGTATCATCTGTTGGTGGCTCTAATTATTATGTTACTTTTATTGATGATGCAACTAGAAAAACTTGGGTTTATTGCATTCGACAAAAATCTGATGTTTTTGATACTTTTAAGAAATGGAAAGCTTTGGTTGAGAATGAGACAGGAAAAAGGATGAAGTGTCTCAGATCTAATAATGGAGGTGAATATTGCAGCAAGGAGTTTGATGATTACTGTTCATACCATGGGATTCGTAGAGAGAAGACAATTCCAAGAACACCACAAGAAAATGGTGTGTCAGAAAGGATGAACAGGAAAATCATGGAGCGTGCAAGGAGTATGAGATTGCATGCTGGTTTGCCCTTACAGTTCTGGGTAGACGCTGTAGATACTTCTGTTTACTTAATAAACATAGGACCTTCAAGCTCTTTGGATGGTAGAATTATAGAGGAGGAATGGACAGGAAAAAAGGTAAACAATTCTTTTTTGAAAACTTTTGGTTGTGAAGCATTTGTCCATATTGATAAAGAAAATAGAACAAAGCTTGAGGCAAAATCCAAGAAGTGTACCTTTATTGGAAATAGTGTTAATGATTTTGGTTATCGCTTATGGGATTATGAAAATAACAAAATCATTAGGACTAGAGATGTCATATTCAATGAGAAGGTCATGTAAAAGACCAATTGCAGGGAAAGAAACAGGAAAAAGAAAAACAAGAATACACAGTGCTTGATGAGATCACTGAAAAAGAAATTTCAAAGGAACTAGAAAATCAAAATGTACAACAACAGGAGTAGCAGGTACCTCAAACACCTGCAAGTGTTGTTAGAAGATCTACCAGGTTAAGTATACCCCCTGAACGATACTCTCCTTCATTGTATTATTTATTGTTGAATGATTCTGGTGAACCAAAATGTTATGAAGAGGAAATGCAGGTAGACACCAAAAAGAAATGGGAGCAAGGCATGAAAGAGGAAATGGATTCCTTGGAAAATAACCAGACTTGGGACTTGGTTCAGTTGCCTGTGGGAAAAAGAGCATTGCAGAATAAATGGGTTTACAGGTTGAAGGAAGAACATGGAGGAGAAAAGCGGTACAAGGCTAGACTTGTTGTAAAGGGGTTTGCACAAAAGAAAGGGATAGATTTTGATGAAATATTTTCTCCTGTTGTTAATATGACTTCAATTAGGACTATTTTAAGTCTTGTGGCAGTAGAAGATTTTCATCTTGAACAGTTAGATGTAAAAACAACTTTTCTCCATGGGGATTTGGAGGAAGAGATTTATATGCAACAACCACAGGGGTATGAGGTCAAAGGGAAGAAAAATGTGGTATGCAGGTTGAAGAAGAGCTTGTATGGCCTAAATAAAGCTCCAAGACAATGGTATTTGAAGTTTGACAGGTTTATGACATAACCAGGTTATAGTAGATGTCATTCTGATCACTGTGTTTATTTTAAAAAGCTAGAAAATGGAAGCTTTATTATCTTTCTATTGTATGTAGATGACATGCTTGTTGCAGGGAATAATATGCAGTATATAAATGTGCTCAAGAAGAAATTATCTAGTTCATTTGCGATGAAGGATTTGGGTGCTGCAAAGAAAATCCTTGGCATGAGAATAACAAGAGACAGAAAAAATCGCAAATTGACATTGTCTCAGGGAGAGAGGTTTAGAATGAAGAATGCAAAACCAATTAGTACACCTTTGGCCAACCATTTCAAATTAACTAAGGAAATATGTCCCTAGACATAGGAGAAGATAGAATACATGTCCAGGGTCCCTTATTCATCAGCAGTTGGCAGCTTGATGTATGCAATGGTTTGCACAAGACCAGATATTGCACATGTAGTGGGAGTTGTGAGTAGGTACATGAACAATCCAGGTAAAGAAAATTGGGAGGTAGTAAAGTGGATTCTTAGGTATTTTAGAGGTACTACTACTCATGCATTATGTTTTGGAGGTTCTGACACTTTTCTACGAGGATATGTTGATTCAGATATGGCAGGTGATAAAGACAGCAGGAGGAGCACCACGGGGTATGTTTTTACTATAGGTGGAACAACAGTAAGTTGGATTTCGAAACTGCAAAAGGTTGTTTCACTTTCAACAACAAAGGTAGAGTATGTTGCTGCTACAGAGGCTAGTAAAGAGATGATTTGGTTACAGAGGTTTATGGAGGAATTGGGGAAAAAGCAGGAGAACAACAGGTTGTACTGTGACGGTTAGAGTGCCATTCACCTTGCAAAGAACTCAACCTTCCATTCGAAGACTAAGAATATACAGTTGAGGTACCACTTCATACGATCCACCTTGGAAGATGGAGATTTGAAGTTGGAAATGATACACACTAGCCAGAATACTGCAGACATGTTAACAAAGGGAGTAACGAGGGAGAAACTGAGTTCATGCTCAGTTTCAGTTGGTCTTCAAGAATGAAGATGAAGATGAGAAATTTTCTAGGTCCAAGAAGGTTGAGATCCAAGTGGATATCAAGACGAAGCATGCTGCAGATGGAAGCATTGAGAAATACAAGGTTAGATTTGTAGCATGAGGATTTTCTAAAAAGGAAGGAATTGACTACGAAGATGATTTTTCTTCTGTGGCAAGATATACTTCAATAAAGGTTTTTGTTTCAATCATTGTTGTGATGAAATGGAAGGTTCATCATATGGACATGAAGACGACATTTTTTAATGGGGTAAAAGAGGAAGAGGTTTACATGGAACAACCACAAGGATTCGAGACACATGACAGGGAGACGCATGTGTGCAAGTTAAATAAGGAATTATATGGATTGAAGAAAGAAACAAGAGCATGGTATGGTCGGATTGATGGTTTCCTAATGAGCTTGGGATTTACCAAGAGCAGTGCAAATTCTAACCTTTAATTCAAGGTTGAGGATGATGGACCAATGATATTACTACAAAATGTGGATGACGTGTTCTTGACAGGAATGGAGAAGCTCATCATTGAGTGTAAGAGAAAACTCACTGCAAATTTCAAAATGAAAGACCTAGGTTTGATGCACTACTTTTGGGGTCAAGAGAAATGGCAGAGGAAGAATGAGATATTCCTAAATTAGGGAAAATATGTTGTGAAGATCCTGAAGAGGTTTGAGATGTTGGACTGTAAATCGATAGCTACACCGATGGCATCGAATATGAAATTGATGATACAACTTCAGAGGTTGTGGATGCTACATTATATAGGGAGATGATTGGATCATTGATTTATTTGATGAATACACAACTATATATATATATATATATTTTTGTAAACACCATGAGTCAGTACATGGTTGTCCCCAGACGTGTTCACCTGATTGGAGTAAAACATGTGTTGAGGTACCTGTTGGCCCTTGACCAAGTTTTGAAGATCCTTGGTCATTTTGACCCCTTTTTGGGACTTCAATAGGTTGTCCAAGGCAGAGCACAAGTTAAAGTGGAGATCGTGAAATCTCGGCCCCCTTTTAAGGTTTTTTGGGTTTTCAGATTATGTAACGGGTATGGGGATGTCGGCCCATGGATTTACCCATGTCTAGAACCTTTTGTAATGTATAAATAAATGTCTAGGAAATGTAAGAGGAGACAATATGTGCATATGTGTGATGTTGTGCTAAATGCAAGTGATAGTTATAAATGCTTTGTGCATGCTGTGTTGGACACTGGCAGAGCTAAGTGCAAGTGGATGTAAGAATATTGTGTAGATTGTAAGAGGGATTTGTGCTATAACCTAGCTCGAAGAATCTTGTCCTATGCGGAGTAGGATCCTGTGGCTCTGTGCATGTAGATGATTGACATAAGGCAATAAAGAGAAGAAAATTTGGTGGACGTAGCCCCAGGTTGGGGGTGAAACACGTATATCATGTGTTATGGTTGTTTAGTGCATTATGGTTGTTTTATTGCTCATATGATTTATGATTAGTACAATAATGTATGTTTAGATGTATCTGATACAATATCTTAGTGCTTGGTGATGTGAATGAATACCATATATAGTCTATTTTGATTTGCTTAGTGCTTGAATATGTTGGATCTTGTTGAATACTTCATTTCTCTGTAATTAGGGTTTATCTGCGCTATAAACAAAGGTGAGATACTAAGGAATGGTAGCTTCTAAATGATCTGTTAAGGTATTGTAATCACAGATCTGAGTCCTAGCTAGGTTGCAGACATCCGAGTCCTACAACCATCCCTGCCTCTACCTCAGGTGAGATTTCATCTGCTTCGCAGGTGTTATCGAAAGGGCTTGTAGTTAGGGTTTTGTTGGTGTGTTGTTGAAGCGTTGAACCCTGGGTCTACTCCTGTGCCAACAAATGGTTTCGTTGCCATGACCTGAAACTATGATTGCTGGGAACTAAGGAAAAGAGGAATCTTTGTGCATAGATCTATTGCCCTAGTATGTAGTACTCTACTTGACTTGCAAAGGTCTGTACTAAGAAAGGAGGCAGATCTGAAGAAAAGAGGTAAGATTTGAAATATTTGTGCTCTGATAAAGGTAAGAACAGAGAATTTTTTTGATTGAAGAGATAAGATCTGAAATATTTGTGCTCTGTTAAAGGTAAGATAAGTGAAAATTTTTGTTTCGAAAGTATGGATATAGGTATGCTTGATAAATTTTGTCTTAGTTTGGAAAATAGGGCACAGTTAGAAGAAAGAAGATTTGATATGAGTAGATCTGATAGAAATTGTGAAATATATGTTATTCCTATGCATAGAAAGGATTTTTGGACTAACAAATGGATGCAGGATCCTAGGAAGAATTTTCTGCAGGTTAGCCACCATGATCCTAGTGCGTAGTACAAGAAAGGATGGGGATCATTTAAGAGAAAGAGATGATTAACTTTTTGTTATAGTTGTAGAAGACCGGGACATCTTGCTAAGGAATGCCCTGGTAGAAAACCTAGTTGTCTTTGTTGTAAAGATATGGACCATGAAGTTCTGGATTTCCCTAGAATGATTGATAAGGTTGAAAGAATGAATATGAGACAAGAAAAACTTGGGGAAGACCAATAAATTGAGACCATGGTAGAACCCCAGAAAAAATCAAAGACTGTATTACTACAAATAAAAAAAACCCTGAATGACCATAGAGATATCAACTTATCAGATATATTCAAAGAGAAAGAGAGCATAGAAACAAGAATAGGAGACTTCGACATAGACTATGTTTTGGATGAGGAAACACAAGTGAATATCATGGCAGAAAGAACCTGGGAAATTTTGGGAAAGCCTGTTATGATTCCTTCATTGGGAGGAATAGGATTATTTAGAGGAAAGATGATAACCCTATGTGGAAGACTTACCCAAACATCTATGAATGCTCATGGAACTTCGACAGAGGAAGAATTTGAGGTTGTTAAATTTATTGAGAACAGTGCCCCATTTGCTATGTTACTAGGAAAAACCTGGATTGAGAAAGATCAGAATCGAAGAAAAGAAGAGGAAGCTCTAGAACAAAAAAAGAAAGACCTAAGAGACTTCATGGCTAATAGAATAACACACTTACTGAAAGAACAAGAAAACCAATCGAAGATACTAAGGACCATAAATCTGGATATTGAAGTTGAAAGAACACAAGAAGACTTGAAACACCTGTTTGTACAGTAGATTAAAGAACCTACCCACAGAGAAGAAGTATTTCCCTTGAACCTTAGGAAATACCACCCACATCGCCAAGTTACTATGCTAAGAGGAGATAAGAATCAGAATGGAAAGAGGAATACCGATAAGTAGATCATAAGGAAGAAGGCTAGAAAGCTCAGCAAGAAGAAAACAAAGTTAGAGAAGTTACAGGAAGTTCCAGAGAAGACTTCGGAGAAGGAAGGTCTCCATAATTCAAAATTTGCTAGAATATTAGAGAAACTCAGATTGACACTTTGCCATGGTGGAGAAATATATCCGTTAGAGGCATTATGACCATTAGATTGTCATTCCCGAATGGTTAAAACAATAGTTATGATAAGAAAGATCTCCATCAGACCGTGGGGACCACGCCATAACGAACATAACTGCATTGATGAAGGATTCTTGTCTATTGGAGGGCTCTATTGCATTGTTGCCTACTTATTCCGTCGAATGTTGCACATAGAACACTTTTGCAAATTCTATCCAAGAGAACTCATTATTTCCGCACTATGTTTACTGAGACTTCACGACTTGTTTTATTGCATTGAGCATTTATTAATCAAACTGAGTTTTCCGATCTCAAGCGTGCATGTTGGATGAATTCAACACCATAGAAAAGTCTGTCGAAGAGGTTCTGATCGAACTTATGGCTGAGAAGGTGATGTCCGTTGGAATTCAAGCTTCATTGACAAGAGGAGTGCAAGCCTCTTCGTCGACTGCTTGCAGATATAGACCATCTCGAGCTGCGGTTGAGAAAAGAACCAAGCATCGAGATGACTTGGAAAATGTGAAGTTAATCCCATCCATCCTTCCCACTACATCTCACCTTTGGCTAGCGCAATGAATCATGACAATGTCCTCAGGGACTTCGACTACACCCTGATTACTGCATACCTTCCGAAGGGGATATGCATAGGCAAGCCTCAACAAGATAAGATTATGACGTTGAAGATCAATGACTTCAACTTGGGAGACCCCAAGAACTTTAGCATGCTCGCACCTCATAGGTATTTGACCAGAAATAAGGGGAAGAAGTCGAGGATAATTCCCCAACCATGGACTATGGACCTCACACAATCCACCATCCCGAACGTAATGAAGATACCCCATTTTGGAAGGCACTATGATGTTAACGTGTGTGTTAAGCTCCTGTGGTCAAGCTTCCATGGTGGCTATTTGTGGCTAGACAGATGCATCACCGTCGATCCGACATTGATCCATCAGATCACCAGATTGAGTATGCAGGGACCAGACCCGCAAGAATTTACCTAGGAAAGGCTTCAGACCGCACCCTGGCTCAGAATATTAAAGATACCTACGACGATGTGGAGAAGGGGAAGCGAGGATATAAGGTATCCTCCATCCAGAATGGCACAATGCACCTCGCTTTCCAGTTGATTATTGGTAAGCTAATATGAAAGAACAGACCCACGTAGGTCACAGGGTTTGTCGTTGACCTCACAGGAAAATTCGTGGAGGGGCTACAAATGAATTGGTCAAGCTACTTAGTGAACCAATTAGAACAAGACTACCGCAAAGCTCAGGATTAGGGCTATGAGTTCCACTTTAGTTGGCTGCTGATCCTCATCGCATTCATAGCTTGGGAGATGTCAGAAGGTGCAACCTTCCCTGAAATAGAGCCATTTGAACCCTTAGCCGTGAATTTTACCACGCTTTGGTATTCGAGCGATATGGAAAAACAATGGCAGTCAAACACAGTGTTCCACACCTATTACCTGTAGTTAAAGAGGGATATTGAGGTTGTCCCTCATATGATGCCGAACACCCTGCACAGGTTCAAGCCATTTGTGAAGTTCCACAGAAACAAACATTTGATCTATATCATTGTGCGTGGAGATGAACAAAAAGAAGTACTACAGAGTTACTACAAAGTCACAGAGGAGGACCTAGAAGAAATAACTAAGGAATGGCGTGATGAGATCCTTATCCTGGTTGACCCCACAAAACTGTCTTTCCCCAAACTAATTAGAATCCCAGTGGTCACTTGCGAAGGGTACAATACATTTGTAACTAGCAGAAGGAAGAAGACAAAAGAGGTATAGAAGCTGAAAAATGCATCAGAAGAGATTGCTTCAGAATCACCTAATGGAGGAGGCGATGACGAAGTAGACAGAGAAGAGAACAATGGAGAAGAAGACAAGAAGAAGCAAGGCGAGGTAACACCGCCACAGAATCCCCCTGATGACATAGAGCCATATAACAAAAGAAAGGTTTCTCCCATGAAACCCACATCGCAGAAGAAGTCAAAAGGTAGTAAGACCAAGCTACAGACTGTGCTCATGCTCGATGACTTCAACTTCATCATCACAGTTGTATCATACGCCTTGGAATATATTTTGTAGAGAAATGAAGCCAAGCAAGAGACCATGTATGAAAGGATTGAAGCAGAGATGAGAGGGGTACATCAAGCCCTTCACTCCAGCCACGTAGTGTCCACTGCTCCCCCACCATCAGAAGAACTAGAGTTGGGAGATGAACCTACCCAACTTTGTAGAATAGTTGATGCGACCAAATCTCTCCTTCGTCGCACATAGGTAGAAAAAGAACAGGCCATAATGGCCCTTAAGAAAGCACAAGAGGAAGTGATAGAGAAATGTCGAGTTGCACAACATGAAAAGGATGACCTACAAACAAATTTAAAAGAGGAGAGAGCGTACATCCAAAAATAGAATGAACAACTTCTTTTGGAGAAGGTTGGAGTAAAATAAGCAGTCAGTAGAGAACTTCTCTCTGTGATGGGCTTAAAGAAAAAGGAGGAAGACCCAGTTGACCACCAAGTAGTGAAGCTTGTTGAAGCCATCCAACAGCTTCAACAGAGAATAGAAGATCTAGAGATACAAACAGTACCATGTAATCCACAGGACGTGCTAAACCAAAGAGAAGCCACTGCTCGAAGCATAGTTGAGAGGATCAAAGCATTAGATTTGGAATGTAAAAAACTTAGGAGTAGAAGTGGAAAGACTTATGAGCGACTTACTGAGGACCCTGAACTGAAGACATTGGAGTCACAGCTCCAGGAGGGAAATAAAAAAGCAACGATAGTACAGATATAGTTGAAACTCTTTTCAGTAGTTGAGAGGATGAAAAGGTCCCAGGAACAATGCACTACTCACCAACAGGTTCATACCATACAGAGAAAAGTCATGGAAATGACTCAAAGGCTCCAACCAGTCCAGGACGAAGCCTACCAATTGTTTGAGGAAATTGAAGGCCGAGGAGTAGAGCTAGAACAAGTAGTCACTGCAGTTGAACAACACTTGGAAGAACCTATGAACGAGGTAGTTATTCAGGAATTTTCTGAGTAGGAGGCCGTAGCGAAGAAACTCGAGACAGGCTCGCGACTTTTAAGGTGGAGCTACCCAAATCAGAGTGACTCGGGATGAGTCACAGGTGAGTGTTGGGGGACTGTTGGCCCTTGACCGAGTTTTGAAGATCCTTGGTCACTTTTGACCCCTTTTTGGGACTTTGACAAGTTGTCGAAGGCTGAGTGCAAGTCGAAGCGGAGATCACGATATCTCGACCCCCTTTTAGGGATTTTTGGGTTTTGGGATTATGTAACGGGTATGGGGATGTCGGCCCATGGGTTTACCCATGTCTAGGCCCTTTTGTAATGTATAAATAAATGTATAGGCAATGTAAGAGGAGACAATATGTGCATATGTGTGATGTTGTGCTAAGTGCAAGTGATAGTTATAAATTCTTTATGCATGCTGTGTTGGACACTAGCAGAGCTAAGTGCAAGTGGATGTAAGAAGCTTGTGTAGATTTTAAGAGGGCTTTTTTCTGTAACCTAGCTCGAGGAAGGAGGATCTGGCGGAGTGTGCACAGATCTCTTGTCATATGCAGAGTAGGATCCTGTGGCTCTGTGCATGTAGATGATTGACATAAGGAAATAAAGAGAAGAAGAGTTGGTGGAAGTAGCCCTGGGCTGTGGGTGAACCACACATATCCTTTTTTATGGTTTCTTTGTGCATTATGGTTTTTTTATTGCTCATATGATTTATGCTTAGTACAATAATGTATGCTTAGATGTATCTGATACGATAGCTTAGTTCTTGGTGATGTGAATGAGTACAAGATATGGTCTATTTTGATGTGCTTAGTGCTTGAATGTGTTGGATCTTGTTGAATATTGTGTTGCTCTGTAATTAGGGTTTATCTGTGCTGTAAAAAAAGGTGAGATAATAAGGAATGATAACTCCTAAATGTTCTGTTATAGTATTGTAATCACATATATGTGTCCCAGCTAGGTTGCAGACATCTGAGTCTTGCAACCACCCCTGCCTCTACCACCGGTGATACTTCATCTGCTTTGCAGGTGTTGCCGAAAGGGTTGGTAGTTAGGGTTTTTTTGGTGCGTTGTTGAAGCATTGAACCTTAGGTCTGCCCCTGTGCCAAAAGTACCTTAAAGGTAAAGTGTATTATGGTCTCAAGTATGTTTGAGATAGTGAGATCAGTCTACTTAGATATTCAGATTCAGATTGGGTCAGTAGTGTTGCAAACTGGGAAAGTACATTAGGATGTTGCTTCACTTTGGGATCTAGTACGATTTCATGGATCGGTAAGAAGAAGTCATGTGTAGAACTCAATACGACTGAGGTAGAGTATGTGGCAACATGTGCAAGAAGTCGCGAAGCAGTGTGGCTTCGAAAATTGCTGACTAGATTATTCGATATTGTGATGGAGGCGACCTGTATCTTGTGTGACAACCAGAGTTTTATAAAGTTGTCAGAGAACCCGATGTTTCATGATAAGTCGAAGAATATAGAAATTAGGTATCACTATATCAGGGATATAGTGTAGAATGGAGCAGTGAGGTTCCAATATGTGGCTATCGATGAGCAGGTTGGAGATGTGCTGACAAAGACATTGTCAAGGATGAAGTTTGAGTACTTCTGTCACATACCCACTATGGAAATCAAATTTTACGTCGATTTCTCAACGATCAGACCCTTGAAATGTCTACGGAGGTCTAGCGTAAGCTAGCTCTTCCCTCGTATGTTCCCATAGGATCGCGGGTCACGACCACAGGTCAAAAAAATATTGTGTCCTTTCGCACTTCGCAAATCAGTGCTACCAGAACATTGAGTCTTTCGACTCTGCAAACCTCAAAGCTTGAATCAGCGAAATGCCGAACCTCGACAGGGCTAGCGAATGGAAAATTTTCCATCCAAAGGGAGATCGATGGTCGCAAGCCTCTTCACAATTCAACGGTATGGATCCTTCCGGGGTTTCGGTATTCGGGAGTTTGAAATGAAACGACTCCAGGACTTTTTGTCATTCAAATCCCTGAATTCCGTTATGGGAATTCATGTAAGAGATCGATGGCTCTTAGGAGTGTGGATCCAATGGTCCACGGGATTTCAAGATTTTTCCCTGAACTTTGACTGCTCACCACGGGTCTCCTTTGATGGATGGTCTAGATTCCTTCGAGACTTCTCTTTTCTATTACCAAGCACGTAGGGATTTCGGGTATCAGGATTTTGCAATTTGCGAAGGCAAGGTTTCTTGCCCTTTGGTTTCCCGGATGCTGAAACGCCGAAACGTCGACTGACAACCACGTTTCCTTTCGATGGATGAAAGCGACCTTCAGCCAAGATCAATGGTCGTGATCTTTTTGGGATGATCAATGGTCACAATCAAATCTCGACTTTCCTTAATCTCATTCACACCTCACGCCATTTCGGGGTTTCGGTGATCGAGATTTCGTGACTCACAAAGACAAGGGTTCTTGCCCTTTGGTTTCCCGGGTGCTGAAATGTCGAAGCGCTTACCAGCAACCACGTATACTCTATAGATGGACGGTCTAGGTACTTCCATGGACCATGGGGTCTACGGTATCGATTCCTTCATCTCTTGCAAGGGAAAAAGGGTCGTGGCATTAATGCCTGCATCTCTTCCTCAACTCTAATGGTCATTACAGACCTTGGATCCTCTGAAGGAATAATGTTCGTGCATTGCTTGCAAAGGCGGAGAGGGGTCGAGGAACTATCATCCACATTCCTTCCCCACATCCAACAGTTGTTACGGACCTTGGATCCGCTGAGAGGATCTCGTCCATTAATCGAGACTTAAACATATGCTAACATTTTGGGAGTTCGCCAGTCGAAGTTTTGGGACTTATCAATCATGAGAGTCTGACCTCTTGTCAACGGGACTCATGAACTCCCGATTTACGAAATCCCGAGGGGCTCTTTCTTTCGAGATTCTCCCAAGATCCTGGATTACTGCCACGTATCCTCCCTCAAATGGATGATCCTCATTGTTTCATGATTTCACGACTTGTGACCCGCAGTGATGCAAATCCTCTGTCAACTGGAATCCCCGGTATCCGAAATACTGATGGACTCTCGATCTCCACCACGTGTCCTTCACGGATTGATGGTCTAGATATATATTGAGACTTTGACCATGGAGTGTCCCGATCTCTTGTGATCAGGACTCCCGAAATCCTGAACTCTGAATCCCCGATACCGACTCCTCTCTTGGGAATTTCTCCCTTGTTCACAAGGGCTTAACCCTCATGCATCTCCTAACAGATCCAACGATTGTCAGGTTTTCTAGATAAGATTTGACGGCTCAGATCTGTCCCATGTCGTGCACTCTCCCCTACTCTATTGATGGAGAAAAACCAATGGTCCAGGTACTCCCATAGTCCTTGGGGATCTATGGTCCCGATTTCCTCGCTACTCTCGAAGATAAAAGAAAAGGGGTAAGGCATGTAACGCCCTTGTTTCTTCCGCCAATCTAATGCTCGTGAATGACCACAGATCTTCCGACAGGATCTCGTCTGTCGATCAATACTTATCCCTACACTACTACTTCGAGATTTTAAGAGGATCATTCTTCCTCGTATAGGGTTGCTAAGACTTGCACATTCAAGTCCTTTTTCTAGGTTCTTGGTAAACTTTTCCAAGAAGGGTATCTCTGTGGAGAGATCTATTCTGGGGAATTTCTGGAGACAGATAAGGGGAAACAAATTCCCGAGAACGGACTAGAAGTCTAATTTGGTTCAACTTACACATAAATAAATTTATCTATCAACAGAAGCCATGCGTGGTTTTTCTGTTACAAGCATACATCTACCCTTTCTTACCAAACACTGCACAAATAGTCTTATACTGTAATCATTCACAATTTCACAGTTTATGAGCATATATGTCAGCATATGAATTTCAAGATGCAAGATGTAAAAAACTTATCAGAAATAACACCAGAAGTGAGTGAAACTGCTGAGAGGGGTGCTCGTTTCCACCCAACCATAGGCTCAGCGATTTCGATAGGATTTACCACTAGCCACCCCCGAGCTGAGACCATGATGTTGCGAGATTGTGTCTCGGTTTTTCTAGTGACAGAGAATGAGGGTTACTCTCCCCCTTATTTGCTATCACTCACTCTACATATCTCCAGAGTTCTCCTCCTCCCCTTGCGTCTTCCCCCAATCGCTTCTCCCTCACACCTTATCCTCTTGTGAGGTTGCGTGTGGTGTGATTTCCCTCGCACTGGTCAGGCCTGACGGCTCTATGGATGGGTGGTTCACCCCCCCATACCTCATTAATTCCTGAGGAGCCATCTACCTACCAAATTGCAAGACATTTAATTCGGGGCCAGCGAGCCGCTCTTGGTTCTCCGAGCCAGTGAAGTCCAAATACGGTATTGTTCTCAGTGGAAGTTAACGCCACCATTCTAGGTGCTTTCCACCGCCTTTCTCCAGCCATTGTGGTCTCT
>ML784361.1:102274-130864 GCA_009831015.1 Picea engelmannii
CCATTCACATCACACATTCACATTTTTGAGTTTGCCACAGTTCTTGGCCAGTCCAGTTATTTTTACAAACTGGGGGAAAGAGGGTGTTACAACTTCAGGGACAAGCTCAACACAATCCCTCTTTAAAGGGAGTGATGGATTCAAATGTTATCGCAGGGTAGTGGATTTCATGATGACATGTTGTAGCTATTGGAGAGCTAACCATTATCCCTAGATGCATGTTGAAGAAATGAGGTACATATGTTATCGAAGGGTACTCGATGTCATACTTTAATTGTTGGAAAAACATAAAAGAATATTATACTTTAATTGTTGGAAAAACATAAAAAATTCAACAATGTGGCCTAGAGGGAAAACTTTTGATGATGTTGTGGTGATTGGAGTTCAAGAGGGAGCACTCTACAAATTGAAAGAGTGATCAGATTCAACATTAGTTCATGACACTATGAATCCCAATGAATTATGGCATACTATATTTTCTCACCTACATTACAAGGCCCTACCGAGTGTGAGCAAGATGGTGATGGGACTACAAAAGATCTAGGAAAAACCATACGACGTGTGCAAATGTTGCACATAAAGAAATAACATGAAGCACTCATTTCCAAACAACGATAGCAGAGACAAAAGAGTATTAGACATTGTTCACTTGGATGTGTGTGGACCGATGTCAACAACTTCACTAAGAGGGTATGTATATTATATTTCTTTTATTGATTATTACTTACGTAAAACTTTGATCTATTTGTTGAAGGAAAATAATGAAGTGTTTGGAAAATTCAAAGAATTTAATGCACTGGAGTAGCAGAAAGGAAGAATCGGATGATCATGGAAGAAATGAAGGCTATGATCCATGACCATGATCTACCTATGCATCTGTGGACAAAAGAAACAAAGACTGCAGTGTACGTGCATAACATAAGTTTCCACAAAGTACTTGAAAACAAGACACCATATGAGATGGTTTTAGGAGAGAAGTTGAAAGTCAACCATCTAAGGATGTTTGGCTGCCCCGTATTTGTGCATGTCCCCAAAGAAAAGAGGAAAAAATTTGATCTATCTAGAAATACTAGCATACTTATTGGTTACATTGACACATCAATGGAATATAGGATATATATTCTTGGTCACCAGAAATTTGAGATTAACCAAGATGTCACCTTCGATGAGAGAACAAATTTTAGCAAATAATGTGCACTGACTATGAGGAGACATTTGCTCTTGTGGAGAGTTATACCTTGAATAGGAATATACTTTCGTTGGCCATAGTAATGAAATGGAAGGTGCATCAGATGGATGTGAAGATAACCTTCTTGAATGGTGAAATAAAAGAGGAAGTATAGGTGGAGCAACCAAAAGGGTTCGAGGTACATGACAGGGAGACGCATGTGTGCAGATTGAAGAAGAATTTATATGGATTAAAGTAGACACCTAGAGCATGGTATGGCAGTATCAACGATTTTCTAACCAAATTAAGATTTATAAAGAGAAGTGCAGATCCTAACCTTTACTTTAAGATTGTGGATGATGGTCCGGTAATACTACTGTTGTATTTGGATGACCTGTTTCTAACAGATGTGGAAAAGATCATCTAAGAGTGTAAGATAAAATTGGATATTTTGTTTGAGATGAAATATCTAGGGATGATGCATTACTTTTTGGGTCTTGAGGTATGGTAGAGATAGGATGAGATCTTTCTGAATCAAGGAAAGTATCCAATGGAAATCTTGAAGAGGTTTAGGATGTTGGATTGCAAGGCAATGGCTACACCTATGGTATCAAATATGAAGTTGTTGTAGGATACAACTTAAAAGATTGTGGATGTTACTTTATATAGGCAAATGGTTGGTTCGTTGATGTACTTAATGAAAACGAGCCATGATATATGTTTTGTTGTGAACACCTTGAGTCAATATATGGAGCATCCCAGGCATGTTCATTTGGTCACAACAAAACATGTGATAAGGTACCTTAAGGGTACATTGGATTATGGTCTCTTGTAAGTGACAAACCATGAGTTTGGGTTATATACGCATATACTACAAGATTTCACTGTATAAAGTTTACTAAGGTATACATACTCTATCTCTTTTGGAATTTAATCCACGATCTTCAAAGAAGAAATAATCTCAAAAGAGGAAATACATGTTCTTAACCATTAAACGCACTCAAGTTGAATATATATACATCAAGAAGAAAATACATGTTCTTAACTGTGAATATATATACATAAAAAAAAAAATCTAAATATCCTTTAAAAAAATATTTAAAAAATTTCAATGAAACTTTACAAAATGAAATAAATCTCTTACCGACCTCATTTATTACAGAGTAAATTTTTTATCACATCCACTGATTATTCTAACATGTATACGCCAACCAAATCTACTAATTAGAATTGACTGTCTTTTGCTTTTATGGAGTGTCCCCAACTACCTTTGGATTTGTGCATGCAAAGTGAAACAGTTTTGGATGATAACTCGAGTGATGCCATCTGTAAAGACATGGATTAAGTGCAAATATTAATAATATATTTATTAATTACAATTTTTTTTTAAAATATTTATCATTTTTAGATTTCAAATTGAATGTATTTGATTTATATTTATTTATGAACCAACTAGTTTGTGAGGTTTTTGCAAAATTGTATCCGGATGTAATTGTGGGTTTTTTAATTGTTATATTTGGATTTATGTTTAGATGAAATACGATGCCTCTTTGTATCCAATTTTTAGACACTTTATATCTTATCACCTACCGTATTTACATCAAAGACAGTTTAATGTTAATGTGTTTACCTTTTCAAAATGTTAAAAAATATCAAAATGCTTTTGTGCTTTAAGTTGTACTTAAATGTAGTTAACGGAGAATATCATGTTGTATATAGTACTAGTACAGTCTCTAATTTACGGTTGGGAACGCGTGTTTTCAATATAAAATGTTTGTGGTAATATGAAACATTTGGCTGCATGATTTAATTCCACTTAAGCATTTAAACGTGGCAATTACATATCTTTACAGTAATTTTTAAATGTCATTAGGTAAATGTTAAAAAGTAAACATGTTAACGGATCACTTGATAAATGCAAGAAAGTTATGAACAATAAATCTGACCCATTGATTTTGGAGGACGACTAAGAATATGCCAGCATCTTCAATGCATAGACATCAGATTAGAGTTTAAGATTAAATAAGATTAAAAGATCATTAATTGTGCCCATTATCAATAAGTGTACACCTTTCGACGTAAAATTATAAATTAATATTTATTTATTTATTCGTTATATAAATATGTGAACAGATTTTAACTCAATTTTAAATTTTTAAAACAAAACTTAAACATATAAATTTATTAGTATACAATTGGATAAAAATTTAGAACAAAACTGGAAACATATAAATTTATTAGTATACAATTGGATGAGTCTCAAACATTAAGAGCTCTATGATATTTCCACAGTGTAAGTATCTCTTCTTCTCCCAAAAAAAAATTAGCAATAAATCTACTTAAAAAAATATAGACAAATATCTACTATATAATGGTGTAGATCTAATAGAAGAGAGAGAGAGAAAGCCCTATATGTTGTCAAGCTTGCTGGCTTTGACGAGGGGATTGGCCTTGGCGAGGGCCTCGCGTCCAAGAGTCTTGTAGTCGAATGAACAGCCATGTTCCTCCGGATATCGATGGACACCGCAATAACTATTTCCGCAACGACACACAAAACCTGTTAATCCAACGCGTTTTCTGCAACTAAAACATCGCGCAGGTTTAGAAGGCTCAGCATGAGTTTCCCCACCACCCGCCTCGGCCTCGACCTCGGAGGTCTGATGAATGGCAGGCGTTGTTTCTACTTTAAGTTTGAGAAGATGGTCTTTATAACACTTTGAACACATATTCTCCGTTTCGGAGCTTCCAAAAAATCCACACCCTTTAATGCACGTCTGAGGCTCTTCTGAATCCATCCTTCTACTAAATTCTTCAACTCTCCTCTGCTATGTGTAATCCGGCTCTTCACAGATACAACGAAGGATGTGGATACCCTCTTCCTCTACAATACTCAATCAATGCCTCTATATACACCGTGTAACTGACGCTAAGGAACAATGATGCAAGCACGACGGTTGAGATTAAGGTTAATATACCTTAATCAAGGTCATTTTCCAGCTTTTCAAATTAATAAGGCCGACTTAAACCAATCCCATAATGTGTTGGTGGAGGACCCCTCTATTAGAGGATTAATAAATTTGTAAATTAAAATATGAAAAATACAACTCCAAAATATATTTATAATGTTAAATAATTAATTATTTCAAATTATAAATATATTCTATGATATATATAAATGAATATATTAATAGATGATAATACATATTATTAATAAATGATCATTTATTGAAGGGGCTTTTCCATGGCTTTGCCCCTAGGGTTTCCTCACTCTAAACCCTCCTGAGTCCTCGTAACCACACTTCTCATGTTTTGAATCTAAGTTGCCATGCGTCGTTACAATTAGGGTTTGTTCTGAGTTAAGGAGGTTAGGATTATGTATCGATGGATACTTTGGTTCCTTGGCACGATCCCACTCCCTCTTCATTGATTTGTAGTTCGTGGAATATTTAGAGGACTCCTGATTTGAGGATCATATTTTTGTTAGTCAAGAGCAAGTGCAAACTCAGTCCTCCAACTCGGCCAGTCGCCACAGTATGGATTAGACACTTGGCTCTCATCATGTGGTCCCTTTTCCCGATTCTCTATCCCCCCGATCAGTTTTCATGCTAATCAGTCCTTGAGCCACTTAAACCCTATCCCTAGTGTGAATTTTGAGACCATCATAATTAATCTTCTCACATCCTTTGAGGTTCCACCCAAACTCCCCTAAGGTCCAGACCTGATTTGTGTTAATAAGCACAGTCTTAAGCGAAAGATCAAATGTTTGAAGGCACAAGGGGAAAAGGTCAAGTTGGTTTTGGGCCATGATGTAGGAATGGATTGCGTGTTGTGCCTAGATTCCCGAGTGCTAGTGAGGAACTTTATGGGGAAGAAAGTAAAATTTGAATCTATATGAGGATTGTTGGAGGAAGGATGGAAGACTGTCATTGGTTATATGCCTAGTTTTCATGTTCTTATGAAGGGATGGTTGTGCTTTGAATTTTACTATGAAGAGAATAGAGATCTCTTAAAAAATCAAGTTTGGCTCTGGGTCCTTCTAGCCTTGTTCTTAAAACTTGGACCGTTTCTTCCAACCCTCATCTTGAACCCTTCTTCATTCATCACATTTGGGTGTTGATTCTGGGTTTTCCACTCAAACTGTGGTTGGATGAGGTTTTGAAAACTATAGGGAATTATTTGGGTAAGTTTATAGCGGTGGAGGAAAATTTTTAGCAGGAAGATGACAAGTGGGTAGCGAAGGTTCTAGTTGAACTCGACATATCAAAGGGGATACTTGAGAATATAGAACTAGAGTGGAGGTTGGGCTCATTCAATCAAGCCCTGAATTATTGGAATCTACCCTTCCATTGCTATTGTTTTCGTGAGGTAGCATATCTTTGTCATGGTTGTAAGAAGGTCAAGCTAAAGGTAGCATGAAAAGTATGGATAAAAAAGCACAATCAACTCCCTTGTCAAATGGACCAAATGGAAAAAATGTTGTTGCATCCTCCTAATATGAAGCATTCAAACCTTTCAAATCTTGTGATGAAAGGGAATATTGCAAAATCTTCTCAACGCGGGGCTCGATTGGATGGATCATGTTCTAATGATGTGCTTCAACGAGGTTTTACAACAAAACTTGGTTCACGATACTCTAAATTACTCTTTGATGGGAGAGATGGAACATAGATCGTATAAGCAGGAGGTTTCCCCCCTTTATACCTTTGAAATGGGTGTTGAGTCTACTTTTCCCCCTCCTATGCCAAAGAAACCAAAAATAACATCCTCTTATCAACTACGATCTAGTAAAAATGTGGAGATACCTGATAGTGGGGAGGTGGAGGGTGGCTTAGGATTGAATTTAGTTATTCCCTCACAACCTGGGAAAAAGTCTCACATATCGAAAGCTAAATCTAAAGCCTCAATGGAGATGCAACCTCGTAAACAACTTACCATCAATAGGGTACTTAGAGCGATTAAAACCCCTCAAAAATTTACCTTATGATCCTTCTCTCTCTAAATGCTAGAGGGGTAGGGGGTTCTCCAAAGAAGAAATCCCTCAATTTTTTTTTTCTATTTATCATCTAGATTTTATTTATTGCAAGAGACTACATGTCCCGGTGGAAAGAAAATGGATATTTTATCTTCACTCTTACAAGACTTGCATTTTGGTGCAGTTGATTCAGAAGGTCATTCTAGAGGCTTTTTGTTGGGATGGAGCCCATATTTTAATGTTATTTATACTGTTGTTTTAAATGCAGGACTAATAGTGGAAGGAGAGGACAAGAAGACTAGGGAGATACTGAATATTATCAATCTATATGGGTCTTTTGCAGACCAAAATATTTTCTGGGAAGACTTAAATTATCAAGGTGTATTAATTCGGGACAACACCATCATGGGAGGGGACTTTAATATTACTTTTTCCTCCTGTGAAGTCTAGGGGGATTATGCTCGTCCTTATAACTTAGCATATTTTTTTATACATTTATTTAGGGAAGAACATTTGGTGGATATGGAGCTTGTTCAAAATGTGCCTACGTGGAGTAATTCTAGGAAAGGAAGAGAGGGCACTTCTAAATGGCTAGAACAATACTTCATGGAAAATAAATTGATACAGGAGATTGGAAAATTATGATCATGGATAGGGATGGGTGGTGCCTTTGATCATAGTCCTACCCTTTTCCAATATGATAATGGAGACAAAAAACCTCTTGCTACTTTTACATTCAACCACTCATAGTTGTAGGAAAAAGAGTTACGAGTCTTGGTAATTTTGAATTGGAATCACATTGATTTGGATTGTGAAGAAATTGCAATGACTCATATTGTGGACAACCATAAAAATATCAAGAAGAATACTATCAAATGTGTAGCACACATGGAGGAAAACACCATAGAAATGGTAGCCATTGAATCAAAGTTGGAGGTATTGTTTAACCCAAATCAATAAGGGGTTTTTAAGGATGAGGAATTAGAAAGGTTAAAAGTTTTGGAGGATAGAAAAGGCCATCTGTTGAAATTGGAAGAAGTTGAATGGAGGTTGAAGAGTCGTGTCATTTGTCTTGTGGAAGGTGATAGGAATAATAATTTTTTCTAGGACTTTTCAAACTATAGGAAATCCTATAACACAATATGGAAGATTGAGTGTGTAGATGGGAGAAAAGAAAAATCATTTGATGGCATTGCTTCGATGATGGTGGAACAATTTAGTTACTTGTTCAAAGAACTTGAAGAATCACAAATAGTTGAGCTAATGAAAATTATCAGAATTTTTCCTAGAGCAGTGGATCAGGATCTAAATGTTGAACTAGAAGCGGAAGTGACCAATGAATAATTCAAAGTAATTCTAAGATCTTTGAAGAAATCTAAATGTCCTGGCCCAGAAAGGTAAACGACGGAGTTCCACCTTGGTTTTTACGAATTGATGGAGGCATATTTGTTGAAATTCATAGAGGAATCAAGAATTTCGAGCTCGGTATCTGGGACAATCAATTAATATTTTTTGGCTTTAATTCCCAAGTTGAATGAGCCAAAATCCTTTGAATATTTCAAGCCCATTTCATTGTGCAATTTACTGTATAATATGATTTCAAAAATCATAGAAAAATAGTTAAAAGGACTGCTTGCTTTTGTAATTTCAGAGGAACAATTTTTCAAATAGACAAATACATGATGTGGTTGGAACTGCACAAGAAGGGTTCCATTCTATAAAAGCGAAGGAGGATTTAGTTGTAGTAATGAAAATTGATCTATCGAAATCTTATGACTGGGTTAACTGGTTGTTCTTGAGACTGGTATTATTGCAAATTGGTACTAGTATTTCGGTTGTTAATTAGATTCTGGGGTGCATATCCTCATATTATTATGTGGTGCTTATTAATGGATTTCCATCAGGTTTCTTCAAATACACTAGAGGATTAAGTCAAGGATCCCCTATGTCACCTTTTCTATTTTTGTTGATTCCTAAAGGTTTGAGTAGACTAATTATGAACACAAAAAGATGAGGCATGTTAAAAGGATTTAAAGCGTCTTCTACTATCTCATTATATCACTTGTTGTTTTTCAACGATATCTTCCTCTTTGGGGAAGGCACTGTAAAATAATGGGAATCATTCAAAATCACCCGAGACTTGTTTTGTGCGGTGACTGGGATGCAAATTAATGTGAATAAATCACAACTTCTCTTCCATGCAGTCTGGGTTGAGGTAGAATCTCATATCCTCAATATTTTTCATTGTACCCTAACAATCCATTGGGCATCGACTTAAATTATTTAGGTTTCTACTTGAAGCCTACTGATTATCATTACAATGACTGGTTATGGCTATATCATAAAATTGAAGCAAGAATAAACTGCTGGTGCAATCGATGGCCATCACGTGGTGTTAGACTTATTTCAGTGAATAATTTTCTAGAAAGAATCCATGTCTTAATTGCACATATTCCAAAGGGAATCCTTGAAAAAATTCAGATACTTCAGTTTCCCGTGGATAGGAAGAAAAAAAATAGAAGGTATACCCTTAGTGAAGTGGTCAAACTTAACAAAGCCAAAGGCCTATGGTGGACGAGGGATAAAAAATATTTATTTATTTTCTCAGGCATTGGGTGATAAGACTTTGTGGAGAATGCTCATGAATGATGGTATGTGGGTGAAGTTAATTAAGAGTAATTATATGCAAGATCATATTTTTGAAGAATGGATTAGACCTTATCCTACTTTGGTGAAGGGATCATCCAATGTATGGAATTTTTAATAAAAGCATTCCCTATATTAGGAAAATGGGTTGCCCGGAAGGTAGGAAATGGAGAGGGAGTATGGGTAGGAGATGACCCATGGATAGGTCATGTTTCAAATTTTAATCTTTCAGAGGAAATGAAAATATTACTTCAGAACCTAGGGGTATCTAAGCTTAGTGATATTTTTTTCGCGGGGGATGGGAGTAATTGGATTCAATTGTGGATGTTTGTGACTAAATCAAATCTTCTAGAAGAATTGGTGAAGGAATGGAACAATTGTATCCACCTTATTTCTCATAGTGACATTCAAATTTCAGAAAGGGAGGACAAAATGATTTGGTCTAAGAATCAAGCTACAGGTCAGCTCACATCTAAGCATAGATATGAAGTAGCAATCCTAGTCCTAATGGAAAAATACTTTATATGATGGTGGATTCATATATGGAAATTGGTATTCCCTCTTAAGATAAATATATTCTCTCTGTTAGCTCTTTCCAAAAAAATCCTGATGTGGGATGATGGTCTTAAATGAAATTGGCAAGGGCCTAGTAGATGTGTAATTTGCAAAATTGAAACAAAAGTCATAGTACACCATTTGGTGGACTACTCTTTCTCTAAAAGGGTGTGGTGGGAGGTATGTATAGTTTTTTGAGTTTTGGCACTCAAAATCTGTGGTGTGATATTTAAACAACTTCCATGTTTGGTGATATGGGCACCAACGATAACCAAAAATAAAATGATTTTTGAAGAAAAGTCCTCAAAAGTTTATGTTGTGCGGATGCTCTTTAAAGAATGTAGAAAAAGAATAAAGAGACCCTCTCACAAAGTGATTAAGGAGCCTAAAATTAATCGATGTTATTCCTAGGGTCTCTTGAATTGGGCTTGTCAAGGAACCCCAGGTCCATATGGAGTAGGTGCCATAGTTGATGACCAAATCCATGGAAGGATTAACAAATTTGTAAATTAAAATATAAAAAATATAACTCCAATTTTTTTTTCCCAAAGAGAATTTTTTTATTTATTCAAAAGGCATGAATATACATGTATCTGTTTTTTACTTTGATCACCACTACTTCCATATGCTAGAATATACTACATCCTGTTGCTTCAAAACCATACTAGTGACTGTTGTCTTGTCCATATACAAAATGTTACTCTCTCAAAAAAAAGATACAGATCAATTATACTTACCAAAAAATCTTGCATACAAACTCTACAATCATCATAAGATGTGAAATTAAAGGAGAAATTCCATGGATTCTATCTCCTCCTATGAATTCATAGAGGCCAAAGGCTCCAACCAACAATGATAGAGTTTATTTTGAGTGCTCCTCTGCTTTATCACTAAGTTCTCAAATAATGTGGCTAGAGGAGAGTCATTCAAAGGATTGGAATGACAATTTAATGTCTCTCATCACAGGAGTTAGTCTGACATCCTTAGAATAATTTTTCTAGCATGCCCATTTGGTAACCAGTTTCAAATCACCCATTACCTGTAACTTCTTTACATCCTTCTTGATTACATTTTCTAGCAAGGTCCATAATGCAATGAAATAATCTCTATTATTTGTACCAATACTAGGAGAATAAATGATACGAAGATAACGATTTTGTTTTAGGAATAAAACTAATCCAACTCCACCAATAGGGGGGTGACCTTGCCATGCTCCATCAAAGAATTCCCATGGCACCTCAAATCTAGTTTTGGTATTACTAGGTTTCTATTTTTTTTGTTTTGTTTTGTTTTGAATTCTTGTTTAAAATTGTATTCCATATTCAAGGATATGTATGTTGTTATTTCTGGGGGGATATCCTTGTCCCTGTATAGGATCGAGTTGAGGGCCCACCATATATTTGTAATCAACATTCTCAAAATTCCTTTGTATTGATGAACTGATTTACCCGACATTCAATCTTTGAAGCAATCTTGAATGTTGTATTTGTTCTAATCTGTCTTCGGCTTTAGCTTGTACTGGATAATATTCATAACCTGAACTACATAAGGGAAATCAATGAAAATGTGAGAAATACAGTCCTCATGATATTTACATAAAGAACACCTATTGGATCCACACCATCCATGTTTCAAATCATTATCCCATGTCAGAATTTTATTGTTTAGAGCTAGCCATAGAGTAGTTTTACATTTCAATGGGCTTTTGTTTTCCATAAAAGGTTCCACCACATTTTTTTGGTGCTCGTAAACAGGTATTGACAGTTGGTTTTGCATTCCATCTTGGTTTAAAAGTCCTTGGTTTTGGGGTTCTTGGACCAAAACAAGAAGTTTGGGATTTCTTTATCGAGGGAAATAAAATTGGCAATAATGAGACTGATGTAAAGGTTCCATTCTTCAACATCATTTCCTCCAAGCCCCAAGTAAGACAAAGATTTCCATATTTCCCTTCCTCTTGGTTGGGGCACACGATTCTTTGTGTCATTAAGGGTGAATATGTTTTGCGCCCTCAAAGATTGGATGAGATAATCAGAGCATTGAAAGTCATTTATATACTTTGTCCAAGGATCTTCTCCAAGGAGAACCTTCCTTTTGTTACGAATTTTATTAATGGTCCATTCACCTACCAAAGGGAACTCAGACACTAAATCCTTCCAAACTATTTATCCTTTAGGGGATTTCCTTGGCGGTCAGAATCAATCTCAAATGGACATATTAGGCAGGTATTTATAATGAATTACCCACACCCATAGTTAGTTTCCTTGCATTAGTCTCTAGAGGTTATGACCTACTAGTTCCTGAGGAAAGGCATAAATGTTTTTTATTCTCAGACTCCCAGATCCTTTGCTGCCTCTATCACGGTCCATTTGGTCAAATGAATCCCTTATGCTTTGTGGTGACTAGAACATAGGTACTGGAAGCTTGATTTTTTTATCTGCATTAGAATACCCTTAGGTATTTCTCCTATGGAGAACTAGTATACCAAGATACTTTCAAGAAAAAATTTAATTAACATGATTCTATCACCTCTAGAGAGGATCCTATTGACCCATATTGAGACACACAATTCAATCTTCTTAACTATTCATCCCCAGTATGAAATACAATACTTATTTGGTTATAGGAAGAAGTGAATATATTTGAACCCTTCGTCCAGGGTTCTCATAAGGGCTAGGATAATGTTTCATATCTAAAGGGATTATTGAGACAAGAAATAATGGAGAATGAGATAAGGTTTATCAAAATTAATCGCCATACATGTGGCTAAGAAGAAAAGGTCCAGGATTCCTTTGAGAGCGGTAATATCCCTTGCAAATCCAAAGGTGCTACATAAAATGTCATCGACAAAAAGGAGGTGAGAAATTGTCTCCCTCGTTGAAACCTTGATACCCCTTATTGTACCAGAGTTCTTGGCCTCATGAATAATTTTACTTAGAGCTTCTGTAATGATGAGAAACAGAAACGGGGAGAGGGGGAAGCCCTATCTCAGTCCATGAGACGCTTTGAAAAATATTGAGGGAGCATCATTAATTATAACTATGAAATATTTTTATTGGACACGACCCATTATCCAATTTACCACTTGAAGGGACATGCCCATCTGAAGTAATTCTAGCACAAGGAACGTACAATTGTCCCTATCACAAGATTTAGAGAGATACAATTTCAGAATGGACACCTCAGCCTTCGAGGTTTTAACAGAGTGGAAAACTTCCCATGCAACTTAAATTGCATCATGAATTTGTCTGTTTTGGATGAAAACAAATTGTTCTTCATCTATAATCTCACTTAGTATCGATTTCAGTCATCTTGCAATTATTTTTTCCACTATATTGTATATCACATTACAACATGATATAGGTCTATAATCTCGAAAGAAACCCCATATTGCTTCTTTGGGATTAAACAAAGGAAAGTGGCATTAAGGGACCCCAACAACTTCCCATACCTCTGTGATTCTATGACTACCAGGAGGATATCCTGCATCGTTAGCTCGTACAAGCCTTGAAAAAATTCTATCGTAAACCCATTAGCTCCAGGTATTTTCCCACATTGCATGGAGGAAAGATCTTCCAATACCTCAGATTCAATTGCATCTTCTTCTAGAAATCAATTCATATATTATGTGAAAACTTGATGGAATTTGGAAGCCACTGGTAGGATATCCTATATGGGGCATCCCTGAGGGGATTTGAAGAGGGCCTAGAAACACTTATCCCCTACCTTGGATTTGTCTTCAAAGGAACTCACTTGTCGACCTTATTTGTTTTTGATCTCCCATATTGTATTGAGGTATTTCCTATAGTTCACAAATTGGTGGAAGAACTTGGTATTATTATCACCATCTTTCAACCACAATGCTTTTCTCTGAAGTCTCCATGTTTGTTCTTCTTTTTTTGGAAGGGTGTGCCTAACAACTTCTAACTCCTTTAGTTCCTTTATCCTGGCTTCAGTTAGAATTCCTTCATCAATCAAATGATACAAATCTACTATTCTCTCTTCAAATTCCCTTATTTTTCTAAGATTTCAAGATTTATATACTTGTATCCAATTCTTCATGGCCTTTTTTACACTTTCTAGGTTTTGCAAAAATTGTTTCATTAGAGAGTGTGGCTTTGATGGATTCATTCTTTTCCACACATGGTTGAATTTTAAAGGCTTCAAAGAGGATTCCATTCCACATTTCATCTTGAGAATAATGAGTTGATGGTCAAATATTCCTCCTTTAGATACTCAAGAATTTACCAAAAGACCAGTTGACAGTAAATCCTCTGAAATCATAAATCTATCCAATCTTTTGGATACCAGTTCTTTCTCAGTATGAAAATTGTGCCAGGTGGGAACCAATTTTATGGGTTTGGTATCAACAAGATGGTGATATTATAGAAAGGATATGAATATTCCCCTTTGAGAATCCTACCTAAGGTTCTCTCCCCAAACCTCTCGATGGGAGAGTGAAAAATTAAGTTCTCCACCTACTAGAGTGGAGGGATCATTGAGTGCAACTATATTAGCCAAGTCTTCCCAGTAGGGAAATTTTTCAGTGTAAGGGCCATAAAATTTTACAACTAAAAAATAAAATCCTACATCCTTAACCATAAATTTTACTGAAATGGCATTGTAGAAGGAGGATGACAAAAATACTTTACAGAGAGGACTCCATCCAATAATTAAACTCTCTGATTGACCTTCTGCATCAATTGAACTAAACGACCAATTCTTGAGCCATGGCTCGAAAGTTATTCTATATTTTTCACCTGTATAAATGGTTTCCTGAAATAGAATTGCATCCGGGTTGAGTATTTTCATAAGCCTTTTGAGGGCAAGTTTTCTTTGGGCACCCTATAACCCTATCACATTGAAAGATAGGAAAATTAGTAAGAAGGTTTTTTCAAGGCGTCCTTGGAAGGATGAAAAATTAATACAATATTAAATGTGTAAATGTGTTGAACCTGCATAGAATAGATATTGCTAAAAAATAATAAAAACATTTGCAGAGAGAATTGGAGAAAGAAGAAGAAGGAGAGAAAGAATGAAAGAATTCTCATTTACCGTTGTGAATAATGAATAATTTACACATGATATACTCTGTATAACTCAATGAGTGCGCACTGGAGGAGAACCAATGTGCCATAATAGTGGTGTAGAGTGATCTGGACACACATCACCAGTTATGTGACTGAACTTTCACCTAATCTAGTCTCTCAAGCAGTTACGAGAGTGAGCTGCCACCTAGTTTAGTTAACTAGTCAACTAGTCTTCATTTAACTGACTGAACAGAGAGTAGTGAGGGGATAACTCAGGGAATCAAGGGTAATGCGCTAGTTTGGTGATGATACCAATGCAAGGTCGAATTAGCATGGTGATGATCCCAATGTTGCATGGTGAAAAAACCAATGCAACATCTAAACTCAACTGAACTAGTCAAATTGAAGTGTCAACTGAAAGAGAATATTCTCCCCTAAAATATATGAGACTGGATGATGACTAATTATGACTAATAAACAAGGGAAAACCTTAAGAAAAATAGATCCTAGGTGTGTGTGAAGTAACTCCAACACCCCCCCTGAACATCACTATGGTAAAAATAAAGAATGGTTCCCGACAATGAGGCCATATTAGGTACCCAAATACAAAATATACACTGAAATAAAGTGAGGAAAGATGGAAAACCTCATGGGAAAACACCCCCCTCAAGGTACAATGTATGTAAAAATAATAACTACAGTTGCTAGGAAACTATGTGCTTCACTCCAAAACGAATTCATAGAGAATGGAACTTCTGCTCAGTGAAGGTCTTGGTGAAGATGTATGTCGTCTATTCTGCTAAAGGAAAAAACTGTAAGTCGATGATCCCCTCGTTTACTAAGTCCCGGATGTAGTGCATGTGGATCTCGATGTGCTTCATCCGCTGCCTCTGAAATGGATCTCTGCATAACTTTAGAGTGCTTTGGTTGTCACACTAGATGATGATCAACTGATGAAACTGAATGCCCAACTCAGTGAGAAAACGTTGTAGACACATAGCCTGAATGGTTATGTTAACTACCCCTTTGTACTCTGCCTCAGATGAAGATAGAGCAATGAAAACTTACTTCTTGATCGACCAACAAATAGGCCTGGAACCAAGACTAAGTGAGTAACTAGATGTGGAATTGCGATCAGGGCTATCACTAGCCCAGTCGAAATCAGTAAACCCACTGAGCTCTAATATAGAGTTTGCTGGATAATGAATCCCAAAGGTGATGGTTCCCTGTACGTATCAAAGGATATGCTTTGCATCTTTCCAATGTAGCTCATGCAACTCGTGCATAAAATTGGAAACTGCACCAACTGCATAGGAGAGGTCTGGTCTAGAGTGTGTGAGATACAACAAGATCTCCACTAGCTGTCTGTACAGTGTGTTTTCAACTAGTGGAGTCTCCCCTCCATCCTCAATTTTGACTCCTGATAGGAAAGGAGTCGGAGCAGACTTGTAGTTTTTCATGTGAAATCTCTCAAGGAGATCTCGTGCATACTTGGCATGAGACAATTTGATGCCTAATGAAACCTGACTGATCTTGAGTCCAAGGAAGAAATGTAGTGGACCCATGTTCATCATAAAAAACTTGTCATGTAGAATCCTCTTGACTACAACAATCGTGAAAGTCGAGCACCCGGTGATCAACAAATCATTGACATTCCAAACTAAAAGTAGAAGTGAATCAACCATCCTAAGCATGTAGACATTTGGGTCTGATTTACAACGTACAAAGTTCTATGAAAATAGGTAGGAATCCACATCTTGGCATACCATGCCCTTGAAGCCTACTTGAGGCCATAAAGTAACTTCTTCAATCGATAGACCAAAAGACAAGTCCTAAATAAATCCCCGGGGCTTCTCCATGTAGATCTCCTCATAGAGATCACCGTGAAGAAATGAATTCTTCACGTCCATCTAATGGACTACCCATCCTTTGCTGCCACAATGGAAAGTGCCAATCATATGGAATCCATATTCACTACTGGAGTGAAGATCTCATCATAGTCAATACCATGCACCTGCTGAAAGACTTTGGTAACAAGCTTGGATTTGTATCTGCTAATCTATCCATCAGCTGCACTCCATGTCCTGTATACCCATCTGCATCTAACAAGTTTCCTCCCCGAAGGAAGGGGAACCAGATCCCAAGTCGGGTTCTCGAGGAGGGAGTTGTACTCCTCCTGCATGGAGGATTCCCAAAAGGGATTTCCAATAGCCTTGCCATAATATTGTGGATCTGAAGATTGAACCAAGAAAATATTCCTGGAGGGCAATGGTTCAATGGTAGTGAGTGCAACATGAGGCTCCTTGAAATCATATTGAGTCCTCCTAGTATCGTCTGGATCACCAATGATATCCCATGCATCATGAAGAGTAGTTTGTGTCTACTTGGGCCTCTGCTCTGGCTTTGCAACTGCATTTGGATGCTCTAACTTTACATCTAACTGTACTAAATATGAATCTGAATCATTTGAGTCCTCTGAATCATAACTCTCATCAGAAGAAGATTTGGCATGTGCATGTTCATCACCTCAGACAGGTGGAAGAGTGAAGGTGTCTGCATGCGGCTACTGAGGTACATGCAAGACAATTTCCTCGAATTGGACACTACGCTAAATGATGAGCCGATCTGAGGAAATATCAATAAGTTGATATCCCTTCACACCATCGAGGTATCCAACAAAAATGCACTCAGTGCTCTATGGATAAAGTGCCTTCCTCTTTTCAGAGGGAATCTTGGCCCATGCATGTGAACCGAGAATGTGAAAGTGGGTCACTTCCGGTTTGAGGCTGCTCCAAGCCTCGTAGAGGGTCCTATCCTTGAAAAATCTATGGGGAGATCTGTTTTGGATGTATTTTTCACAATTAATTGATTCGTCCCATAGTCTCTATGGTAGTGACTTTGCATGCAACATGCAAGATGCCATCTCCTTTAGAGATCGATTTTTCCCCTCAGAAACTCTATTTTGTTGCGGAGTATAGGGAACTGTGTGCTGCAACTGAATCCTGTTGGTTGTGGAGCCTAATTATCTTCATGATTCAGAGGTCTTTTACTTTCAGCCGTGTTTACACCCCTATGAAGTATTTACACCCCATAAGTATGTACACTCTTTCACGTGGGGAAGTGTATAGGAGGGTTATCCCTTCTGCGGGGTTCGCGGGGGCTATCCCCCCGACTGGGGGGTCTTGGGGTAAGTGGGCCCCCAGTGGGGGTTCGGGGGTGAAGCTCCCGAAGAAAAAATTGCCTTGTAAATGTATATTGTAATTTCATTGTAAATCTGGACCGTTCATTATAAGGTCGCAGATCTAACGATAGAGATTGTGTTAGGGTTTTTTTCCCTAGAAGGCAACCCTCTTTTATGAGGGAAATGTATTGCAGTTATGGTTGATGGAGAATATTGTATTCTGAGATAGGATATTGTGAGAGAAAGAAGAGGAAATTACAATGGGTTTGTTGTAGGTTGTATCTTTTCATATGCTGGATAATAATAAAGGAAGGACCTGGAAATTTCTCTGGTGGACGTAGCCCACACTGGGTGAACCATGTAAATTTGTGTCTCTATTGTATTTTGTTTCCGCATTTGTTTTATTTTATTGCTCCATGGTCTTGGTTTTCTAACAAATCCCTACCTCATGGAAAAGATTATGGATCTCATAATTTACATACTCTCCCCCATTATCAGTTCAGAGGAATTTTATCTTCTTTCTAGACTATGTCTCAACCAGGGCTTTGAAATCTTTGAGGTGTTGAAAGACCTCATATTTTTTCCTGAGCAAGTAGATCCATGTAAAATGTGAGAAATCATCAACAAAAATGAGAACAAACCTCGTTTTTGCTGATCGATGGATGCAGAAAAGGACCCATGAGGTCACTATGGATCAGATCTAAAGGTGCGGGGGCTCTCTGAGACTTTCCTTTGTCAAATTTCTCTTGAAGGTGTTTCCCGAGAACACATCCCTCACACACTCCCTTGGATAAATGGATGTCTGGTAGACCATCAAACGATATTTTATTTCTAAGCTGTTGCATGTATCTGAAATTCCAATGTCCAAACCTTTCGTGACATATGCTACTACTTTCATTAGCATGAGTAAGATGTAAACAAGAATCAGGTCCAATGAATTTAGAAAAAGTATACAATCTAGATTGATGATTTACCTCACCAGTAGCAACCCTAGAGTTGGTTTGCATGTCGTATATGTCCATAGAATTTGGTGTGAATATGAATTTATTTTCGGTGCCGGAATTTTTCATCTAATACATGGAGAGAAGGTTGACAAAAAGTTTGGGAACGTGCAACACATTCTCGAAGCTTCTAGCTGAGGAACGTGCAACACATGGAGAGAAGGTTGACAAAAAGTTTGGGAACGTGCAACACATTACAGGCGACAAGATCCTAGTTCAAACTATATTTCTAGAACTTGACGAGGAAGTAAAAATCATATTGGAACCTAAAGACATCACTGAAACAATAATTCACTAGCTGAGGAATAGATCCATTTCAAAGTATCTCATTAAATGGAGGAAACTACCGGCTGAAGATTCCACTTGGGAAGATGAGTCTTTTATATAGAAGCATCCAGAGTTACTCAAGCATTGCGGACAACACTTGTCTCAAGGGGATGGGCATGTTAAGCCCTAATATTGGCTCACTACCCATTAATTGGGGCATATTATATTAGTAATGTTATTTTATTTATGTCGGCTTTAGGGCATTAGTTGTAATTATACCTCCTAGTCTCCTATATATACCAAGGAGACATTTTCATTTTGAATCATTTTGTACTTGAACATTTAAGTGGGGTAAAAGGAGGTTGCGCCCTCGAAGAGGCTTATTATCTGAAATTATCTCTTTTTCAAGGCGTTGAGTACTTTTTCTGAGGTTTTTCTATGTTATATTGGTATTTTGTTCTTAACATAGACACGCGAGGTCTACTCCACAACTGCCCTTAGCAACACTTGAAGCTGACCCAGAGAAAATTATTAGAAGATGACAGAACCTTTAGGAAGGTACTTCTACTATTGGACCAGGTATTTCTGATGATTTTCACTATCCTTCTACATTAACTCCAGTACCTGTTTCTCATTTTCCTATTACACCGTCTCTTGGAGCTTCTAGGAGCTTAAATTTTGGGAGTTTTCTTGCTGATTTCACCTCTCCCAGGTTTAATACTCCTCCTCCTATTACAGTTTTTGCTTTGACAGAGGGGGAAACCTCTGTTCCCTAAAGCCCTGAATCCTTTTCTTTGAATCCTCTATTGTTTCCCTCTCCTCCAGGAGGCTCAGTTCCAGTTTTTCCTGTTCGAATTCCATCCCCTCCTAATTTTCCTCCACCTATTATCCCTATGGTAGGTGCTAATCGTCCTAGGAAATATTAGCTGCTAGATACACCCCTCTAGTTTTACCTCAGCCTATGAATGCTCTCTGAGCCATAGATTACCTTAAATACATGCCCTAGTTCACAGGGGAGGGATATGTAAATGCAAAAGAACAACTTTCATCCTTTTATATATTTGCAGAGATTTAGGCCATCGAAAATGAAGATGTGTGGATGAGAGTTTTTGTGCAGAGCCTTGATGGTGATGTCATGGATTGGTTCAACGATCTTCCTCCTGGATCTATTGACATGATTGTTTCTCTAGATGATTCCTTCTTAAGACATTGGGGGAATAAAAAGGATCTCCTTTATTATATTATAGAATTTGGGGCACTTAAGAGAGAGGAGGGGGAATTTGTTTCAGGCTTCTCAAAGAGATTTAATAAAATGTATAAAAAGATTCCCACCGAAGTTAAACCTATATAAATATCTACCAAAATGACCTATGATAATGCTTTTAGTGTTGACATTTTTCTCTTGTCGAGAGAAAGAAGAGCTACCTGCTTGGATTATATGCAAGACACAACCCTTGAAGTAGAATCCAATATATTGATAGCTGGAAAACTTAGGGGGTAAAGATGATAGACTCAGGGGAAAGGTTAGGACTGAAAACCTGACTTATAGTTCCTCNCAAAAAAATAAAAATAAAAATAAATAGATTAAATGGCCAAGATGCTAAAATATCTTTCTGCTAGAATGGAAAAGATCGAATTGGAAGGAAATTAGAACTTCATAAATCCACAAAATGCTGATAAAAGAGGAAACTATAGGAGGCCTAACAACACTCCTCAGATTATCCAAAGAGACCAGAGGATCAGAGATAGATATGATCAGAAAATCCATACCCCTCTCCAAAATAATCTTGTTGCTGATGAAGAAAAAAGAGATGAAGACCTTGAACTTGAAATCCACTGTCTTGGGGACACCTCCTCTTTTCCTCACTTAACTTAGTCTGCATACGAGGAATATTTCATGGATAGTTAGCTGAATGAGTTAACCAAAGGAGACAAGGCTAATGACAGCCCCAACAGATATAACCTTAGGTCCAAGAAGAAAGAAGGAAAGATTAATTTTCTTGAGCAACCTACCATAGTAGAAAACCCTGCCAAAGATGTAGCAAGAAAAAACAAGGAGAAGAAAACACATAACCCCCCACCAATAGTCAAAGGTCCTATCCAAGAGTTAAAATAAATTCTAAAGCATCCTTCCTATTTTAATTTTGGGCATGAGGTTCGTAATATTAGGATCCTTGTACCCCTTTCAGAGCTGGTCAAGCATGAAGATTTCAAAAGGAGCCTCTCTAAGATGTTGATGCCTGAACCCACAATTCATCCTGCAGACTCGGTCAATTTGCAAGATGAAAAACTAGCTGTCATATTAGGACCTTTGGTAGAATATAGAGATGATTACTCTCCCCCCTTCTACACTTCATTGAACATCCATGATAATGCGCTGCATAACTACTTAATGGATTCAGAAGCATCCCACAATCTTATGCCTAAGATTGTCATGGAAGAACTCAGGTTGGAAGTTACAAAATATTACGATGACCTGTATTCTTTTGATTCCAGGAAGGTGAAGTACCTTGGGGTTGTCAAATATCTGGCTGTGTCACTGTTCCAGCTGCCAATGAAGAGTGTAGTCATGGATATCATAGTGGTTGATGTTTCCCCTAAGTTTGGAATGCTTCTATCTAGATCTTGGATAAAGAGACTAGGGGGAACCTTGCAGATGGACCTCACATACGCACCATTCCCATTTTTTGGGGGGAGCATAGAAGAATTTATAGGGAAGCTCAACTAGCATATATTATTAGTGATGAAGCAAACCAAACCAATCATCCTATATTTTCACTTGACGCTAATTTGGGATCTAGTTTGTTAGAACTCACAGATTCTCCTGAAGCTCCTCTTGAAAGAAGAAAGCAACTCATTCCTTTTCATAAAACACCTCCCCCAACTACCTTTGTGTGGAATATGTTCTTCGATAGAGGCTCTTCTAAAGAAGGGGCTGGTGCTGGAGTGGTTTTTGTGTCACCTTGTCAAGAGACTATGCCTTTGTTCTACAAACTATAATTTGAAGCTACTAACAATGTGACAGAGTATGAGGCTCTTGTTTTTGGTTTAAGAGTCACGAAATGTCATCCTATGGCTTACCTTTACCAATCACTAAGTCTAAATTGTCATCTATATTTGTATTATTCATTTAGGATATTAGTAATATATCCTCAAGTGATGACTAATGATTTAGTTAATATTGCCTAGCCTAGTCATCATGCATGATTTTAGGATCTAGAGAAAATCTCTCTATGAGGTGGCATCACCCATTGTATTATAAATATGTAACATTGGAGTGCATACAATAGTGTTGGCTAGTGAGCCTTTTCTGCCATATTGTTATTCTTGTCTATATTTTATCAATTGGTATCAGAACTTTTATGGTCTTAAGGGTTTGGTAGTTTCGGGTCTTGTAGTTTCACCATGTAAGATGAGGTGCAACAAGAGCATGCAGCCAAAGAGGAGAAATTAACACACAAGCTACATCATAGATCAAAGAGGTTTGAGATTTGTTATCAGCTACTCAACTTCTAGAAAGGCCATCGATGTATCAACTTTGATTTGATGGTAATGTGATCTTGTTTTGATAGTATATGAGGATCGTAAACTATTTTCTGTGATGTTTCTGAGTTTGTATAAATCATATTGTACTTTAGTTCTTCTACACCAGCAATTTTCTAACAAGTGAGAAATTCAAGTGATCTAACATCAATGTTTTGCGATTTGGGTGGATCTGTACTCGTGAATGGAACTGTAGATCATGCACTGTATTTTGTCTTCATGGTAGTTTTTCATGAGTGATTCAGAATCTAGGTTGATGGATGATGGCTACTCTTGGCATGTCAAAGCAATTTTAGCTTCTCAAGCATGATCTCATCTGGCTCCTCTGCATTACGATATCAATAACAATTCATATGGAACATAAATATTTGTTCAAAATCAACATCAAATGGTATTAGGTGGACAAAAAATGGAGAAAATATGCAAGAGATATCATTCAGGACGTTGTTATAGAGCGTAAGTCACTGCTGGATGTATTCTTTTGATTGTTCGTTTGCACAGATTGGTGGATCTGCGCATGCACACTTTCTGTGGGTTTGGCATGTGCAGTATTGTTGGAAATCGATGTGCAGACGTTGTCAGCTGTCAAATCTGATCAACACAGAGATCTGCCCAGGGATATTTGCACCTGCACGTGATCCATAAATAGTTGGATCAATGGTGAGTCCTCCAGCTAAGATATACTGCTCTTGCTCCATTAACAGTCACAAACCCTGATCTTCGCCTCAAACTTTTCTTTTTGGTATGAATAAATGCATTGGATAGATTTCATCAGTCTGCTTTCTTGCTCCATTTTTAAGAGGAATCAATCACTGTCATCAATTTGGCACTCTCTGTCCTACATCCTCAAATTATTTATACGGGAAATCTAGCAACCACTGTGTATGTGTGTCTGTTTGAGCTACAGAGTGAGGCTTTTGTCTTTCTAATTTTAAAAGGTCTGAATACAAGAAGAGTAAAGGGTTTGATATATTTTAATTTTAATTTATGCAAATATTTGCATTAGTTATATGAGCAGAAACCAACCAGAAACTTGTTTATTATAGCCAGAAACTAGTTGTCCCTCGAAGCCACGATTTAAAATACCATTGAGTGATATTGTTTTGATGAATTCACCTTTCTGGAATGTGAAAGTTCATGGATTGACGATTATAGCTCCGAGGGATTCACCTAACACAGATGTAGTCGATCCAGATTCTAGCTCGAATATCTGTATTGAATATTTCCATGTGAGAAACAATGACAACTTGGTATCCATCAAGAGCGGGTGGGATGAGTATGGAATAGATTTCGGCCATCCGAGCTACAACATAATCATCCGGAGGATAACTGACTCAACACCTTTTTCATGAATCACCATCTGCAACGAGACTTCTGGCGGAATCCGAGACATTCTGGTAGAGAAAGTAAAAATATCAGTGGGAATCCGAGTCAAAACCAACGAAGAGGTGGGATCATGTAATGTCCCCCACCTCTTAGAGAGGTGATGAGGAGACTCAGTGGCCTGGGCACACCCACTAGGTCATAGTCTCACACCGAGGGGGGAAAATTCAAGAAGTTAAAAGTTATATTTTTAAGTTGACTTAAGAAAGGAAAAGGATAAAGGAGTAAAAGATAACTCAACAGAAAAATAGAAGATTATCCCTGGGAGTTAACCTAACTCAACAGATAATTAGAAGGAGAAGTATAAGTAAGAGGCTGGGGTGCACCTATTATTCATTCTGGTTTTGGATTAGCATTTTCTATTGTTCTTGAGCATTCAGTTTGGGGGTTTGCTGTACAAACCCTTGTGAGCAACTCAGTGGTGAAATATCCACTCACCTTGTTCCACAGCTTGGTCTCAGGGATGAAAGACTCCTCCACACCATTCTAGTCTCAGCCCATCTCCATCTAGTGCTTTAGAAGGGGGAGGACCATTAGTTTGAGGGATTTTCTGGAGGGTTATCATTATTCTACATTTGTCTACAGATTGGGATGTCTTGGAGCCATAGGGGACGTCTTGTAATTTAGTAAAACTCAGATCTAGGGAGATCTGCTTGAGATCTGAGTTCGAATATTCTCCCATGGGATTCTCATAGCCGGATCTATATTCTTGGAGAGTTTAAGAGCATTTGGAGACCACCTTCATCAGGGCCGAACCAGCTAGGGTTTCAGTCATCCAGTGGGGCACCCCATTCAGTGGGAAATTCAGATCTACGGAGATTGAGAGGGATCTTGGAGATTCAGGCACCTGGGTTATTCTTACCATCGCCTGATCTATATTCTTGGAGATTTTCAGAGCATTTGGAGGCCTCCTTCATCAAGGCCGAACTAGCTAGGGTTTCAGTCATCCAGTGGGGCACCCCATTCAGTGGGAAATTCAGATCTATGGAGATTGAGAGGGATCTTGGAGATTCAGGCACCTGGGTTATTCTTACCATCAGCCGATCTATCAATTGGCATATTTATTAGGGTGATTGGACACTTTTGGCAGTAGGACTGAGTTATTATGGGTTTCAACCTTCTATTGGAGCATGGCATTCTTCAGCTGGAGAGTTTGGCATTCAGATCTGCTTGTATTGATCTTCATTTCTTATTCCGCCTTTGGAGGCATTATTTTGTATTAGCAGGAGCATTTTGTAGAAGCTCATATCTGTTGCTTGTATGATCATCTGAGGTTTATGCCAGATCGACCATCTATTGTATTGATCTTACATTGCTCATAATAAAAATGTCAGATCTTTGTGTGTGCTTCTACATCTTGAATATATTGTGATCTCCATGTGTTAATGAATCTTGTATGCACTTAATAACTCAATAAAGTAGTAGTAGTTAGTGTTTCCAAGAAAGAATTTGGGTTGGGATCATTACAGTGGTATCAGAGCCTTGATCCTCCAAACCCGTGGAGAGGTCAGTGCATGTAGAAGTACAGGGGAATTGTTATGGGTCCGAGGAAGAAAAACAACATTGTAGCAGAGGCAGAAATGGAAGGGTTAGGAGATGACCATGAGCCTCAGGGATTGGCTCTCTTAATAGCCGAATTTGGTAAGTTCCAACAAAACATGAACTGCACAGAAAGCACATTGGTCCGGCAGTTGGATGAGTCTTAGGAAACCAACAAAAGGGGACAAGCCGAAATCTCTGAAACCTTGAAGAAAGTTGATGAGAATCTACAGAAAATGATCGAGAACCAAACTAGGATAACTGACCTTCTGATGCAAGTAACCCATCGAGGCAAAGACCCTGATACATATGGGAATAAGGAGGTTGGAAGGTCCGGTGGAACCCATGAGGAAGCTAGATATAACCCGGAGAAAGCACTGGGATCCGAAGGAAGTCTTGGAGGTGGCACGTTCCATGGGCAGATGGGAAGCAGGACCAATCATAGGCCATACGTTCCTGTGTTCATGGATGAACCACTAGGCCAACACTCAGGTAGTAGAGCTAACCCCAGACCATACATGCCCACATTCACAGATGAGCAAGGGCAGCAGGAACAGGTTGAAGATTTTGTGGAACAATTAGCCAGGAGTACCAGGGAATACTATAGCTTGGATATGAAAGTTCAAAGACAGATGTCCCTAGACCAGTATTGTCAACTTAGGTTCATAAACCATCCTAGGATGAACCACAGGGGCAACTTTGAGTTTGAGCGAAGGGCAGGGAAGATAGAGATTCCAGACTTTGATGGTACGACTAAGATGACAGCACAAGCATGGGTGCATAAGCTGTATACTTCCCTGCAGCTTAACCCCATGAGAGAGATGGAGGCCATCAAGTTTGCCACTATGTACTTGGATGGCAAGGACCATGACTAGTGGTACCATGGGCTCACCACACTCAGCCACAACCAGATTGTATCCTATACAGAATTCACTCAAAGGCTCATTGATAGATTTGACCTAGGAGATCCTGAGTTACATTTCTTGGAGCTCACCCAACTCAAGCAAACAGGTGCGGCTGAGGCATACATTGATGAGTTTCAGAGGTTGGTAGTGATGGTGCAAGATATGTCCCCAACTAGGCTTATGATGCTCTTTAAAGAAGGACTGATGGAACCCTTGAAGGGTTGGGTTAAGGCCTTCAAGCCTACCAGCCTACAGGAAGCCATTTGGAAGACGAGGGATCTGGGTCTAGCTGCTAAACCAAAATTCATACCCAGACCACCTCTTAACAATGGTGGAAGAGATCAAAGGCCTCTAATAAAGTAGGGAGGACGTGACCCTAAGGGTTATGACAAGGGCCGTGGTAGAATATATGACAACACCAGGAGGGAACTGAGAAGGAAGCAACTCTGCTTCACATGCAAGGAGCCATGGAATCCCTCACACAAGTGCATGGGACGAGGACAGGTACATTACATTGAGGTCAGTTCAGATGATGAAGAAGAGGATGAGTATGGTTAGATAAAAAACATGGAGGCTGAAACGTTAGAGGCAATAGAAGAAGAGGTTCAAGAACTAGAATGTGTGGCTGGTGAGAAGGCTACATTGGCATCTATCAGTGGGGTACCCAAGTTCAACACCTTTAGGATGAGAGGGGTCTTACAAGGACAGAGAGTGTCGGTTTTGATTGATGGAGGAGCTTCCCACAATTTCATTGAGGCAACATTAATGAAGAGGAGACACATACCTATAGTAGAGTTTGAAGGATTCAAAGTGGAGGTAGCAGGTGGTAGTACTATGCCCTATAATAGATACATACCAGGTATGAAACTCACCTTGGGAAGGCATGCGTTAGTTCAGGATGTGTATGTGATGGATCTTCCCGATACCAACATCATCCTAGGGGTGCAATGGCTCAACACTTTAGGACCCATCACCACAAATTAAAATACCATGGAAATGTCCTTTGTGGAGGAAGGAGGATGAAAGGTTGTGCTCAGAGGCATGACAGGTAACTCTACCAGAGTGGTCACGGCCAAGAGGATGGAAGCCATCTTCAGAAGGGAAGAAATTGTATATGCAGGGGAATGTAAGGTCTCAACACGGGTGGATGAGAAGGGAAAGGTGCATTACACACTAGTGATCAAAAGAATCCTTGACAAGCACCAGAAAGTGTTTGGGCCGATTCCTCCAGGTGTTCCACCAGACAGGGGGTTTGAGCACATCATTGAGCTAGAAGACGGGGCTAAGCCTGTTATCACCACACCCTATAGGCATCCCGAGAAGTATAAAGATGAGATAGAGAAGGCCATCAAGGAGCTTCTAGACATGGGACACATCAGACCAAGTTAAAGCCCATTTGCTTCGTCAGTAGTCTTGGTGAAGAAGAAGGATGGAACGATGAGAATGTGCATTGAATTCCGGGCTTTGAATAAAAAGACAATCAAAAACAGGTATCCCATACCCAGGATTGATGATTTTCTAGATGAGTTGCATGGAGCTATATATTTCACAAAAATTGATCTTCGCTCAGGCTACCATCAAATCAAGATGAGGGAGGAGGACATCTCAAAAAAAGCCTTTAGGTGTCACTATGGCCGTTACGAGTTTTTGGTGATGCCCTTTGGGTTAACCAATGCCCCAGCCACATTTAAGTCTTGCATGAACCATGTGTTCAACAAACAGCTGAGGAAACACTTGTTGGTATTCTTTGATGACTTGCTCATTTACATCAAGACCTGGGAGGAACACCTTCGACATGTGGACCAAATCCTGTCAATCATGGAAGAACAGTCACTATACGCCAAGGAATCCAAGTGTGAGTTTGGTATGGCAGAAGTGCTTTACTTGAGACACATCATAGGGGCAAAAGGGGTACAGGTACACTAGGAGAAAATAATAGCCATTCGGGAATGGCCTACTTCGAAAACACTCATAGAACTGAGGGGATTCCTGGGCCTATGCACATACTAGAGGAAATTTTTTAAAGGGTTTTCTCAACTGTGCGCACCCTTGACTGACCTGACCAAAAAGGGGTCCTTCAAATGGAATAATGAGGCCCAAGTCACGATGGAGAAAATGAAAGAGGTCATGAGCACCTACCCAGTTCTAGCTCTACCTGATTTCAGCATACCCTTCACTTTGGAGTGTGATGCCTCGGGGGAAGGTATAGGGGCCGTGTTGATGCAGAACAGGCACCCCATTGCCTATGAAAGTTGGAAAATCAGGGGTCCTGAACTACTTTACAGCATTTACGACAAAGAAATGTTGGCTATCATGCATGCACTAGCCAAATTCAGGCAATATTTGGTAGGTGCAAGGTTTGTGGTCAAATCAGACCATAACAGTCTTAAATATCTATTGGAG
>ML784361.1:132024-188781 GCA_009831015.1 Picea engelmannii
CCTAGACCTGTCCCGAAATTGAATAAGGGGGTCTAAGGACATTGTCATTATGTGTGGTGGTGAATTTTTTCATGGTTGCTTTATGTAGTGTTTTATGTCTAGTTTTGACATAACTACACTTACAATTTATCATATGGCAATACACACATGGACTTCCAAGTAAGTTAATTCAAGCACACAATTAACGCTAGTGAAGTACAAACAATCAAAGCAGATATGATCAAACATCTATGAAGAGAATTCTCAAGCAATCAAGTCGTTAACCACATCAGTAATGGACAAATCAAAGTTTTTGAACTCAACACATCGTGGAGCATTTGAAGTTAAATTGTAACTTGTAAACAATGTTTGTTGTAAGATTACTTAATCAAGATTTATTGTAACTTGCAAATTGTCCTTTTGTAAGTTTACTTGTCTTTTTGAAATCAAGTTGAGTTGAATTGAATTTGTCATAAGGTGCATTTTCGGCTGAGCCCGACACCCTAGAGTCATTTTGAGTTGTAATTGACAAGGATGAGTACTTGAAACTAAAATCATTTTAAACATCAAGTTTTGGATGCATTTTCAGTGGTAATCGACATCCTCAACTTCTTGGAAGAAAGCAAGAAAAGTTCAAGCGAGCGAGTACAAGAGAGCAAGAAACAAATTCAAGTGAGCGAGAAGAGAAAGTGAACGAGAAGTTCAAGAAAGGCAAGTTCAAGTGAGCGTGAATAGCAAGAGAGCGTGAAGTTCAAGTGAGCGATTCAAGTGAGTGAGTTGCAGATAATCCTTCTTTTGTCAAGTCAAAATTGTAATAAGGATATACCTGCATAAGGAGACCTTTTTTAGTGTTTTAAAATGGCTCAAAGTCTCTAATTATTAGAGTTACTCAACACTCTAATAAACACCACTGAAGACACCACAGTGATATTGAACAAAACAACTCTTCAATCAATGCTAACTTGTTTGCAAGTGACACAATCTATAGTTAGACTTCTTCAATCTTTATCCTAGCTATTGAATGATGAGTTGATAGATCTCAAAAATCAACGGCCAATGAAGTGTTATGAAATAGTTTATGTTCATCACAACCCTCTCTATGATGATGATGATGATGATGCTTTTGATCAATAGTCAGTGAAGGAAGAACACAGTGATACAACTTTAGAATCAATTTCAGACAAAGTTGAATATATTCATGAACCTACATTTCAAGAGTTTTATTTTGACTTCAGTGAAGAAAACCTTTCAATGATGCATCAGCATGCAGTAAATCCACTTCCACGGATTTCAAAGCAATAGGTTCAGAATAATCTTTCCAAGCCCATCATCAGACCTTGGGAAGAAATCATCTACAACAAGAATAGAATAAGACTTGGATATGACAAGGAAGTTACCTTTCATATTCCTGATTATTCCAGACCAATCAAGTTCCAAAGTGATGGATTCCTTCAAGAAGCTTCAACTTCACCTGTTCAAGTTCAACATCAGAATGATAAGTGCCAACATTGTAATCAAGTTGGTCACAAGGAGAATCAATGTTTTGATCTCCATCCTTGCCAGCATTGTGGTAAGAATAACCATTCTTCAAATAGATGTTCAACACTGAAGAAACATGCAAGATTGAAGATTCGCTATGAGTGGATTGATCCTTGGCAATGGTCATCAACAACCAAGCGATTATATAAGTCTTACCATAGAATTCAATCTCGAGTAAAGACAAATCTTGTAGCACATAACATTTTTGTACCTCACATAAGTGGTCCCCTTATGGTGTAGCTTTCAAGCATGGCCCTCACGGGATGAGATAACATGTGGTTTTTTCTGCATGCCCACTTTGTGTTGTACTCAAATAGAACAAGTATGGTACTCTCTTGAGCATAGAAGGGGGGGGAGTATGATGATGTAACTCTCATGCACCTTAAAGGGGGGAGTTAAAAATTCCAGTGAAGATGTTTCATGAAACCACTTGTGGTCTCTCCTTTCAGCTGAAAAAGGGGGGAATTGATGATGGAATTAGTTTTCAGACTGAAAGTCTCGACAACAACAAACATCAAGTATGCCATATGGGCATGAAATTTTCCAAATGGGCAACTGCGGTCTGTAGATGACAGAATTTGGAAGAATTATGGTTCAATAAGTTTAAGTTGAATCATACATAATTTGGATGTTTGATTTTGATTTTGAGAGCAATGATGTGGACGTTTGGTTCACATAGATGGTCATTCGACCTAGCATAGGACAAGAGGATCCTTCTACATTGCATCTTGGTATTTGATTGAGTTGTTAGGCATTTTCAGGGATGTGTCAGACTAGAAGTTGATTCACTTCTCTTGGTTCACTCTCATCAGATTGGAGTTTACATTAAGTAAACAATTTGCATGCATCCTGTCTCACATGATTACATAGTGAGATTTTCCAGAAATGGCAGGCTTTGACAAGATTATGGTTCAATGACTTGCAATTGAATCATACACATTATACATTGGGATGTTGTTGGACACCTAAAAGTGTCAAGATTAGTTAGTGGTTATCCAAAAACCATCAGATACATGGTATCAATTGGTCAGTGGTCATCCCAAACCACAGATTCACAGAGCACTTCAGTTATACACTGATATTAGAGTGGTGATACTACATGTTCATCAATTAGCAGAAGACATCAGATTTTTCTAGCTCAAATACTTGGCAAAATGATCAAATTGTCAAGCAATCAGGAAATGTTCAGATATTGTAGCTGTTCACTTCCATATCTCATCTCTTTTCTAGTTCATTTCAAATGAACATGTTCAACATCCATATTGGCGGTTCTTCAGGCAGTTCTTCATTGAGGCTCAACACAGGAGTTTTAGTATGAAGACTTGGAATTGATACTAGTTTATGCTTTATTGCTGGTATTATTGATCGGACTTGTGATTGAGGGGGGGATTGTTAGCCTATGGCTTACCTTTAACAATCACTAAGTCTAAATTGTCACCTATATTTGTATTATTCATTTAGGATATTAGTAATATATCCTCAAGTGATGACTAATGAGTTAGTTAAGATTTCCTAGCCTAGTCATCATGCATGATTTTAGGATATAGAGAAAATCTCTCTATGAGGTGGCATCACCCATTGTACTATAAATATGTAACATTGGAGTGAATACATTAGTGTTGGCTAGTGAGCCTTTTCCACCATATTGTTATTCTTGTCTATATTTTATCACGAAAGACATGGGGATTGAAGAGCTAGCAATATTTAGAGATGTTGAAATAATTGTTCATCAGGTCAAAAATATTTATCAATCCAAGAACCCTAGGCTTAAGACTTACAAAAATGAGGTGTGGGATCTAATTGACAATTTCTTCTTAGCTTTCAACATTTCATTTATTCCAAGAGAGGAAAACACAATGGCTGATTCTTTGGCTGTTTCAGCAAGCAATTTTAGGATCCCTCTACAACCCAAGCTCAGGTATGATGTTGAAGTAAGATATAGGACCTCTATATCTGACAATATCAAGCATTGAAACGTGTTCGAGGATGATCTTGAGATCAAAAAATTTCTTGAATTTGTTGACAATTTCTATGCATTACACATTGACCAAGATCATGATTCTGAAGGTGACCTTCCTGCTTATGTATTTTTAAATAAATTTTCTAATCACCATTTCGTTTAGTTGCCTAGTAACCACATTCCAAAGGGGCTAGTTCCTTTAGAAATACTGTTCAATGGGAGCGATGTGGCAGTAAAGTTTAAAGGCCCAACTGAGAATATTGATGTATCCGAGTGCAATATTGGCACAGAGAAGGATCCCAAGTTTGTCAAGTTGTCAAGTAGCCTGTAAAGGGAGAAGAGAGATGAGTATGATGAGATATTAAAGGAATTTGCCAACATATTTTCATGGACATATGAATACCTCAGAACATATGACACCAGTGTCATTGAGCATAAGATCCCACTGAAGGAGGAAGCTAAACCTTTTAGACAAGAATTAAGAAAAATAAATCCTATGTTGCTTCCTGTTATGGAGAAAGAAGTAAATAACCTGCTGGATTCCCATATCATGTTTCCCCTGATATATTCTGAGTGGGTGGCCAATCTGGTCCCCATGAGGAAGAAGAATGGAGAAATCAGACTATGTGTCGATTTCATAAATCTGAATAGGATCTCAAAGAAGGAAAATTACCCTTTGCCAAAGATGGAACACATATTGCAAAGGGTGATAGACACATCCATGATCTCCATTCTTGATGGATTTTTTGGCTACATTTAGGTTTCTATCCTACCTGAAGACAAAGAAAAGACAACCTTCACCACTCCTTGGGGCACATTCATGTATGCCAAAATGCCCTTGTGGATTAATGAACGTAGGAGTGACCTTTCAGCGAGCCATGGATATCGCTTTCATTGGAGAAAAGGATAAATTTGTGGTCATCTATCTGGATGACATAACGGTCTTCTCCAGATCTGATAAAGACTATTTATGTCTCCCGAGAAAAGTCTTCCTAAAATGCATAAGGTTTCGTCTTTCCCTAAATCCTAAGAAATCTTTGTTTTCCATGAAGGAGGGGAAATTACTGGGGCATATAGTATCAACTGAGGGGGTTAGGATTGATTCAAGAAGGGTAGAAGCTATTCAAGCCTTACCACTTCACAAATCCAAGAAATAAGTTCAATCCTTCCTGGGAAAAATCAATTTTCTTAGAAGGTTTGTCTCCAATTTTGGTGAATTAGTGAAGCATATCAAAACCATGCTTAGGAAGGGGAAAGAAGTAAAATGGACCGTTGAGTCCAGAGAATCATTCAACCAAATCAAGAAGGCGGTGACTAATGCACCTGTGCTTATCAGTCCTGATTATTCCAAGGATTTTCTAATTTTTTCTTTTGCTTCTTTTGATACAGTGGCAACTGTTTTATTGTAGAAAAATGTTGAAGGGCTAGAGCATCCTATTTCCTTTTTCAACAGGGAATTGAGGGATGCATAGGTCAAATATGACATCATGGAGAAGTAGGCCTACACTTTAGTCAAATCCCTCAAGGCTTTCAGAATCTATGTCCTTCATTCAAGGGTTATTGCATATGTACCTTCAGCTACTGTGAAGGACATTCTCATTCAGCCTGACATAGATGGAAGAAGGAGCAAGTGGATTGCCAGAGTCCTTGAATTTGATCTAGAAATAAAACCCTCCAAGCTAGTTAAAGGCCAAGGTTTAGCTATACTGTTGGCTGAATCTAAATGTAAATCTCTTGTGGTTAACTGCATTAACACTTGCTCAAAACATCAGCAGGATGAGCTTCCTAACAACATTCCTTAGGACAACACTCCATTGGCAGAATGCACCTGGTATAAAGACATTATTATTTTTTGCAAGAGTTAAAACCCCCTGATGGTATGGGAAGAAGAAAGTAAAGAGATTTAAAGATCAAAGAAATCAGGTATTGCCTTACTAACCAGGTCTTGTACTGGAAAGACCGTCCGGGTGTGCTTCTGAGATGTTTAGACCCATAGGAGGTCCAAAAGAATATATTTTATTTTCATGATAGCCTATGTGGGGGGCATCACTTCTGGAGAACCACAGCCTATAAAATTATCAGGTCTGGGTATTTTTGTCCTATTCTATTCACCGATGTCTATGTAAAAGTAAGAGCTTGCATCAAGTGTCAGAAATTATCTGGGAAGCATTAACTCAAATCTCTCCCATTGAAGCCTATGGTGGCTTCAGGAAATTTTCAGAAGTGGGGTCTTGACTTCATTGGGGAAATTCATCCTACTTCAAGCGGTCGACACAGGTGGATCTTAACTACAACAAACTACTTCACCAAGTGGATAGAAGCTATTCCCACAAGGAGTGCTTCTCACAAAGTGATCATTGGTTTTCTTGAAGATATTATGGCAAGGTTTGGTTGTCCGAATAGAATCATCATTGACAATGCTATGTCCTTCAAGGCCGATCCATTGGTCAAATTCTATAAGTAGTTTGAAATTTCATTGATCCACTCCACCCCCTACTACCCTCAAGGAAATGGATTAGCAGAGTCCTCTAACAAAATCCTGATAAAGATCATCAAAAGATTGTTAGAGGACAACAAGAAAGCATGGGATTCAAAGCTCAAATTTTCTCTATGGGATGATCGAGTGACAACAAAAAGTTCCTTGGGTATCTCTCCTTTCCAACTTGTATATGGGACTAAAGAAGTTTTTCCTTCCCATCTTTCCCTACCCATGGAATTTTTTTTTCAAGATTATTAGGGAGAGTCCGATGATATGATCAAGAGAGTGCAATAGTTGGTAGAAGTCCAACAGACTATATAGCAGCTACTGGACAAAGCGCATGAACGTCAACAAAAGAACAAGCGAGCCTTTGAAAGAAAGGAGAAAAGGAAGGATTTCCAGCTGGGATATCTAGTACTTAAATGGGATGTGCCTAGACAGGATAAAGGCAAACATGGCAAATTTGAAGCCCTTTGGATCAGTCCCTTCAATATTTATGAAACGTTTCCAAACAACACTTACAGTTTGAAGAGTTTGGAGGGTGATGAATTTTTTGGTGGCCCTGTAAATGGGAATTTTTTGAAGAAGTTCTTTATTTGAGCCATAAGTAGCTCCCGTGTCTTTGTAAATATTGTTTTTCTTTTTCGTTTCTAGTTTTATGGGAGACTCCAAAGGAAATATTAGAGATACAAAGGAGATCATAGAGCCTCGCAGGGAGGACTCTATCTTCCATGGATCCTAATTTTATCATATGTTTTTGTAGGGGGGATGTTTTTCCTTGGTTCTGGCCACTAGGTGACAGAGGGCGAAGAAAGGGGCCAAAAACCCACTAAATGACACTTATCCTAAGTCCACTGGGGTCAATGTGACTGTTTGGCGCACTATGTTAAGAGGCACATAGATCTGGGCGGTTGAGATCTGTGCACCCTAGATCGACGCTCATTGATTGTATCAGTGCCTCAACATTCGGGATCATTAAAAAATATAGAGAAAGCTAGGGAAGAAACCGTGGTTTTGCGGAGGTGCAATGTGTTAGCTAGAGACACACATCGGGCCCAAAAGTGGGGAAGAATCAAACCACTTTTCGCGGCCCCAATATGTGCATGTGCATATAATTTCCCTATCCCTGGTCGACATGTGGCCTCTTTGTCATGCTGGAAGCTATCCCCCACTCCATCTCTCTCCTCTATTTGTCACATCCCCTGCTCCCCTATAACTTTCACTCCCTCACAACTATCCTCCACTCACCATCCCACCTGCCGCATCTCCCTTTCTCATCTCTCGTCACCTGTTCCACCTTGCTCCACATCACCTACGTCCTCTTACACCTCAACTCTTATTTATGTTGTCCCCTCGCTATCATCAGTCTTCTCTTCCCCATTCATGGTCGACCACTTGGCCATCTCCCATTTGATATTCCATGACGAGAGTGCCATTGATTTGTCAGCAACCATGTCTACTGTTGAGACTTCCCTGCAAGCATCCGACTCAGATCCAGACGACAGAATGGGAATTCAGCCACGTCCTACAGGTGCAGAATTGACTTGGGCCTTCCTTGATCCCAATGAAGAAGTTATTGAGGTTGGGTGGAGGAAGTTGAACATCGTTTCCACCATAATTGGAAAGCCCAGGGAAGGAATGCTAGTTAGTCAACTCATCTGCAGGTCCGTTCTGAAATTCGATTGCGTCTGACCAAGGTTCACATCTAACCAGAGACTACATACACAGTTTGTTAGGAAGCATGCAGACATAATTCCTTCAATGCAACCACTTGAGCATGCTTCTGTGTTTTGGCTATGAGTATATAGAACTCTTCTTCCTATTTTGCTAGGGTCGATGGTAGAGAAAAGATCTTGTATTGTAAAGTTTTAATGAACCTTCTGGTTTTCTGGTTATGTGTTGTAGCCTGAGACTTCTTGTTTAATAATAGTAAGATTTTCTTACTCCATCTTATCTGCCACTCTTACTGAGAGAATTCATGAATGAATGATTCACATGAATTGTTGTGACTGTGTTATGATGAATTTTTGATTGTAATGCTGTTATAATTTCCTTCAGTTTCTCTGAGATTTGAATTTCAAGAAGATCTTGTTTTTTAAGTATTTCCTCTTTGGGCTGTTGGAGGACCACATGTCCATGGAAGACTTCTTCATTCTTCTCAAAGTTATTCCCCCTACTCACCATTGCTACAACTTACTGACTGAAGTTAGATTGAGACCTCACTTGCCTGTGCATTCCAGCCCAGTTTTCTGAGTTAAATCGATATAATCTTGAGACAACATCCATTCGATCATCCTTTAAAGTATTCACTGTGATATATAGACTGATGGGTATTGGGATTACCTCTGCATCAATCCAGAGGTGAATTCCAGTGCTAACAGGGTATATAAAACTTAGGAGCCATTTTTTGTTTCTTTTAATTTTTAAGGGAACTCTGCTTGTAAGGTTGCAGTCAAACAAATACCCAATGACCTGTTGTAAATTCTCTGTTGGTTCTTCCTTTTTCAGCTTGTTGTTTCATTTGGTTCCTTGCTTGTTTGAGGTGAAATTTAAGATTCCTTAGAACTTCATTTGACATGGATAGATAGTATTTCACGATAGGAACCTTAGAATTGACAACATACTCCTTAATAGAGGGACGTGGATAACCATACAATGCTTAAAAATGGGACATTTTTGTTGAGGTATGATATGTACTATTGTACCACCATTCTGCAAGATGTAGCCAATTGATCCATTATGTCTTGCGATCATTCAAAAAATTTCTTAGATACCCTTTGAGGCCTTTATTAACCACTTCATTCTGGCCATATGTTTGGAGATGATATGAAGTACTCATGGTTAAGGATGTCCCCACCTGAAAAAATAGTTCCTTCCAAAAATTGCTAGTAAACTTGGGATCCCTATCGCTTATGATAACTTTGGGAAATCCATGAAGTTTAAAAATATTTTTAACATAGCTATCAACAACTTAGCTAGCCTTGGCCTTTGAAGAGATCTAAACAAAGTGGGTTTGGTTAGTCAGTCAATGATTACAAATATAACATCTTTTCCTTCAGAGGTAGGAAGACCAGTAATAAAGTCCATAGATATTTCAAACCATTTTTGGGCTGGGATATGAAGGGGTTGTAGAAGACCTGGAGGATAAATAGTTTCAAACTTTTGTCATTGACAAGTGTCACACATTGCCACATATTTCTCAATCTCAGATCGCATACCTTTCCAGAAGAAGGATTGGTGTATATTGTAATAAGTTTTGAAAAAACCACATGGCCTGCTAATAGAGAATCACGATTTTCTTTCAAAACTTGGAGTTTGAATTTGGAAGAGATGGGAAAAAATATCTGTTGTTTGTACCGAAATATGTCATTCTCCCAAGTGAATTTATGATTTGTATTTGGGTTGCTTTTAAATTCTTCTATTAGCCTTGTTATTTATGGATTTTTGATATACATAGTTTGAACTTATGATGTCCATTCGGGAATGATGATGGACATTGTGCATAGAGTAGCATCATTATCAAGTTTCCTTGATAACTAATCCTTAACCAAATTCTCCTTCCCTTTTTTATAAATAATATCGAAATCAAAGAGCTAGATTTTTCTCACCCATGTTTGTTTCTCTGATGAAAGGTTTTTCCAAGTTAAAAAATACTTCAATATATTGTGGTCTATGTTCACAATAAATTTAGTTCCCAACGAGTATTGTTTCCCCTTAATCAAGGCATTCATAATTGCCAACATTTCTTTGTCATATGTTGATTTTATTTCTCCCTTGGTTTGAATTTTCGACTTTCAAATGTGATGGGATGATTATCTTGCATAAGTATGACACCTAATCCAACTCATGAAGCATCACATTCAAGGACAGATGATTTGGAGAAATTTGGTACTGAAAAAACTAGAGTGGATGTCATTAAGAGCTTCAACCTTCTAAAACATGCCGTAGCTTTGTCATTCCACTTAAATGCATCCTTTTCAATAATGTTGTTAATGGGGCCACAATTTGTGCATAGTTTCGAACAAACCTTCTGTAGTATGTGGTAAGACCCAAGAACCCTCGTAACAATGTGACTGATTTGGGGCTAGGAAACTCAGTAAATACCACAATTTTCTTCAAATCAACCTTGATTTCTTCATCTGATACAACATGTCCCAAAAATACTGTCTCTTTTTTTCCAAAACTACATTTGGATTTGTTAACGTAGAACTTATTCTCTTGAAGGATTTTTAACACTGTCTAAATGTGCTTGAAGTGCGAGTTCTAGCTTTTACTATAAATAAGGATATCATCAAAGACTAAAAGTACAAAATTTCATAGGTACAAACACAATAAATCATTCATTACTACTTGGAAGGTAGCAGGAGCATTGGATAGGCCTAAAGGCATGACTTAGAATTCGTACAACCTTTCATGGGTACAAAAATCAGTTTTGGGAACGTTTTCCTATCGAATTATTATTTGGTAATAACCTGAATTCAGTTCTATTTTGGAGAAAAATTTGGTGCCATAGAGATCGTCTAATAACTCATCCACAATTGGAATTGGAAATTTATCTTGTATCGTAATTTTGTTTTAATGTCCGATAATCAATACAGAGTCTATATTATCAGTTCTTTTTCCTAACAAGTATGAACAGAGTTGAGAGAGAACTCTTGCTTCGAGTAATAATACCACAATCCAATAATTCTTCAACCAATCACTCAATTTATGTCTTATGTTGGTGCGACTGTCTATAGGATTTTTTTCTAATTGGTGTGGAACCGTGGATTAATTCTATGATGTGATCTCAGTTGGGTATGTGTTATATTATTTTCACTACTAGACCTAGTGTTTTCTATGATGCGTCAGACATGTAGGGGGGTTCAAGGGGGGGGCTCTAGGCCCCCTTTGGGGGTAGCGCCCTCGAGAATTTTTTTTCCTAGAGAAATGTGTCACATTTTTTCCTTGTTTTTCGTGTTGCCTTGATTTTCGTGTCCATTGTTAGGCGATTTTTTGGCACATGGTTTTTGCCGATGGTTTTCTATTTCTGGTTAAGGAATTACAGTTGTTGACTAATCTAGGTAATTGGGTTAGGGTTTTGGATGCCTCTGGCTCCTATATGTATATTGTATTGTAAACAATGTATCACTATGAATGAATATATAATATCTTGGTTTTCCCAGTTTTGGTTTCCAGGGGAAAAATATCTTTGTAATGTGTGTATTTTCCATTGTATCTTTTCTATTCTTTTATTGAAAATTTGTTTGCAGTAAAATATTTAACAAGGTTAAAATCTACATTTGGTATCAGAGCTTTTTTGTCTTCAAGGGGATACCTTTATGTTCAAGGATTTGGCTTGGGATTGTGATAAGCGTTGTTATAGTGGGTTATCTATGGTATTGATTTTTCAGGTGAAAAGAAATGGTGAGCAGTTCAAAAATAAAGATCGAGAAGTTTAATGGGCAAAGTTTTGAGCTATGGAAGCTCAAGATAGAAGATATGTTGGTGGACAGAGATCAATGGATTGCAGTGGATCCAGGTACTGCACCTACATGAACTTTAGTAGATGACTAGAAAAAGTTGGATCAGAAGGTGAAGAGCACAATCCAACTATGTCTCTCAAATTCAATATTATTGAATGCGTCAAAGGAATCTACAGCCAAATATTTATGGGATAAGATGGGGAAGTTGTATTTGTCTAAGTCTCTAGTAAATAAAATATTCATGAGAAAGAAGCTGTATAACCCGAGGATGAGAGATGGAGACTTGGTGGTAGAGACTTTTGAACACCTTCAATACTTTGGTAATTCAGTTAGTATCTATTGAGATTAAAATTTCAGATGAAGATAAATGTATCAGTTTACTATGCTCTTTACCAGACTCGTGAGTTTTCTAGTTATGACCATAGGTAGTAATACAACTACCTTGAAGTTTGATGAAGTGGTCTCATCCTTGTTGTCAGAGATGATGAGACAAAAGAACATGGAAGGATAGAGAACATATGCATTATTTGCAAGAAGATTCTCCTAGGAAAGAAATAGATCTAAGTCCTCAAGTGTGATATCAAATTCTAAGGGAATATCTAAGTCTCCCACAAAGTTTGTAAAGGTATGCTGGAGATGTGAAAAACAAGGGAAACTACAAGAACCAATGTAGATCCAAAGTTGAGAAAAAGAAGGGATCTGGAGAATCTCCTTTTATAGAAGAAAATACCTCCAAGGAAGAAGGAGGGGATGTGTACTTGGATTCTTCAAGCACACATGCAAATCATTATGCATGGTTGGTTGAATCAGGTGCATCCTTTCATATGACTCCCCACAGGGAGTGGTTCTGTGAATATGAAAGGTATGATAGAGGTAATTTTTTCCTAGGTGATGACTCGACAACTAGAATCATAGGTCGAGGAAAAGTCAAGTTGTGAAACATAGATGTAAGGATTAGAACACTACCTGGTGTTTTGCACATCCCGGGATTGGTCAGAATTTTGATTTATGTAAGCAAGATGGACGATGCCGGGGTAAAAACAATATTTGAAAAGGAAACACGGAGGATGGTTCAAGGAGCAATCGTGTTGTTGAAGGGCATTCAATTTGGAACTCTGTATAAGATGCAAGGAAGCAATATTAGTGATGGGTGTAATATTTCCATTATTCTTGATATTGGAGTTGAAGAAGAAATAACTCCTACAGTCTCTAGAGAAAAGGTTATGCTGTGGCATCAAAGACTAGGGCATATTAGAGAGAAGGGTCTTTGACTACTACATGATAAAAGTATGGTTGAAGGTATGTCTAACTAATCTCTGGATTTTGATTTATATGAACAATGTGTATATGGGAAGTAGAATCAGGTAAGAATCCCCTCTGGTGCAATGAGGGTAGAAGGCATTTTACAGCTAGTTCACAGTGATTTGTTTGGACTTGTGTCGATTCCATAATTTGGAAAATCTGTGTACTATGTCTCATTTATAGATGACTTCTCGAGGAATACTTGGATATATTTCCTGAGAAAGAAATATGAAGTCTTTAACAAGTTTAAAGAGTTTAAGGCTCTTGTTGAGAATCAGGCAGAGAAAAGAATTAAGGTCCCGAGGATAGATAATGGCGAAGATTTCTGCGAGAATGAATTTGAAGAATTTTTTAATAAGTGCGGTATATCAAGGTAGAATACTACTGCATATACACCTCAACAGAATGGAGTTGCAGAAAGGATGAACATGACGCCGATGGAAAAAGAAAGGTGCATTCTCAGTGGTGTCGTGTTAGGGAAAGAATTATGGGTAGAGGCAGTGGTTACTGCATGTTACTTGGTCAACATATCACCCTCATCAATGCTGGATGACAAGACTCCAGAAGAGGTATGGACTAGTAAGAAATCTTCTCTCACACATCTCAAGGCATTTGGCTGTGAGGCCTATGTTCATGTTCCAAAGGAAAACATGAGTAAGCTAGATAAGAAAGTTGAAAAGTGTATCTTTATTAGGTATAAATATGGTCTCAAAGGTTATAAGCTTTGGAACCCAGAAACTAAGAAGGTTGTGTATAGCCAAGATGTGGTATTTAGAGAAATGAAGGATGTTGTTGAACATGAATTCCTACCATGTAAGGAAGAACCAGAGAAAATAGAGTTTGATTTAAAGGATGATGAATAAGACTCTATAGAAGAACATGAATTAGAAGAAGAAGATCCTCATACTCCAGTATTGAGGAGATCAGTTCGAGAATGAAGGCTACTGGAAAGGTATAATCCATCTGATTTCCATTAAATTTTTTCTCTGTCTATGATTGATGATGATCATAGAACTGTCAAGGAGCCAATGGATTCAAAGGATGGAAAGCTCTAGAAAAGGGCCATGGATGAAGAAATGGCAGCCTTGGATAAGAATGAGGCTTGAGATCTAGTGGATTTGTCGATTGGAAGAAATTCCATTGGCAGTAAATGGGTATTTAAAAAGAAGCTGAATGCATAAGGAAAAGTGGAGAAATACAAAGCTCGGTTAGTAGCAAAGGGTTATTCTGAGGTTGAGGGAATTGATTTTGGTGAGATTTTTTCTCCTGTTGCCAAGTTGACTTCTATAATATTTATGTTATTTTTTGTTGTTGCATTTGATTTTGATGTAGAACAAATGGATGTGAAGACAACATTCCTATATGGAGATCTGGAAGAATAAATCTTTATGAAGAAACAAGAAGGATTTATTGTGAAGGGAAAGAAGGAGATGATATGCAAGTTGAAAAAGTCCCTGTCTGGTTTAAAACAATCACCAAGGATGTGGTATAAAAAAATTAATACTTATATGTTTGGATTTGGCTTCACAAGAAACAAAGAGGATCGTAGTGTGTATTTTAAATTAATTGGTGATCATTTGATTTATTTGGTCTTGTATGTGGATGATAGGTTGATGATAGGAAACAACAAGGATATTATCTAGTATGTGAAAACTTAGTTGTCCTCTAAATTTGACATGAAGGATATCGGTGCTTCAAATTTCATTTTGGGTATGAAAATTAAAAGATATAAGAAAAAGACAATATTGCAGAGGTTTAATATGCAGGAATGTAAACCAGTCAAGGTCCCTATTCCTGTTGGTGCAAAGTTATCTGCAGATCAGTGCCCCAAGACACATGAAGAGGAGGAGGAGGACATGTTTCTTGTTCCATATGTGAGTGTAGTTGGCAATTTGATGTAAGCAATGGTCTGTACGAGACCGCACATTGCACATGCAATGGGGGTTTTGAGAAGGTATATGTCAAAACCAGGGAAGGAGCACTGGACAATAGTAAAAATGGTTTTTAGGTATTTGCGTGGAACTGCTAGCTATAGATTGTGCTACCAAGGAAGACCATGATTGGATAGAGTGTTGGACATACATGACTTTGTGGATGCAGACTGGGCTAGAGAGCTGGATCGTAGGATATCTACAAGTGGGTATGTGTTTAACTTGTTTGGAGGAGCAATCAGTTGGATGAGCAAAAGACAGGTTGTAGTAGCACTTTCAACTACAGAAGTTGAACACATGGCAGACACTCATGCAAGTAAGGAAGCAATATGGTTACAAATATTGTGTTCAGGTATTGGTTTGGTACAACAAGCTATAAGGATAGAATGTGACAGTTAGAGTGCAATTTTTCTGGTGAAGATCCTGACTTATCATTCAAAGACAAAGCATATTGATATTCAATATCACTTTGTGAGAGACACGGTTGAAGAAAAGAAAGTGTTGCTAATGAAGGTGGATACTTTGAAGAATGTTTCAGATTCATTAACAAAATATGTGAGCACTGAGAAGTTCTCTTGGTGTAGAGGATCCATGGGAATTGCTTCCATGGATTGTTGACTATGTAACCCTGTAACCCCCTATATGCAAAGAAAACAACAAGTGGGAGAATGTTGAGTATGTGCTATATTATTTGTACGACTAGACCTAGTGTTTTCTATGTTTCTCCGGGCGTGCAGGGGGGTTTGAGGGGGTAGCGCCCCCGATTTTTTTTTCCTTGGGAAACATGTCACATTTTTTCCTCGTTTTTTGTGTCACCTTGATTTTTGTGTCCATTTTTGGGCAGTTTTTTGGCACATGGTTTTTGCCAATGGTTTTCTATTTCTGGTTAAAGGATTAGGGTTGTTGACTAATCCAGGTCATTGGGTTACAGTTTTTTATGCTGTTGGCTCCTATATGTATATTGTATTGTAAACAATGTATCCCTATGCATGAATATATAATATGTTGGTTTTCTCGGTTTGGGATTCCAGGGGAAAAATCTCTATGTAATGTGTGTATTTGCCATTGTATCTTTTCTGTTCTTTTATTGAAAATATGTTTGCAGTAAAATATTGTACAAGTTTAAAATCTACAATCTTTAGAACGAGGTGGAGGAAGCCCACGAGGAAGTTCCTAAAAACTGGTATTATATTTTACATGAATTTTATCCAATTTCTTGGGATCATCATTTTTGTCCTCTTTAGTAGTATCCTCTATTGCATAGCAGTGTAAGAAATAAGCATAGTCTCCCTTTTTAATCATTTTTTCATTCTATTTGACACAACTATTTATGGGGGAGGATAGTTAATTCTATGTAATTTGTACTTTCCTCCATTTTGATAAAAACTTATGAATTTATCTTGTAAGTTTAATCCAACAGTACAAAGCATGGCTAGCCACTCGGACCCCAAGACAATATCTACCCCTCCGATTGGCATAACATACATATGATATTTAAATTTGTAGTCACTCATGGATATTTCTACCTTGTGGCATTTCCCATCACATGTCATAGTCCTATTTCCTGGGATGGAGACTTGAAATTCAGAGGTAGGATGATTGAATATGTTTAATCTCCTTTCTATATTTTTGTCTATAAAGTTATGTGAACTGCCACTATCAATGAGAACTGTTACTTTAGTTTTCTTAACATATCCATAAAATTTCATAGTTTGGGGCTGAGAAATACTTGTCATTGCAGCAACATAGAGTGTCGAATTTGTGCTTTGATTCCCTAAATCATGGAGATTTCACGAGTCTTAATTATTTGTTTCTTCATCGGATGAAGATATGTCCCTTGCTTCTTCTTCCTTGTCACTGTCACTCTTTTCTATTTCTCAATGAAAAAACTTTTTGTCTTTGCACTTATGGCTTGGTTCCCAATTAGGTGCGTTACATTTAAAACATTGGTCCTTAACCTTATATTGTCTTGTGTCTGGTGGCAATGTCCTTTTGCGAGGGGGAATGTATTTGGAGCTAGAGTCTTCGAGTGAACGCCATGCTATATTTTGATATATTTTAATTTTCTTTTCAACGATTTTAGCTTTCTCACGAGCTTGCTCGATATCTTTAATGTCAAGTAGTTCGAGCTCATTTCAGATATTTTCCTTCAATCATGATAAGGCTATTTGCAGTATCCAATCTTTTGATATATTAGGTACAGGAATGTGTAACACATGTAAATATTGAAAAAATTCTTCCACGATACCAAACTGCTGTAATTGGGTGAGTTTAGAAAAAACCCCTTTTTCTTATGTGTCGAGAAAATGAAGGAAGAAGTTATTTTTTAATATAACCTAGTCTCTTGCTAGAGATTTGGATTTTTCTATCCACCATAGGAACTAGTCATATGCAAAGTCCTTTAGATGTATAGATGCAACATTAGTTTTTTCTTCATCATCAAAAATTTGGTAATACCTAAAGTACTGCTCGATTTTATATTCCTATCTTGTTTCTTCTCTTGCATCTGATCCATCGAATTCTAGAACAATAATATTTTTCGTGGGCATGCCATTATTAGATGTCCTCATGTTAGGCGAGTAATGTGATTGGTGAGTCCCCCACTGCGAAGTTGAGTTACCTGGGCTTCTACTCCTGTTTGTGACTGATTCAAGCTCTAATCTCATGTCATGGTAGTTTTTGTTGCATTATGCTAGTTCTTCGTTTAGTTTGCCAATTTTGGCATTGAACAAAGTACTTACTTGATTTATGAGTCCCACGAAAAAATATCTAGAGTTTTCTATTAACTCCATCATGGGGGAAGTGTTTTCCTCTGTCTTTTTCTATGCTTCTCTTGACTTTCTCCTTGTGTTTCTCATATTGAGGTTGATGAAAGAAGGATAAAGAAGGATAAATAATGATATGGATACATATTAAATATATTTAATATTAATATTTTGGTATTTATTTAATATTTAATATATATATATATTAAACATATATTAATATTTTAAATATGCATATGATGAAATGGTGGAATTAGGTCGGAAATTGGATGGTGAATCTTGTATAATGGGCAGACGAGAAAGGTATGGTCGAGCAATTGGAGGAATGAAGGGAACCCGAAAATCGTGAGGAGGAATGAAGGAGGCATATGTCAGGGTTTCATATGTATGGGTCGCCAGCGATTGGAGGCCGTGGGAAAAATGGTATGGGAGAATGGTATGTGGCAGAAAAGGAAGGTGAATGGTAGGAGAATGGAAGGCGAGGAGAGAAAGGGAAGAAAATGTGGAAAACAAAGGAGAATGGTAGGAGAAGAGGGGAAGGGTGAATGGTGGAGGACGAAGAGATCGAGGGCGAATGGGAGAATGAATGGGAGAAATGAGGATACCACAGGTGGAGCATAATGGTGGAAGAGATTGGAGGGGGATGAATGGAGGTCGCGTTTTTATGCGTGGGCGTGGGAGTAGGAGTGAGAGTGTGTGCGAGAGGGAGGGACTATGAATGGAGGTCGTAGATGGGAGTGGGAGGGGAACTATGGACGGGATTGGGAGGGTTGGGCGAGAGACTGTGGAGGAGGCGAGGAAAAAAGAATGCTCTGATGCCAATTAGAAGGATGAAAACTTAATACAATAGTAAATGAATTTAATAATATATAATATTATTTATTCAATGATAAATTTTAGTGTACAAAACATGTATATATACACGTAATTGAGTAAAGTCACGTTTCTTTATGAAAAGTAGTGCAACTTTACGTTTTAATTAGTTTTAAACGTAATATATAAAAAATATGTATTATAGTCCCCTTCTCTAAGGACCATGGAAATGGAGGCTTTCTTTTCTAAGGACCATGGAAATGGAGGCTTTCTTTCCTTTGCTGATTTCCAACGTTTCCTTTTCTTATGCCTTGCAAAGGTGGGATTTTTGTTCCACAGGTTTATATTGGGAAGGGTCTAGGGCTAGACCCCCTTTGGATGGCGATATTTCCTTCTATTTTCCTTTGAGGTGAAGGACATAACCTTTCTTTTGGGGGGAGCTCCCCTTGTTCTTAGCTACTAACCCCTAAGGGAATTTAATAGTCAGGGAACACGATTCTAAAATGGTATTATCATCTAGGTAATTGGAAGGGGTGAAGGGAGGGGCTTTAAAGGAAGAGTATAACCCATTAGGATTTTTGGGGATCCAGAAGAGGGGATGGGAGGGGAGGGAGGCTACAATCTAATATTATTTAGATAGTGAAATGGGGGTGGGAGAGGGAGAGGGAAACTTTTATCAGAGAGGGACTGAGATGAGGGGGACCCAAGGAGGGGAAAAAATGATTTGGTGATTTTCACAAGGGGAGGGGCAAGGGGATCTTGAAGGGCAAAGACCGAGATGGAGTGGGGAGGAGCAAGAGAAATTTTGACTAACTCAAGAACATAAAATGAGAAAGGGAGAGGAAAAGCCATACCTTAAGGGTTTGAAGGACGATTGAGCTCTTGAGAAGGCGTATCCACTCCTTCTTTATATATATATATATATATCATAGATTAATGGTAAAATATATAATAAATTAATATATCTATATACAATAATTATATCATATATAATAAAGTAAAGTATATATATATTTATTCTTATATAGTATATATTAATTTCTTATTGATAATATAAGCAATTAATATATACTATATAAGAATAAATATATATTTATGATATACTTTACTTTATTATATAAACATATATTTATTTATTATATATTTATATTATACATTTTACCATTAATATATATATATATATATATATTTGTTGATCATGGTTGACTATGGTTAACTATGGTCAAATTATGGTTTACTGGGGTTTATTATAGTTGACATATGGATGACTACGAGTCAAGATGGTGAACTATTTTTTACCATGTTGACTATGGTTCACCACATATGACCACGTTTTGCCAGGTTCAATATGTAAACCCAGTTTTGATCAAATTTAACCATGTATGACTATGGTTACCCATGAAAGATTATAGTTGACTGTGGTTGACCATGGTAGAGAACATTTGACAATGACGACCATATTGCCCATGTTGACTATGGTTGACCATGCTTGTGTATGGTTGACTAAGGTAGACCATGGTCAACTATTGAAGATAATATTGACCATAGGTGAATATGGTTGACCATGGTTAACTATGTATGCCCATGGTTGATTATGGTTACCAAGGGTGACTATTTTTTAATATGGTTGATTATGTTTGAGCATGTTGATTATGCTTAACCACATTTGAAAATGTTTGAGCATATAGACTATGTATGTCCATGTTTGACCATGCTTCATGTAGGTTTATTATAGTTGACATATGGTTGACTATGGGTGACCATGGTTGAATATAGTTGACCATGGTTGTCCACATCTAACTATAGTTTAATATGATAGAGTATGGTTGAAAATGGTTGACCATGTTGACTTTAATTGAGCATAATTGAGTAAACTTGATTATGAAAGACTATAGTTGATTATGTTTAACTACAGTTCTCCATGGTTGAATATAATTATTTATGGTTATGGTTAGTGATTTTTGACGATGTTTCACCATGGTTGAGTATAGTTGACTATGTTGACCCTCTTAGCCATGTTGAGAATGGGTTTGCATGGCTTCCTATGGTTGACCATGCTTGACTATAGTCAACTCTAGTTGAATATGGTCAACTTAGGGCTTACTTGAGTTTATAATGGTTGACATATGGATGATTACGGGTCTATATGGTTGACCAAATTTGACCATGTTGACTATGGTTGACCACATTTGATCATGTTTAACCATGTTTGACCATGTAGAGTATACATGACTACATTTTACCATGGTTGACTATGGTTTCCCATGAAAGGATATAGTTGACTATGGTTGCCCATGGTTGAATATGGTCACTATTGGTTGACTATCGTTGAATATACTCAACCTATGGTTGATGGAGTTTATTATGGTTGACATATAGATGACTATGGGTCAATTTGGTTGACCATGTTAACTATGGTTGACTACTATTGACCATGTTAACCATAATTGAATTTGGTTGATTGTTGTTGACTATGTTGAACATGGTCAACATTGGTTTACTATGGTTGACTATGGTAAAATTATGGTTCAATATGGTTTATTATGGTTGACATATGGATGACTATGGGTCAATATGGTTAACCATATTGAATAGGTTGACCACATTTTACCATATAGAATATGTGGTACATATATTATGCTCAAGAAAAAAATAATATTCAATTACTTGGATGGAATGATGTGGATACCCTCATTGTAGAGGTAGAGGGTACCCTCTACCTCTACAATACAACGAAACACACCATTCAATGATTATTACAAAGAAAAACATCTTTAATAAATGGTGAAATTAAGTATGGATGGTACGATAAAAGAAGATCATATTAAGAAATAAATTCCTCAAAGGAAGTATAAATATTTATCGTGGTGAACCTAGCCGGTTCTCCAGGTAAATACCCAATGTAGGTAATACAATAGGTTATAATCCATAAACGATAACATATTAAATAATGTATATGAATATAAGATGATGAGATACAATAAGAATGGGGGCCTTATATACCCATGCATGGGTGCCCTTCCATGAAGAGACCCGACCTTTTATTGGGAAGGTGTCTCTTCATTACTTATTCGTTAACTATTATAATGTACTTATATTTATTATTATATATTATGTTCATAACATTGACTTCCTCTTAAAAATGCTTTGTCCTCAAAGCATACTTATGGAAGACTTATCTCTTGCTATGGCTTGTAATATCGTATCCTTATTCTTTATTCCTAAATTAGTGATTGTTGAGGACTTGGAATGATAGGATCTTCTAAGTGTTGTGTAGAACCGTCGAATTGTAAGGGAGTTTTCCCACCTTAAATCAATCTTCTACACAATATTTGTCATTTGTTTCTGTGTATACATTAATTGGTTGAAGTATCGATTTTTGTGATTAGGATGTCTATAAGGCATCCTTGCATCCTGATATTTACTTCGTGTACTTGTAACTTCTTCTTAATTAACACTTGGAATTGAGTCTTCTTCATATTCCTAGCTTGTTTCTACTTCGACATGTGAATACCTCTTTACATCAACTGAATCCTTTTGAGCTATAAGCTTGATTGGGTATGTATTAATTGCTTTATCCACCATCAATTTTTTTGTTAGGATATTTAAACACTTAGGAGTTAGTTAAGATCTACTTGGTCTAATGTGTCACTAGGTAAAAGTGTGTTTCTTAGTGTGTTTATTTAGTATGCATTAGTATGCATTTGTAGTTAGGAAATCCGACGGTCACGATATGTTACTGACATAGAGTGATCCAACGGTTCAAATTCTCCTCGATCTTAATGACCATTGATCCATGGCTTAACATCCAATTGCTCCATGATCTCTATTTAAAGAGAATGGAGGGTCATTTTCCAATGATCAATTGTGAGAAACTCTCTTGTAAAGTCTCTCTGTAATCTTTTTCTTTTGCATTAATAAACTGCTCCAAGTGGCCGCGTTGGCTGGGGCCATGCATGTTTCCCTGTAGGGGTTTTACCACGTCAAAACATCTGTGTGTTAATATTTTATCTGCTTGTGTGAGTGGTTACTAAAGATGTTCATCCTCTATTGGAATACCTGTGTTGTCAAACATGGTATTAGGACCTGTTTGAAAGCCTGTTCCTATTGTAGATCGAGATCGTGCAACCGAGTTGAATCATCTCCATTTTATGCCATTTTTGTACATTTCTGGACTAAGAGGACTGCTACATTGCATTTAGAGCACTCGTTTCAATCATGAACACTTTTTTTTTTTCACTCGAAAAGGTTTTTGTTTTCCCAAGATATGACCATTTCAGTTAGATGCAGAGGTATAAAGCCTGAATACGCCATTTTACATTTTTTGCAGAGTATTATTTTGGTTTTATATTATTTGTTTTCGGGTTGCTACTCTTTTAGATCTGCATATTCTCTTTTCCCCATGCTCTATGTGATCTCCGAAAATAAAAAATAGATAGAAACTTGTGCATTTTCTGGGTAAGCTAACCGAGATCTAATCCTTGTTGTCATCGAGAAGTTAAACTTTTTTCTTGTGTGAAAATATTTTTTTTAGCATGCTCTCCAAGGCTGTCTTAAACAACAACAACAACACCACCCCGAATTCTCTTGGTAAACAATACAATATGTTTTTCTAGACCATTTGATTAAAAATTTCCTTATTAAGTAAGAGTTCTTGAGTTAAAGTCTCTCTTTTTGTTACATTTTTTGAAAAAGTTCATGCTTCATTGTAAAGTGTATTTCACTTCAAGTATAAATGTGAATAACTATAAGTAGCTTTAATATTTTATTTTAGAGTTATTTATTGTGCATGCAATTTTTATTTTATAAAGTAACTTCATTGTAAAAGTGATCCCCACTTCTTTTTATAAAAGTGAGTCACTTCATAAAGCAACTTACACCATTACGTGGTCCTTTGGTTACCGTTTATGCCTTTTTTAAAAGGGCATAAATTTTACATTTGAAGTCCATTTTCAGTGCCATTTTTTTTAAAACCGCCTAATTTTTCGAGATATTTCCATCCATATCATCAGTTTTAGTTTTTAAATCCATATTATCTACATATTTAATATGGATTCTTCAAGTAATATTTTTCTTACCAACACCAACCACTTCCAATGGAAATCCCATATGGAGGATTTATTAAGAAGTAAAGGCTTGTACCAGATTACCTTGGGAAAGGAAACAAAACCCACTAATGTTGATAAGAAATTCAAATGGGATAATAGGATTGATGAAGAACGTGGATTAATCAGAATGTCTATCTCTCCTGATTTAAGGTTCCATCTTCAATCAATTAATAAAGCCAAAGAAGCCTGAGAAAACATTGAATCTGTTTCTGGTAAACACAATATTATTCGAGCACAACAATTAGAAAATCAAGTACTGACTTTAATTCCAAGTGATTTTTCTTTCATTGAAGACTATATATCTAAGTTTAAAACACTTAGAACTTTATGTGAAGAATGTAACATAAGGATAGAAGAAGATCGTTGCATCTATATTATTCTTTCTAAGCTAGGTAGTGCATATTCTATGTTTGTATCTACCTTTTATGTTATGCAAGACGCTCTAGGGGAAGCTTATCAAAAACCCACTCTTGAGAAATTTTGTGATGCTTTGATTATAGAGAAAGATAAGCTTGCACAACTTGGAGTGATCAACACTGCAAGTACCTCCAAAAAAGACTTAGTCGTCCATTAGAAAGATAAAACCAAGAATCCCAAGAAGAAACATCCTCGCCACAACAAGAAGAAACATAAGGGTCCCAAACCCACTCAGCCAGCTTCCACTCCTAATGATGATAAAGGAGAAAAACATAAAAATAAGAAGACTGATAGACATTGCAAATTTTGTGATAAAGATGGTCATGATGATTCCAAATGTTTCAAGAAGATGGCATCTTTAGAAGAAACTCTGAAGAAGCACAACATCAATATTGATTCTACTACTTCTTCTTCTTCTCATGGACATGCACTTTCTGCTTCTGGTTTCTCCTTCAATACAACTTCTACTTCTTCTTCTGATGAGTGGCTTATTGATTCTGGAGCATATTATCATATGGCTAAAGATAGAGACATATTTTATACTCTAAGTGAATTTAAAACCAAGAAAATATTTGTTGGTGATGATAGATCTCTTAGTGTTGAAGGATCTGGAACAATTCAAGTAGAAAATGGTCATTTCAATGATGTATTATGTGTTCCAAGTCTTTCTTGTAACCTTCTATCAGTATATCAAATCACTCATTCAGGCGAAGGTAAAACCATAGATTTTTCACCTCATCAAGTTGTAATCAAGGATCTAAAATATCCTAAACATGTTCTTGCAACTGGAATTGCTAATGATATTAATAGGTTGTACAAGTTTGACAACTTTGGGTCATCATCTTTTTCATTAGTTTTTGTTGCTCATAGTGATGACTTGAGCAAACTTTGGCATGAGCGATTTGGTCATCTAGACTATCGCTGATTGCATAAACTATGTAATCAACATATGGTGAATGGTCTTCCTCCCATTTCATGTAGAGATGGTGTTTGTGTCAGTTGTGTTCTCGACAAACATCATCGGGACAGTTTTGAAAAACGTGCCTCTTGTAACACCTCGGGCCCTTTGCAACTTGTTCACAATGATTTGTGTGGTCCACTTTGTTCTCCTTTTTTTGGGTGCAAGTGTTTCTTAACTTTCATTGATTACTTTTCCAGACGTACTTGGGTTTACTTCTTAAAACTTAAGAGAAAATGTTTTGAATTTTTTTTGGCCTACAAGGCCCTTGTAGAAAAGCAATTTGGACATCAAATTCAAAGGTTAAGAACAAATAATGGAGGCGAATATGTGAAGAATAATTTTACAAGTTACTGCACTACACAGGGCATCCAAATGCAACACCTTGTTCCATATACATGACAACAAAATGGCGTTGCTGAGAGAAAGAACCACACATTAAAATAAATGGCTAATTGTATGATACAATCTAAGGGATTAAGTCTAAAGTATTGGGCGAAAACCATGAACTGTGCAAATTACATAGTAAATCTCAATCCCACAAAGGATCTTACAAATATAACACCAGAAGAAGCTTGGACTAAAATTAAACCAGATGTAATTCAATTCTGTTTATTTCGCAGTATAACATGGGCTCACATTCTTGATGAGAAAAGGAAAACATTGTAGTCTAAAAGTGAGAAGTGTATATTTGTTAGTTATTCTGAAGATTTCAAAGGTTATATACTTCTTCAACCACATTGTAATGAAATTATTGTTAGAAGAGATGTTAAATTTGATGAAAATCTCTTGGCCTGCAAGCCTAATTCAACGTTTGTGCCTTCTTTCACTTGTGAGCCTAATTCGACATTTGTGCCTTCTTCGGCCCGCGAGCCATCTTCAAGGATTGTGCCTTCTTCTATTTTGGTTTGTTCCTCAGATGATGATAGTGAGGATGAATATCAGCCTCCGCCTTCTCACCTTCCTCAGGATGATTCCTTTGAACTTGAACCAACACCAACTCCAGCTCCACCACTTCGTAGATGGGTCCGTTCAACATGAGAAGAAACTAGTGATCTTGTCGGTGATCCCTCAGATCAACGTCGGACACATTCATAGTTCCAGTGATCCTCTTCTCTTTTGGCCCAAGTTTCAAATAATTATGATCCAGATACATTTGCAAAAGCTTTAGGTCATCTAGATTGGGATAGAACAATGAATGAAGAGTATCGTTCTTTAATGGAGAACAATACTTGGTATCTTGTACCTCTTCCAAAAGGAAGAAAACTTGTCATATGTAAATGGGTATATAGAACTAAGTATGCATAATATGGAAGTGTTGAAAGACACAAGGCTCGTTTAGTTTCCAAAGGATTCCCAAGTTCAAGGAATTGACTATAATGAAACATTTTCCCCTGTATCCAAAATGAATTCCCTCTTATACTTGACTCATAGTTGTTATGATCTTTCCTTTGTTGTTGGTATTGTTGCCCAATATATCTTCCTTGTTCTTTCCCTTGCTGCCTCACATAAATGGGAAGTCCATTAGATGGATGTTAAATTCTCCTCCTTGCATGGATATTTGCAAGAAGAAATATACATGGAACAACCTCCTGGCTATATCCAAAATGACTCTAGCCTTGTTTATCGCCTTAAGAAATCTCTTTATGGTCTTAAGCAAGATCCCCGAGCTTGGTATGCCAAAATGGACAACTTTTTTATTACCACTGGATTCTCTAGATGCCAATCTGATCCTAATGTCTATAGCAAGAAAGTAGGAAGCCATCTCATAATACTTGTCCTGTATGTTGATGACCTTATCCTTACTAGTAGTGACTCAAAACTATTAAAGCATGTGAAAACTAGCCTTAAGAAGAAATTTGAAATGACAAACTTAGGTTTTTTGCACTATTTCCTTGGCCTCCAAGTTTTGCAAACCATTGAAGGAATTTTTCTTTCCCAATCTAAGTATGATTGTGACCTTATTCATCACTTTCACATGGATGATTGTAAACCAAACCCTTCTCCCTTCCAGTCTGGAGTCAAGCTTTCTTCCACCTATACTGCTCCTTAAGTTGATGGCACCTTGTACTGTCAGTTACTTGGTATCCTCTTATACCTGACTCATAGTTGTTATGATCTTTCCTTTGTTGTTGGTATTGTTGCCCAATATATGTAAGCACCCCATGAAATCCATTGGAAAACAACTAAAAGGATACTTCGCTATTTCCATGGTACAGTTCAGTTCAGGATATATTACAGTTCAGGGGGGACTCCTTTATTGGTTGGTTTCACTATTTCAAATTGGGACGGAGACCCTGATGATCATAAGTCTACTGTAGGTTATGTTTTCAACCTTGGTTTAGGACCTTTCACTTGGGCCTGTAAGAAACAACAGGCTTGCAATTCATCAGAAAGATCATTCATGATCAAGTTATTGAAGTGCTCTTTTTCCCTACAAAAGATCAAGTTGCAGACATTTTCACAAAGTCTCCTATAAAAGCAAAGTTTTCCAAACTTCAATCTATGTTAAGAGTTCAGGAAGTTGTCATTAAGGGGGGATAGGCTCTAATGCCTCCTTCCTTCTCCTATTGTGTCACTATTTTAAATCCTTCAATCCTATCTCAAGTTGTTCTTAAGGGGTGATGTTAGGATATTTAGACACTTAGGAGTTAGTTAAGATCTACTTGGTCGAATGTGTCATAGGTAAAAGTGTGTTTCTTAGTGTGTTTCTTTAGTATGCATTAGTATGAATTTGTAGTTAGGAAATCAGATGGTCATGATATGTTCCTGACATAGAGTGATCCAACGGTTCATATTATCCTTGATCTTAACGACCATTGATCTATGTATTAACACCCGATTGGTCCATGATCTCTATTTAAAGAGCATGGAGGGTCATTTTCCGATGATCGATTGTGAGAAACTCTCTTGTAAAATCTCTACCTAATCTTTTTCTTTTGCATTAATAAACTACTCCAAGTGGCCTTGTTGGTTGGGGCTGTGGATGTTTCCCGTAGGGTTTCACCATGTCAAAAACCGATGTGTTGATATTTGATCTGGTTGTGTGAGTGGTTACTTAAGGTGTTCATCCTCTGTTGGAATACCTGTGTTGTCAAACATTTTTTCCATTTGAAGACTTACGTAGTTCCATAAGTTCAGTCAATGTCTCTTTATATACCAATGATTCCTTATTGATAAGTTGTTCTAACTTGTCCTCTACTGAATTCTTATCACTCTTTATCTTCTTAATCTGGGTCAGTAAACTTTGATTATGGATTTTTAAACGACAAATCTCTTCATCTTTCTCTGATAATTTTGTAATAAGATTTTGATTAGCTTGTTCTAACTTTTGATTTTGATCTTTTAGGTGAGAGATTTCTTTATTTCATTCTAGTAAGGTATTGTCATATTTTTTTTCTCTCGTCTTTAATTTGTGCATGCAACTCCTCATTACGTTTTTCTTAGAAAGAATACAATTTATTCTTAAGTTTCTCCATGATAACTTCATTTTGAAAATTTCTATTGGTCTCTTTATAATATGCTAGTTCGTCTTCCAATTTCTTGTATTCATTTTGATATTGTGTTAAAATAAATAGTTTTCGACAATTAGTGCATTTAAAATTTTGATTTTTAAAGGATTCTTGAAAATTAAACACCATTGCACAAAATGGACATTTTGTCAAAAATGTAGGATTATTTATAATTGTCATAGTTCACTTAGTACTTCTTCGAAAGTAAGTAAATTCTTAAATGTAATGAATGCAAAAGATCCTTAAATAAAATTTAATAATAACTCTTTAAACTTTATCACTTTCCCTTTTAATATTCTTAAAATCCTTTTATATATACTTTCTTTTTGCACTTATAAATACTTCACCAATTAAAAATTTTAAATATCTTAGGAGACTTTTAATAATCCTTTTTATATTCTTGAATCTTTGTTAGCATTGGCTAGGGCTCAAGAAACATGACCCTATGGTATAGTTCTTTAGAAATAAATACACACACAAACATATATATGGTATGGAATACCATGGGCCAATGGTTTTCCAAAACCATGGGCAGTTAAATCTCTAAAGGTAAAATAAAATATTCACTTTTCCACTTCTTGGGAACTTTTTTTTTAATCATCTTTTCTTGGAATGCACTTATATTTGTTCACTATTCTTTAAGAAACCCTTTCTTTTTTATTTTATTTTTTCCTAATTTCGTCTAAGTTTTGAAGCTGAAATAATATTTCATATCCTAGTAATATTTTATTATTATTATTGTATTTAGATCGACATATTTTTATTTTTAATGTTTCGGTTCTTCTAATGTGCAATGAAATAATTCCTTCCTTCACATAAACTTGTGTAATGAATGGAAAAGGGCCACTTGTGGTCAAGATGACCCAAAGATCAGAGAAACTTTGAAGATTTTTCAGTGTGGCTAGAAGCCTATATGGCCAATGGCCAGGATTAGTACGAAGCTTGGGTACCACTATGGTGAAGCAAGCTAGTTCACCAGGTAAATACCCAATGTAGGTAAGACAACAAGTTATAATACATAAAGGATAATATATTAAATAATGTATATGAATATAAGATGATGAGATGCAATAAGAATGAGGGACTTATATACCCACACATGGGTGCCCTTCCATGAAGAGACATGACCTTTCATTGGGAAGGTGTTTCTTCATTAATTATTCATTAACTATTATAATGTATTTATATTTATTATTATATATTATGTTCATAACAATTACTTTGTTGTTGAAAATCCTGGGTTGAACATTGGAAAGGAATACAAATATTTGTTGACAATAAAAAAAGGTTAATATCAATATCAAAAAGGAATTTGATATCTTTAAAATGAGCATTATAATTTTGATATAATATCGACAAAGTGACTTAGCCCCATGGATGTAGATCAATTGGTGATTGAGTGCACTATTAAGTCACTATGTATGTGATGTCGTCTGTTCAAACCTTGAATTACCTTATGTGTTTCATGTGGTGAAGCATGGGTATTCCTAGAGGTGATAGTGGTAGTGGTTAGAATCGACCTTGTGTCACACAAGTATGAGCCCACCCTAGTTTCCAATTCCATTAGATACAAGAAAACAAAAAAACAAAGTGATTTAATCCCAATTTCCCTAAGATGGTTTAGGATAATATTAAACTTCAAATAAATACCATGAAATACTCTAATTCATTATTTAAGGTTCACTTGCTATGCAATGAACAAGACCTTATGTCATGACTTTGTGATATTAACTAATATTATGGATTAAATGTTGAGTTTTAACCATATATATGAGTTGGGGTTGATTTGCTCGGAAATGAACAAGACCTTGTTTTGTGACCTTTCCAAATCAACCAATTGTGTTATATACTATATTTAGGGATGAAATGTTAAGTATTAATTACATGTATGGGACTTCATATGAGTGGTATCATTTCCACGATGAAAAATCATACCTACCCTAGAAATTATTGGAGAACATTGGAACTATAACAATTTAACATATTTAACACTTTGGTCATTCAACATTGCATTGATAACAAGTTCAGTGGGATTATCAAACTAATTAGAAGTTCAATTTGTTTTTAATAATAAGTTGATCATCCTAATCACAATATCCCGTGACTATGATTTCAACATTGAAATGTTTAATCGATCTAATATATCCTCCCTTTTCGTAATGATTATTGCAACACTTTAATGAAAATTGTATCTACAAAAAGTAATAATCACCCACCATTTCTACTTCTACGAGGGATATTGGGGCTGATTTCCATCAAAAACATAGGAACTTAGAGACCTTATAGATAAAAATAAACCCACTACCTCATTTATTTCTATTTCCAAACAACCACCTTATAACCAACCAATACACCCACACCAATTTCACCCACTAAATATAAGTTTAATGGATTTTCATAAAAACTCTCCCTCTCTATCAAGTCTTATGTTTGTGTGTTTAAGAACTTGTACTACTCAAATATGATTACCCATCAAGTCCTATGTGTGTATGCTTAAGAACATGTTACTCAAATACAAAAGGAAAGGTAATGCTCCAATCTACATAAGCCATAATGAATTAGAAACAATACGTAATACACATCAAATTATAGCTACCTTGAGTACATTGGGAAAACTAGAGACCCACCAACGTTGGTAAGGATTGGAGTAGGGAGTGTAGAAATCTTGAATAACCAACTTCTGGTGAGAAATATGAAGAATAATACTCTATCACACATGTTTGTGTAGTTCAATCCCTCTATCACTACTTCAATATTTAATTGACTAGCCCTCTGCTCCTCTCTTCAAAGAACATAAACACCTATATAATTTTGAATATGTGGTAAACAAATAGGGACCTTATCATCTAGAAAGAGTAACAATTAGATCAAAATGTGCACCTTGAAATCAATAACAACAATATCTATGCAAGAATACCTAATGCAACACATATTTTGAAAAACAAAATTGTTGGTACTCCCTTTATCCCTTTAGTGTCACTTTACATATTCAATTCTAAATTAGTTATGTGGAAAGTGTTGTAACATCCAGCTCTGGTGCACTGAAAAAACTTATTCTTTGAGGACACTTGCTCGCAAGTGATCTGTACTTTTATGATGTTAAAACATTTATCCTTGATTATGATGCATTATGATAGATGACATGATGTTTTACTGTTTGATGTAGACAGGTTCTTTTGACATGATTGTTGATGATGCAGGCTGATGATAGCTTGTCGACCAGACTCACATATGGAGTAAAGGGGCCACACACGACTTTCAGAGAGGTTGAGGGAGAGGCGTGGACAACATCCCTGCCACAACCTACTAGCACTCCCGCCATGGCTCGAACTGTAGGTTAACGATTACCTAGTTCGAGAGGATCCACGATGCCATGAGGGATGACTGCGACAGTCGCTCACGATGATTCTAAGGGGCACGCAATAAGGCAGGGGCCTTATTCCTTAGAGACCTTAGTCTCCCACAAGTTCACCTGGCAGAGTGTTGACTCAAGGGGTTATAGATGTCTACCAATTAGTCAAGTCAGCGAGTGGCACCCTTGGAGCACGTGGTGCATCTTGAAGGGCATGTCGCGTGAAAGAACCACAAGTTGGCGAGTGGCACCCTTGGAGCACGTGGTGCATCCTGAAGGGCACGTCGCGCAATGAAACGAACTAGGCGAGTGGCACCCTTGGAGCACGTTGTGCATCTTGAAGGGCATGTCGTGTTGATGAGGTTGAAGAAACAAACCTAGATGGCCCTAAGACTTTAACGCCTTAAAAAATCCTTAAACAAATTCCCTAACCAAGTGTCACCCAGTTCATAATCTAAGTCCTAAGTCTAAAACTTTTCTAGGGTAAAAATTTAGTCTAACCTTAAGAGAAATACCCTAGAATAAAAATAACATTTTAAACAAAAAAACCCACTCAAGTAATAGTTGGTCTTCATGAAATTCTCGGGGTAAATGACGAGAATAAGAATTTAATTAAAACTGATGGTGTTAAAACTTTGCAAAGAAGAAATTAATACCTAACTTGTGAAAGAACAAAAGATATTAAAAATAAAATGAAAAGATTAATTAGCGCATTTACCTTTTTGGTTTTTAAAAAAAAGAAAAGAAGGGATCAATAAAAATAGGGAAACTAAGTAATAAAGGAAACATAGACAATTAATAAGTAATAAAATTATTTAACGTGTGGGAGTATAAAAAGTTATGAATTTAAAAATAAAATGAAAAGATTCATTAGCGCATTTATGTTTTTGGTTTTAAAAAAAAAAGAAGGAATAATAAAAATAGGGAAATGAGTCTTTTAATAAATTTAAAGAAAATAATTTTGGAGAAATGTGGGGGATGAGTGACACTTGTAAGACAGAGAATTTTTAGAGGGTTTTCATTAAAACTTAAATTAAATGTGATTTAGGGCAAGGGTGGGTCTCAAAACTCGATAAAAAAAAAGGGGGATGAGGAAGAAGGGGATGGATTATTAGCGTAACGTTACGCTACCAGTTTGGGGATTTGACGGATTGCTTGTGAGGAGTTGGGATTTCTCAGCTCGGTTAGCAGTGGTAGCTCGACCTTGCGAGGCGAGCTGGGAAGCTAGATGGATCATCTGGTTTGTGTGTGGCCCCTTTGCGGCTCGGGGGGCTAAGGGGGAAGCAGAGTACCCCTAGCATTTGGCTGGGAGGTACCGGTGTAGTCTCTACAGTCGGTGAGCGGGAGCAGCATGGAGCAGGAGCGGCACGGAGCGTGGACGTCATCGTGGCAGGCTATAAGGCAACGGTATGGTTTGTTTGTACTTTGGTAGAATATGATGCATTATGGCTTATGTGGGTATCAGAATATTGGTTGTATTTGGATGTAATGGCTATTTTATTTCTGTTCCTCGACGATTAAAATTTTGGTTATGGTTATAAAATAATTTTTCTTACTCTGTTGTTGCTTGTCGTTTGGATGAAAGAGATTCTATGACTGCGTTTATATATATCTGTGGACGTTTTCGATTACAGTGGGCATATGTATATTTATGTGAGTTATTTTATCCTGTTTTGAAAAGGGGTTTGTTTTTATCGGAGTTATGTGTGAGTGTGTTTTATTTTCTGAATTGGGTTTCTTCTGTTAGTGTTGTTTCCTTCTCGGTGTTGGCCCAAATTTTCTTTTTATAACTGCAATAACCATAAGCTCTGTGAATGTCCCTGTGTTGGTTGTATTACGTTTTTTTTTCTCTCTGCAAACCGCGTGATGTTCTAATGAAAATACTTCTACAAAACTGCTGGGGAAAAGGCTGAATTTTAATGACTCTGCGATGGCAGTTCTTGGCTTTGTTTTTATAATTAGTTTGCAGTGAAAGTGTCTCTGAAATCTGAAGCAGTCTATGTATTAGCATAGCGTTTCCAACTCCTAAATAGTGAAGCTGCCTGTACATGGTCGTAGATGCATGGATGCGGGGTTATTTATATGGATAAAGCGTTGAAAATTTGCCTCTGTAATTGTAAAGATAATGCACTATATTTCCATTTTTTTTTTACCTCGGTTTATCACACAAGTAATAATAAATAACCATTTCAAACTCTTCTGTAACGGGTGTATGGAGAATTCACCCTGTAATGGAGTATTCGTCTGTAATCGTTAAATACCCTTTTTTGTAATCATTAATTACCCTTTTTTTGTTATTAAATTAGAAGCTGATTGCGTTTACTGGCAGTTTCTTTGGAGTAATGAAATTTGAAACTTTAATACCTACGATTGCTTACCTGGCAGTTTCCTTTTGGTGTTGACTTCGCTAATTAAATTACGGCCATTTGATTATGACTGTGTGGATTTTAATGGCATTTTATTATGACTGCGTTGATTTTAATGGCGTTACATTATGACTGCATTTATTATAATGACATTTATTTATGACTGGGTTGATTATAATAGGGGTGTTTTCTGTCATGATTGTTTTTGGTAAGATCACTATTACATGTTTTATTGGTGTAAATCCCCTTTCTGTGCCCTGGAAATTTATATGTTTAATTCTCCATTACCCATTGTATTGACTTTTGGATAATGTAGTGATAGTTGAATCACCTCTACTGGAAGTTGCCCCTTCGGTAACGACCTTGCCTTTAGTCACTGGCAGCATTGTCCCTGCTCATTCCTGAGCATACCTTCCTATAATTTTTCCTGTTCATTCCTGAGCGTACTTCTGGTATTTTTCCTTGTTTGTACCTGAGCGTACCTTCCCTTGTGGCTGCATCATCGTAAGCATACCTTCCTGTGTATCTTCCTTCACTATGCTTCTCCTTGGCTAAATCACCGAGAAAGAATTAAAATTTTATTGGGTGCAAGGAAATCGTTTTTGTTTTCAGAATTTAGCATCATGCTGCCTTGTTTTCTTTTATCTCTTCACCGTTTTAAGATTACCAGGCTTGCTCTACTCATGGCGAGATATTAATGTATCTTTTAACTGCTTGCTTAAAAAGATTCTGAATATTTCTTCTTTATGGATCTATCATAGTTGGGTCATGCACTAGTTAGTTACTGCCTTTGAATTATGAGTTTAGTTTAGTTCTTCAGTTTAATTGTTAATTAATTAGTTGAATCAATGACAAATTTGCATTGTAGTTGAGTCCTTGAGTTAATGATTCAATTTAGGTTGAAATGATAAAATTACATCTATTCCATTTGATTATATTTAATGAATGAGTTAAGGAGATTAGAAGACTTAGTTAATTATTGAATTATAATTTGGGACGATTGTTAATGTTTACTTAATGATAAATTGCAACTATTCAGTAGGTGAATAAAATTAATTAACGAATTAAGGAAAATTTTAGGTTGTGTTTTATGGCATTCCAAGTTTGACTGAGGCTAAATCCTTGCCTTACATGATAAATCACAACTAACTTTGTTAAACAATGAGTGAGATAACTGATTTTAGGACATTGCCTTAATTATAATTTAAAGGTTAATGTCGCCTTAATTTGACAATTTATAACCATTCTTTAGTCTTGATAGAAGTTGATTTGAGTTAATGGAGTTGGATGCTGCTTTATTCATGGTAGTATAATTAAGGAATAAAGCCATTTGTTCTTAATGATAAATCAACTAATCATTTTTATTTATAATTAATGAAAGAGTTAATTGATTTTAGAATACTGCGTTAACTTTAAATGAAATGCTAGGTTCGCTGTAAATGGAAACTTTTAAGTAGTCAGTATTCTTGATTAAACATGGATCAATTATTTGGTTAAACGTTATCCCAGTTGAGAATAGACTTGCACAATAAGGTCCCGGAATGATTAATTTTAGAAGGTACCTAGATGACATTTTGGATCTATAGTTGCACGATGAATAGCCTTGAGACTAGGGTAGATTGTAGTCCTTGTTCAAACTAATGTTGTACAGGGTCGTAAACTTATGTTTGCTTCATCTGCTAGTGTCGGGCGGGATGTAGACACCTCCTTGTAGCCTTAGTATATAAGTATGTGTGTGTGATTATTTTTTGTGTAAGGAATCCAGTGCCGTATCAAAGGTCTCGGGCCCTTTAAAGGCAGGGTTTCCACTCTTGCGACACACTTGACAAGGGTTACTAGTTTCTGCCTGAGCAGTCAGCTAGGAGCCTATCTGACCTTCTCTCTCTCCGGAGCAGAGAACTAAGATTAAACGCCCTGTTTTCCTGTGCAGAAATAGTAAAATCTACTACTATGGATTTTCCCTTCTATGTTCGTACTGTGCATAACCTAGTAGGTCGATAAGTGTTGCAGTTACTTATAGTGTGCCTTATGTCTTCTTGCTGTGAACATCGTGGTTGCATATTGTTAGTCATCGGGTGGCGATGTAGAGTCAAGTGTGTCTGTTTCCTTTCTACACGCGCGCACACACCTTAAACAAAAATAAAAATTCACTTGTTATCAGAGTTGTTGTCATAAAGAGAAGGCCGTTACATATGGTATCAGAGCTGATTTGATCCGCGACTTGGGATTCCCTGCGACTTTCGTTGACAGGATTTGATTTGATTATATTATTGCTGATCGAGTTGATTGTGTGCATGTAGGTCATCATGGTTAGAGGACGCCGCAGAGGCAGACGATGGGGTGCTAGGGGAGGAGGTGTGACACCTCCAGTAACATCCACGCCTGAGGGGTCTAACCCCCAGGGAGGCGAGCAGGTTTTCGGACAGGAGCAGATAGCAGTTGGTGACGTTGTTGAGATGATGAGATCTTTTCAGCGCATGTTCGAGGCACTAATCAGCCGATTTGAAAGAGACGAGGCCAGGGCACTGGCACCCGCTGAGGTTCCACTGCGTGCACCGACCGTTACAGGTAGCATTCACCATGAACTTGAGAAGGTAAAACTTCCCGAGTTCTTTGGTGCCCCGAATGGCGCCACCGCCGAGGCATGGTTGGAGAATATGGCGATGTGCTTCACACTTCGAGATTATACCTCCAACATGAAGGTCCACATGGTGGTCTTTCAACTGAAGGGGAGTGCTCTTCTATGGTGGAAGACACTCTTGCCGCAACTGAACATGGCCGTGGAAGACATGTCATGGGAATTGTTTGAGGAACGATTCTGAGAAAGGTACCTTTCAGAGGAATTCATTGAGCGTCAAGTCAATGAGTTCAACGCTTTATGATAGGGAGGTCGTACGGTGCCCGAGTACGAGGCACATTTCATGGAGCTGCTCTGGTATGCTCTACACATTAACACAGAGAAGCTCAAGGTCAACCGGTTCGTGTTTGGCCTTAACGATAGCCTGCGTGCAAAGGTTAGGATCTTGATGCCTCAAACCTTGCACGACGTTGTCCAAAAGGCCCTCATAGTAGAGGAGGAGCTTATCAGTGGGGGTCAGACCAGGACTCCAGCGAGACCCACAGGGCAGGGTTCATCTGGCACACTGTAGCATCAGACACCAACGAGGCATACGCTGGGATATTGTGGCTTCCAGAGAGGATCCACTTTCACTACACCCAGACGACCGCCGCCTCAGCAACGAACACCTTATTAGGGACCACAACACCTGCATTAGCGTCGCCCGCAATAGTAGCACTTTAGGCCTGTTCAGCAGAACAGACCTAGGTTCAGGCCGGTGGGCCATCATCTTCTTCTTCGGGTACTGGGACTACTGGGCCAAAGAAGGGGTGTTGGATGTGTGGGGAGCCACACTACCAACGTGACTGTCCTGTGGAGAGGACCAGAGCGTCCGGATCAGCCGAACCCACTATAGTGGGAGATATGGGCAAGGCCCATCGGATTCACGCAGCGGTGAATAACCGCCAGGTAGAGCACCAGTCGACTGTGCTCGAGACAACAAGTACTGTCGCGGACCAGACCCTTAGTATTTTGATAGACCCAGGTGCTACTGAGAGTGTCATTTCTGGTGCAGTGCTAAAAAGGATTAAGGTAAAGGTAGTCAAGCAGAATTGTTTTAGCTTCGTAGAGATGGCTTCAGGAGCCAAACAAAAGGTTGGAGGAAAGGTTACGGGCTGTACGCTTAACCTGGGAGAGTTTGTCATGAGGGTCAACTTGTACGTCAAAATCTTAGGATCTTATGACATTGTGATTGGTATGGATTGGTTGGAATCGCATGAGGCGATACTCAACTGTAATATGAAACGGTTGAGCTTGGTCGATGATAAAGGACAAAGACGTGTGATTGTAGGACGAAACCAGGGAGTATCTCTGAGGTTTTTCTCTTCCTTACAGTTATGGAAGAGTATGCGCAAGGGGTGCAAGATTTATGCGATCCTTGCGCTAAACGATAAGGGAGTAGTAGAAGGTCTAGAACACCTTCCGGTGGTGAAGGAGTTTGCAAACATATTTCCATAGGAGTTACCTGGGATGCCGCCAGAGAGAGAATTGGAGTTTACTATAGACTTGAAACCAGGGACCGAACCGATAGCAAGAACGCTTTATCAGATGTCGACCCCGGAGTTGCAAGAGTTGAAAATGCAACTGAAGGAATTGCTGGACATGGGAATGATACACCCTAGTGTGTCACCGTGGGGTGCACCGGTTATTTTCATACGAAATATGGACGGATAGTGGAGGCTATGCATTGACTACCGTCAACTGAACAAGGCTACAATCAAGAATCAATATCCGTTACCTAGAATTGATGATCTGTTCGATCAATTGAAGGGTGCGACAGTGTTCTCCAAGATCGATTTGTGATCAGGGTATCACCAGTTATGGATCAAGGAGGATGATGTCCCTAAGGCCGCATTTAAGATGATATTTGGACATTACGAGTTTACTGTTTTACCATTTTGACTTACAAACGCCCCAGGGGTATTCATGAGTTTGATGAACGGGGTGTTCTCCGAGTACTTGGACAAGTTCATCCAAGTATTCATTGACAATATTTTGATCTACTCTCGGATGACGGAGGAGCATGGCGAGCACTTGCGCTTGGTACTACAGTGTCTGCGAGAGGACAAATTGTATGGGAAGTTGTCCAAATGCTCTTTTTATCAATCGAGGATTCACTACTTAGGGCATCTCATCTCCGGTGAAGGTATCGCTATGGATCAAACCAAGGTTGAGGCTATTATGGAATGGCCTGCGCCGATGAATGTCACAAAAGTGCAAATTTTTATGGGTTTAGCAGGATATTATCGACAGTTTGTCGAGGGATTTTCAAAGATAGCAAATCCGATCACGGAATTGCAGAAGAAAAACAAGAAGTTTGTTTGGACCAAGAAATGCACGGAAGCATTTCAGAGGCTTAAGGAGTTGTTGACAACAACGCTGATACTAAAGGTCCCTGACATGGACGCGAACTTCTTGGTATGCACTGATGCATCCAAGGAAGGTTTAGGCGGAGTCTTGATGCAAGACGGACGAGTGATTTCTTACATTTTGAGGAAGCTGAGAAGGCATGAGGAGAACTACGCGATGCATGAATTGGAGTTATTAGCCATCGTATATGCCTTGAAGGTTTGGAGACACTACCTTGTTGGACAAAAATTTGAATTAAAGACTGATCATTGTGGACTACAACACATTTTTACGCAAAGCGACCTGAATGTGCGACAACGACGTTGGTTGGAATTGCATAGCGAGTACGACTTCGAGATTACTTACATAAAGGGAACAGTGAATCGAGTGGCTGATGCTTTGAGTCAGAGACCACGCATCTTTTCGGTGTTTCCTCTTCAGACGAATCTACGTGAGAATATTCTCACTTTACAACGTGACGATGATTGGTACAAAGAAGTCAAGGATTTTATTGGACAAAACACAATGATAGTATCCCGATATGAGGGGTTTTATTTTGATAGCGATGGGTTATTGAGGTTTAGAGGTCAGGATTTACGTACCTCCAAATGACGAGTTAAGGATGTTGATCCTGAGCTAGGCTCATAGAGCAGTTTAGATGGCTCACCCGGGAGTCATGAAGATGAGGCCAGACCTTAAATCCTTGTTCTTCTAGAAGGGAATGAAGGCTGACATAGTCAACTTTGTGGCTAGATGTCTAGAGTGTCAGCAGGTAAAGGTTGGGCATAGACACCCGACAGGTTTACTTCAACCACATGCCATTCCAGAATCGAAATGGGAAGTTATTTCGATGGATTTTATTGTTGGATTGCCACTGATGGCAAGGAGACATGACTCGATTTTTGTAATATTAGACACTCTAACAAAGAGTGCTCACTTTATTCCTGTGTGTATGATGTATCAGGCACCCAACATAGTGAGAGTTTTCATCGGTGAGATTGTGAGGTTGCATGGCGTGCCTAAGAAGATTATATCCGATCGAGGATCGGTGTTTACTGGATGATTTTGGACGAGTTTCCAAGAGGCCTTGGGAACCCAACTTAATTTTAGTACTGCGTATCACCCAGAGACTGAAGGGCAGACCGAACGAATGAACCAAACCTTGGAAGACATGTTGCACATGTACGTGATGGACCAACAAAAGCATTGGGAGGAATTCTTGCCTCTAGTAGAGTTTGCTTACAACAACAGTTACCAGAGCACCATTAAGATAGCACCTTTTGAGTTCCTTTATGGGCGACCGTGTCAGACGCCCTTGAGTTGGGATCGGCTTGAGGATAGGGTCCTGGTGGGACCAGAAGCGATCCAAGAAATGGAAGAGAAAATGAAAACCATAAGACAAAGGATTAAAGAAGCACAGGATCGACATAAGAGTTATGCCGATGCGCACCGAGTCGACCGTAGTTACGAGGTCGGCGATCGAGTCTTCTTGTAGGTTAAACCATATAAGAGTTCGATCAAGTTTGGAAAGGGAGCTAAACTCTCTCCTAGGTTCATGGGACCTTTCGAGATTGTGGAGAGAAAGGGGCCCGTGGCCTATCAACTAGCCTTGCCTGATTCTTGAGGCATATGCATGATGTTTTTCATGTATCTGTTTTGAGACATTATATTAGTGATCCTACACATGTGATTGACATGAGTTCCTTGCAGGTATCGGACGAGGGAGCACTCACAGCTAAGCCAGTCCGCATCTTAGATCATCGCGTTCGACAGTTACAATGTCGAACGATAGATCAGGTCAAGGTCCAGTGGGACAGTTATAGTCCACACTCGGCGACCTAGGAGGACGCATATGATATGCGCCAACAGTTTCCATTTTTGTTTGATAGATAGACTTATGATACTGTGATAATTTTATTTCGGCATTTATACTGAGAAACTTCGAGACAAAGTTTAGACCAAGAGGGGGTGTATGTAACATCCCGCTCTGGCACACTGAAAAAAATTATTCTTTGGGGACACTTGCTCACAAGTGATCTGGACTTTTATGATGTTAAAACATTTATCCTTGATTATGATGCATTATGATAGATGACATGATGTTTTACTGCTTGACGTAGACAGGTGCTTTCGACTCAGTTTTATTGAGTGTACAGGGTTTTTGGACCTTGAGGATGCAGAGGCATCGGTGGAACCCCCTTGGACTCCGGATTGAGTCAGGAAGTGTGCTATTGGGTTGATTTATTTACTGTGATATTTCATTTGATTTGATGATATGATGTTGACATTTTTGACATGATTGTTGATGATGTAGGTTGACTATAGCTTGCCGACCAGACTCACATATGGAGTAAAGGGGCAACACATGATTTCCAGAGAGGTTGAGGGAGAGGCGTGGACAACAACCCTGCCATAGCCTACTAGCACTCCCACCGTGGCTCGAACTGTAGGTTAACGATTACCTAGTTTGAGAGGATCCACGATGCCGTGAGGGAAGGCTGCGACAGTCGCTCATGATGATTCTAATGGGTGTGCAATAAGGCGGGGGACTTATTCCTTAGAGCCCTTAGTCTCCCACAAGTTCACCTGGCGGAGTGTTGACTCCAGGGGTTATAGATGTCTACCAATCAGTCAAGTCAGCGAGTGGCACCCTTGAAGCACGTGGTGCATCCTGAAGGGCACGTCGCGTGAAAGAACCACAAGTTGGCGAGTGGCACCCTTGGAGCACATGGTGCATCCTGAAGGGCACGTCGCACAATGAAATGAACGAGGTGAATGGCACCCTTGGAGCACGTTGTGCGTCCTGAAGGGAACGTCGCATTGATGAGGTTGAAGAAACAAACCTAGATGGCCCTAGGACTTTAATGCCTTAATAAATCCTTAAACAACTTCCCTAACCAAGTGTCGCCCAGTTTAGAATCTACGTCCTAAGTATAAAACTTTTCTAGGGTAAAAATTTAGTCTAACCTTAAGAGAAAGAACCTAGAATAAAAATAACATTTTAAACAAAAAAACCCACTCAAGTAATAGTTGGTCTTCATGAAATTCTTGGGGTAAATGATGAGAATAAGAATTTAATTAAAACTGATGGTGTTAAAACTTTGCAAAGAATAAATTAATACCTAACTTTTGAAAGAACAAAAGATATTAAAAATAAAATGAAAAGATTAATTAGCGCATTTACCTTTTTGGTTTAAAAAAAAAAAAAAGAAGGGATCAATAAAAATAGGGAAACTAAGTAATAAAGGAAACATAGACAATTAATAAGTAATAAAATTATTTAACGTGAGGGAGTATAAAAAGTTATGAATTTAAAAATAAAATGAAAAGATTCATTAGCGCATTTACCTTTTTAGTTTTAAAAAAAAAGAAGGAATAATAAAAATAGGGAAATGAGCCTTTTAATAAATTTAAATAAAATAATTTTGGAGAAATGTGGGGGTTGAGTGACACTTGTAAGACAAAGAATTTTTAGAGGGTTTTCATTAAAACTTAAATTAAATGTGATTTAGGGAAAGGGTGGGTCTCAAAACTCGATAAAAGAAAAGGGGGATGAGGAAGAAGGGGATGGATTATTAGTGTAACGTTACGCTACCAGTTTGGGGACTTAACGGATTGCTTGTGAGGATTTGGGATTTCTCAGCTCTGTTAGGAGTGGTAGCTCAGCCTTGCGAGGCAAGCTGGGAAGCTAGACGGATCATCTGGTTTGTGTGTGTCCTCTATGCGGCTCGGGGGGCTAAGGGGGAAGCAGAGTACCCCTAGCATTTGGCTGGGAGGTACCAGTGTAGTCTCTACGGTCAGTGAGCGGGAGGGGCACGGAGCAGGAGCAACACGGAGCGTGGATGTCATTGCGGCGGGCTATAAGGCAATGGTATGGTTTGTTTGTACTTTGGTAGAATATGATGCATTATGACTTATGCGGGTATCAGAATATTGGTTGTATTTGGATGTAATGGTTGTTTTATTTCTGTTCCTTGATGATTAAAATTCTGGTTATGGTTATAAAATAATTTTTGTTACTCTGTTGTTGCTTGTCGTTTGGATGAAAGAGATTCTATGACTGCATTTATATATATCTATGGACGTTTTCGATTACATTGGGCGTATGTATATTTCTGTGAGTTATTTTATTTTTTTCTGAAAAGGGGTTTGTTGTAATCGGAGTTATGTGTGAGTGTGTTTTATTTTCTGAATTGGGTTTCTTCGGTTAGTGTTGTTTCCTTCTCGGCGTTGGCCCAAATTTTCTTTTTATAACTGCAATAACCATAAGCTCTGTGAATGTCCCTGTGTTGGTTGTATTACATTTTTTTCTCTCTCTGCAAACTGTGTGATGTTCTAATGAAAATACTTCTACAAAACTGCTGGGGAAAAGGATGAATTTTAATGACTCCGCAATGGAAGTTCCTGGCTTTGTTTTTATAATTAGTTTGCAGTGAAAGTGTCTCTAAAAACTGAAGCATTCTATGTATTAGCATAGCGTTTACAACTCCTGAATAGTGAAGCTGCCTGTACATGGTCGTAGATACATGGATGCGGGGTTATTTATATGAATAAAGTGTTGAAATTTTTCCTCTGTAATTGTAAAGATAATGCGCTGTATTTCCATTTTTTTTTACCTCGGTTAATTACACAAGTAATAATAAATAACAATTTCGAACTCTTCTGTAACTGGTGTATGGAGAATTCACCCTGTAATGGAGTATCCGTCTGTAATCGTTAATTACCCTTTTCTGTAATCGTTAATTACCCTTTTTTTTGTTATTAAATTAGTAGCTGATTGCGTTGAATGGCAGTTTCTTTGGAGTAATGAAATTTGAACCTTTAATACCTGCGTTTGCTTACCTGGCAGTTTCCTTTTGGTGTGGACTTCGCTAATTAAATTACGGGCATTTTATTATGACTGTGTGGATTTTAATGGCATTTTATTATGACTGCGTTGATTTTAATGACGTTACATTATGACTGCGTTTATTATAATGGCATTTATTTATGACTGGGTTGATTATAATAGGGGTGTTTGCTGTCATGGTTGTTTTTGGTAAGATCACTGTTACATGTATTATTGGTGTAAATCCCCTTTCTGTGCCCTGGAAATTTATATGTTTAATTCTCCATTACCCGGTGTATTGACTTTTGGATAATGCAGTGATAGTTGAATCGCCTCTACTAGCAGTTGCCCCTTCGGTAACGACCTTGCCTTTAGTCACTGGCAGCGTTGTCCCTACTCATTCCTTAGCGTACCTTCCTGTAATTTTTCCTGTTCATTCCTGAGCGTACTTCCGGTATTTTTCCTTGTTCATACCTGAGCGTACCTTCCCTTGTGGCTGCGTCATCATAAGAATACCTTCCCGTGTCTCTTCCTTCACTATGCTTCTCCTTGGCTAAATCACCGAGAAAGAATTAAAATTTTATTGGGTGCAAGGAAATCGTTTTTGTTTTCAGAATTTAGCATCATGTTGCCTTGTTTTCTTTTATCTTTTCACTGTTTTAAGATTATCAGGCTTGCTCTACTCATGGTGAGATATTAATGTATCTTTTAACTGCTTGCTTAAAAGGATTATGAATATTGCTTCTTTATGGATCTATCATAGTTGGGTCATGCACTAGTTAGTTACTGCCTTTGAATTATGAGTTTAGTTTAGTTCTTCAGTTTAATTGTTAATGAATTAGTTGAATCAATGACAAATTTGTATTGTAGTTGAGTCCTTGAGTTAATGATTCAATTTAGGTTGAAATGATAAAATTACAGCTATTCCATTTGATTATATTTAATGAATGAGTTAAGGAGATTAGAAGACTTAGTTAATTATTGAATTATAATTTGGGACGATTGTTAATGTTTACTTAATGATAAATTGCAACTATTCAGTAGGTGAATAAAATTAATTAACGAATTAAGGAAAATTTTAGGTTGTGTTTTATGGCATTCCAAATTTGACTAAGGCTAAATCCCTGCCTTACATGATAAATCACAACTAACCCTGTTAAACAATGAGTGAGATAACTGATTTTAGGACATTTCCTTAATTATAATTTAAAGTTTAATGTCGCCTTAATTTGACAATTTATAACCATTCTTTAGTCTTGATAGAAGTTGATTTGAGTTAATGGAGTTGGATGCTGCTTTATTCATGGTAGTATAATTAAGGAATAAAGCCATTTGTGCTTAATGATAAATCAACTAATCATTTTTATTTATAATTAATGAATGAGTTAATTGATTTTATAATACTACGTTAACTTTAAATGAAATGCTAGGTTCACTATAAATGGAAACTTTTAAGTAGTCAATATTCTTGATTAAACATGGATCAATTATTTGGTTAAACGCTATCCCAGTTGAGAACAGACTTGCACAATAAGGCCCTGGAATGATTAATTTTAGAATGTACCTAGATGACATTTTGGATCTATAGTTGCACGATGAATGGCCTTGAGACTAGGGTAGATTGTAGTCCTTGTTCAAACTGATGTTGTACAGGGTTGTAAACTTATGTGTGATTCGTCTTCTAGTGTCGAGCGGGATGTAGACACCTGGTTGTAGCCTTAGTATATAAGTATGTGTGTGTGATTATTTTATGTGTAAGGAATCCAGTGTCGTATCAAGAGTCTCGGGCCCTTTAAAGGCAGAGTTTCCACTCTTGCAACACAGCTGACAGAGATTACTAGTTTCTGCCTGAGTAGTCGGCTAGGATCCTATCTGACCTTCTCTCTCTCCGGAGCAGAGAACTAAGATTAAACGCCCTACTTTCCTATACAGAAATAGTAAAATCTACTACTATGGATTTTCCCTTTTGTGTTCGTACTGTGCATAACCCAGTAGGTCGACAAGTGTTGCAGTTACTTGTAGTGCGCCTTATGTCTTCTTTCTATGAACATCGTGGTTGCGTCTTGTTAGTCATCAGGTGGCGACGTAGAGTCAAGTGTGTTTGTTTCCTTTCTACACGCGCGCACACACCTTAAACAAATTTTTTTTTTCACTTGTTATCAGAGTTGTTGTCGTAAAGAGGAGGCTGTTACAAGTGTATTTTAAGGGATATATCACTCTTGTTTTGTTTTCATTTGAGACCCATCAATATTTAGCATCAACATTTGGAAAACCCTTGCCATATTTCTTTATCCGAATATCCTCCTTTCTCTATCGATGAGTCCCTCTCCATGCAAATAATTCCTTGGTTTCCTCTGCCAACTTTTTGTAGTGTGCATGGAAATCCATTCTTGAGATATTATATACTATTAATCATAACCACGGTTCAATTATTGACCGAGAATCAAACATCTCATACTATATTGCTACTCACAAAATTACCATTTATAGTATATATTTAAAATAAGAATATTGGCAGTCTCACTATAATCATTTATAGACTTGGCAATGTTGGAAGATTGGTTGTTTTCATTGACGTCAACCCTTGTCATTGGTTTTGTACTGCAAGATTGATGAAGGTATTTGGACATGAAGGATAGTACACATGTAGACAAAACACCCATGGATGGATATTATACATAATGTTGTTTCTGTTGGTAGGTGGCACATCACGTGGATCCTCATGGTTGAGGAGAAATGAATTTTTGAAGATGACAAAGTGAATTGAAGAAGGAAGTACAGGTCAACCCTGAAGACAATTAAAGTAAATAATTACAAAATAAGAAGGTGTCAGGTCGTCCCTAATGTTAAAAGGAAGTGACATAAAGTGTATAAATACATATCATTATACATTCATTTTATACACACAATTCGAATTTCAGAGGAAATTTGAAGTAAAGAAGGCTGGATTTCAAGGGAGGATGAAGTCATTTGGTGATGTGTTCTAAGGTATGTTATTTACATATCATCTTACCATTTTCTCTATGCGATAAATTTTTTTCTAGAATGATTAAGATGGTGAAATTGGTATGGTATTGAGAATACATGTCTAGGTACCTATGGTAAAATTTCATCATTGTATTCACTATAATTTTGGAGATACACTTTGTGGAAGATAGGGTTTTTGACTAGTCTTGAAGCTAGTCATAAACATGTGTTCTGGGTAAAACAATCGTAACTTATTCATAGAGAATCCAAATAAAGTTAGACCAATTTCATTGGAAAGAGTATGAGATTTAGTTTCTTGTGTGTGAATGTCAGAATCTAATGTTAAATATTGAACGTGGGGCATTCTGTATAAGTTCACTCTCTTGAATAAACTAGAATTGAATAAGGTCTACCATTTTCTCTATAACTTCTTTTTGGGGAGGATTCAAGGAGTGAAACTTGGAGGAGTTTCAAAAAATACAATGAGTAATGTTATCTACATGATCAAAGTATTCTAAGAAGTGAAGAATTGCAGAAGTTGAAAAATTTTGAGGAAGCATTATCTGGTTCTATGTGATGGTTAGTTGATGGTGATGATTTAATGTAAAGTTTTATTATCTCTCATATATTCTTGGGGGAAGGAAGGGGAAAGGATGGAGAGGCAAACCCTCTCTTGATATTGGAGGATTTTATCTTCCTTTTGTAGGTTTATCCCTCTTTTTATATTTGGAATTTGGAGCTACCTTTGGAAGTAATTACTTCCCTTGAACAATAACTATTGATTATTTCTCATATATTGTGCATGGCGTATTGGTGTAACTCTTATATTATTGTTCATTTCTCATTGTATATAATTGAATGTTTTAAGTATAATTTGTTTTTTTTTTTAAATTGTACTTGATACCGATTCACTCCCCTCTTAGTATCACCAATTTTATTAGAGTGGGTTACCTTTAGTACAATTTAACCACTGGAAGGAAGGTCATAAGAAGAAATGGAAGACAACATTCCAAATGGGATTCCACCATTTGATGGAAGCAATTTTGAATATTGGAGTAATAGAATGGAAAATTACTTGAAATATCTTGGGGAAGATGTTTGGTTCTCAGTTTCTTCAGGATACAATGCTTTGAATAAACCAAAGACTGCAACTCAAAAGGAAGAAAAAAGGAACAACAAATTGACAATAGATACCATCCTGGATGGATTGACAGATTCAGTGAAATCCAAGGTGGGATCACGTGGATCATAAAAAGATATTTGGGACAAGCTACAAGAACTTTATGCAAGGGAAGAATCATAAGAATAACAAGAAGTTGAAGCAAATTACAACATCTCATATTTCAAAGAAGCAAATAGAGGTCATTTCTTTTTCTTTAATTGTGAAGGAGTAGGACATGTTGAATTTGAATGTCCTCATCCAAGGATTGAAAGAGTTGACACTGCAGAAGAAAATTCCAATGAAGAAGAAGAAAATCATGAAGAAAAAATGATTCAACAAGAAGATGAGAATCTTAAAAAATTGAAGCATGTTAAGATTGAAAATAGAAGCTCAAAGAGACGCATATGAAACTAAGAAGTGAATTGGGTAGTTGTGAAAATATAGTTGTAAGCTTGAAGAAACAATTAGAAGACTTTGAGAAACTATGAGAAGAAACCATTTCTTTGAAAAATATACTTGAAGAAGTAAGAAGAATAGGAGAAGTAAGGAATGTCCAAATGATGAAGAAAGAAGAAGATTGTGAGAAACTTGAACAAGAATTTGTCTCATTGAGGAAGATCTTAAGAAACTCTCAAGTGCCAAAAGAATTAACACATCTTAGATTCATGGGTGAAAATTCATACAAAGAAGATGCAAATACCAATAAGAAGGTTGAAGAAAGAGCTATACAGATAGTTGATGAGAAGTGGACTAGGATACCAGAAAGAATGAATGCTTACAAAAGAGATGAATATCCAAGAATACCTCCTACCTTCATGATTCAAAGATGATTCAATCAGTATGAAGGAAAATACAGGAGAGTAGATCATGAACCTAGATGGACTACATCACAAAGAAGGTCACTTACTCCCAGGTATCAAAATTTATTTCTTGGTCATTTTTATACTTGCAAAAATTTTGGACATAAGGCAATTAATTGCAGAATCAATGAAAGGAACAACTATGCAAGAAACATGAATGGTATAAATAGAAAATATTGAAATAATCGTGGATGTTTCAACAGAAGTTATAGTTCATTTTCCCCATTGATGGAAAAGAATAGTGTATGCTACAAATGTAATTATCTTGGTCAGAAAGCATGAGATTGCAGATATATGAATGAATATGTCCCTATGCCAACCAAAATATGGAGAAGGAAAGAGATTGCAAACAATGAATATTATCGAATAACATTGATCGTTGAAGAATGTATAGAAGAAGATGAATGGTACATAGAAAGTGGATGTTCTTCACACATGACCGAAGATCAAGACAAATTCATCAACTTAAAGAGAAAGGGTGGAAATGTTGTATTTTTAGATGACTTATCTGCCAAAATAATTGGAAAAGGTGTAATAGAGCTTGGAAGAAAAAATGTAAAAGAAAAGAATGTCCTATTGGTTGAATACTTGAAGCATAATCTACTTAGTGTTAGTAAAATGTGTGATCAAGGATATACTGTCACGTTTGACTCATAAAGATGAAAAATCAAAGAAGAAGGTCCAAGAAGATTGGTTGCAACTGCAACAAGAAGACCAAGTAACATATACGTCCTAAATCCATGAAAAACATCCAAGGAAGAAAGAGACCATATAAATGAAGTTTTATTAAGTGCTATATGTTTAGGGGGAGTAGCCCCAAAGAAGAGAGTTACCTTTTTCCATTAAACTCAGTGGGAGCATCCCTACCCTTTTCCATTGATGTTAAAGGGGGAGATAAATTTGGATCATGATGACAGTGGAATCATGAGTGTTGCCATCAATGACAAAGGGGGATATTGTTGGAATATTGGTTATTGTCATTGATCTCAACCCTAGTCATTGGTTTTGGATCGCAAGATTGATGAAGGTATTTGGACATGAAGGACAGTGCACATGTAGAAAAAACACCCATGTATGGATAGTATACATCATGTTGTTTCTGGTGGTAGGTGGAACGTCACATGGATCCTCATGGTTGAGGAGAAATGAATTTTTGAATATGACAAAGTGAATTGAAGAAGGAAGTATAGGTTGACCGTGAAGATAATTAAAGAAAAGAATTACAAAATAAGAAAGTGTTAGGTCGGCCCTAATGTTAAAAGGAAGTGACATAAAGGGTATAAATACATATCATTATACATTCATTTTATACACACAAGTCAAATTTCAGAGGAAATCTGAAGTAAAGAAGGCCGGATTTCAAGGGAGGATGAAGTCTTTTGGTGATGTGTTCTAAGGTATGTTATTTACAGGTCATCTTACCATTTTCTCTATAATTATTTTTATAGAACAATTCAGATGGTGAAATTGGTATGGTATTGAGAAGACATGTCTAGGTACATGTGGTAAAAATTTCATCTCTTTATTCACTATAATGTTGGAGATACACTATGTGGAAGATAAGGTTTTTGACTAGTCCTTAAGGTAGTCATAAACACGTGTTCTGGGTAAAACAATAATAACTTATTCATAGAGAATCCAAATGAAGTGATACCAATTTCATTAGAAAGGGTACAGGATTTAGTTTCTTGTGTGCAAATTTCAGAATCTTATGTTAAATATTGAGCGCGGGGCATTCTGTACAAGTTCACTCTCCTGAATGAACCAAAATTTAACAAGGTCTACCATTCTCTCTATAACTTGTTTTTGGGGAGGATTCAAGGAGTGAAACTTGGAGGAGTTTGAGAGAATACATTGAGTAATATTATCTACAGGATCAGAGTATTCTAGGAAGTGAATAATTGCAGAAGTTGAAGAAGTCTCAGGAAGCATTATCTGGTTCTATGTGATGGTTAGTTGATGGTGATGATTTAATGTAAAGTTTTATTATTTCTCATATATTATTGGGTGGAAGGAAGGGGAAAGGATGGAGAGTTCAAAAATATCTTGATATTGGAGAATTGTATCTTCCTTTTGTAGGTTTAACCCTCCCTTTATATTTGGAAGCTGGAGCTACCTTTGGAAGTCATTACTTCCCTTGAACAATAACTATTGATTATTTCTCATTTATTGTGCATGGTGTATTGTGGTGTATTGGTGTAACTCTTATACTATTGTTCATTTATCATTGGATATAATTGAATGGTTTAACTATAATTTGAAAAAGTTTTTAAATTGGACTTGATACTAATTCACCCCCCTCTTAGTATCAACAAACAATTTTTATATTCTTATAATTAGAACATCGACAATGATGCCTATGGGGCCCAAGGCTGTTGGATTGGACAAAATATTACATGACATGAAACATATTCTTGTTTGGTTTGTTTATCCTTTTATGTTCACATTTTGACTTCATTCAACTAACTATATAACACATGAATCATTGAATTTGTCCAAGAAAAGTAGAAAACCCAAAAGCTTTGGAAAAATCAAAATCCCCCACAAAACCACCCACTAAATCATCTACACAACCACATAATAATTCATCTACACAACCATCTACTAAATCATCCACAAAAATATCCATCAAAACATCCACAAAAGTCCCCACTACTAACTTGCTTACAGGTAATAAAAGGGATATAGGGAAAAGAATTGTTGTAGGGATCTCAAAGCAAACAAAAACTGAGGAAATTGTTGAACAATTAGAATATCTAGAGGACACACCATAGGTTTGGAGTAAACAATTTTGGATATTTTTGGAGAATAATGTGGTTGATGAAGAATCTCATATTTGAGGTAGAAAACCAGGTGGTGAAGGTGAAAGTGGACCTAGAGCGGGGCGAAAAAGAGAGCGAGGACCAATAATTGGAGGAAAACGAGAAATAATACTAGAATGAGGAGTATAAAGAGAAAGAGGACAAAATTATGTAAGGGAAACAACATGAGATGAGGAAGAAGAAGAAGTTACTTTCAATTTTCCAATCTTAGACATGCCTACAACATTTGGTAATGAGCTAAAAATGAAAAACATTCCACCTTTAGTTCTTCCTAATTTATATGGTATGGACTCTGAAGACCTTGATGCATTCATGTTTGAATTTGATATTTTGTGTCACACATATTGATATGTTGATGATGCTTACAAGCTTTGTTTGTTTCTTACCACTTTGAAGGGCATTTCCTTAAAATGGTTTATGGGATTAGGAGAAAGTACCATTGGATATTGGGACACCATAAGGAAAACTTTCCTTAAGAAATATCAAGATTATTGTATACTTGAGGATTCAAAAGAATACATCTTTAGAATGTCCCAACAAGAGGATGATAGTTCACTAGAGGACTATATCGAGAGGTTCTTATACAATTTGTAGAAATCAAAACATAGTACTTTAAATTTTGATGTTATTCATACCATATTTTTAAAGGGAATTCAAGATGAATATATCAATGTTATTAACCTTATGAAATCCAATGAAATTTGATCTCTACCATTTGAACAAAATTTTGAGATGTTTAAGTATTCTAGAGGGAAAGCTAAGGCTGGAGAAGGACATAGCGACATTATTTCAAAAGTCGCCAAACTAGCAATGAGGAGTATTGGTAGACATGAAATTGGTAACTTTCTAGAAAATTGCAAAACTGAACTTCTTGGTACATTAACTTCTAAATTTTATGCTTTTAATTATAAGAAAATACAACAACATGAAACAACCTTAGCTATTTTTTGTCCTGGGTGTAGAGAGAAACATCCTAAAAATGAGTGTCCACTAAATAATGTTCAAATTTGTGGGATTTGTGTAGAAAATCATGTGACAGAAAGTTGTCCTTTGCTTCCTGGACTCAAGGAAATTTAGAAAGGAGATAATGAGTGTTAAGAACCACATATCAATATAGCATAGAAAAGCCTCAGAAAAAGTACTCAACGCCTTAAAAAAGAGATAATTTCAGATAATAAGCCTGTTCGAGGGGGCAACCTCCTTTTACCCCACTTAAATGTTCAAGTACAAGATGATTCAAAATGAAAATGTCTCCTTGGTATATATAGGAGACTAGGAGGTATAATTACAACTAATGGCCGAAATTCGACATAAATAAAATAACATTACTAATATAATATGCCCCAATTAAGGGGTAATGAGCCAATATTAGGGCTTAGCATGCCCCTCCCCTTGAGACAAATGTTGTCCACAATGCTTGAGTAACTCTGGATGCTTCTGTATAAAATACTCATCTTCCCAAGTGGAATCTTCAGCGGGTAGTTTCCTCCATTTAATGAGATACTCTGAAATGAATCTATTCCTCAGCTGGCGAATTCTTGTGTCAGTGATGGCTTCAAGCTCCAATATGATTTTTCCTTCCTCTTCAAGTTCTGAAAATATAGTTTGAACTGGGATCTTGTCGCCTATAACCTTCTTTAATCATGAAACATGGAAAATTGGGTGTACTCATGAAGATGCAGGCAACTCCAATTTGTATGCCATAGTACCAATCTTTTGCAACACCTTATAAGGGCCATAGTACTTTGGTGATAATTTATTATCTTTCTTGGCTTACTTGAGGGACATCTGTTTGTATGGTTGGAGTATTAAAAGCACCCAATCCCCTACTTCAAAACTTCTTTTTCTACGATGTTGATCTGCTTGTTGTTTCATGCGATTCTGTGCCATGGTTAGGTTGTCCTTTAAGATTTGGAGAAATTGTTGTTGATTCTCGATGTGATCTTCCACTGCTTGAACCTTAGATTTTTCTTTTAGAGAAGAAGTGATGGAAGGAGGGTGGTATCCATAAAGTGCCATAAATGGTGTCATTTTTGTTGCAGTATGAAAGGAAGTGTTATACCACCATTCTTCCAAGGGTAACGATTTGAACCATTGTGTTTGTTTATAAGAGACAAAGCAACAAAGGTAGCCTTCCAGAAATTTGTTCACTATCTCAGTTTGTCCATTAGATTGAGGATGATATGATGAGCTATGAGCCAATTGAGTACCCAAACAAGAAAATAATTCTGTCCAAAAATGTCTAGTGAAGATGGGATCTATGTCACTTACAATAATCTTTGGGCTGCCATGTAGGTTTTGAAATGTCTCCATGAATGTGGTGGAAATTGTACTAGATTTGAAGGGATGAGAGAGTGCACAAAAGTGTGCGTACTTGTTCAATCTATCAACAATCACCATGATGACACTCTTTCCTTCAGACTTTGGTAACCCTGTGATGAAATCCGTGGAATCCTCCTCCCAATGCTAACTTGGGATGGATAATGGTTGTAAAAGACATGGGGTCTTAATTGTTTCCACCTTATTTTGTTGGCAAACCAAACATTTTGCCACAATCCTTTGAACATTAGTTTTAAGGCCATCCCCCAAAAAATCTTCTTGACTCTATGGTAGGTTTTCAAAAATATCGAGTGCCCTCCTACTGGAGAGGTGTGCAATTCCAATAGTACCTTTTGTTTGAGTTAGGAGTTCTTACATAAGTATAAGCGATCTTTGTACCATAGTGAATCATTTTTCCATGTAAATGTATTTGATGCATTGGAATCCTACTGCAACCTTTGAATGAGAGTCCACACTTTTTCGTCATTCTTCCATTCATCCCTTGTTTCTATTATCCAATCGGGTTGGATGATCGAGATAGCACAGACAAATGCCTCAACATCTTCATCCTTTCTTGAGAGTGCATCTGCCACAACATTTTGCTTCCCCTTTTTATAGATGATTTCAAAATCATAACCCAATATCTTGGTTACCCATTTTTGTTGTTCTTCTGAAGGTAGTCTTTGTTCCAAGAAGTACTTAAGACTATCATGATCTATTTTGACATTGAAGTGCCTACTTATTAGGTAATGATGCCATTTATTCAATGGATGTAGTATTGCCATCATTTCCTTCTCTAAATGGGTTTGTGTAAGTCCTTTCCCTTGAGTGGTTGACTTTCAAAAGCCAGAGGCCTTCCTTCCTGCATTAGGACAACACCAATTCCATTTCTTGAGGCATCACATTCCACAATGAAGGTTTTTGTGAAGTCTGGAGTGGTCAAGTGATCAGGGGATCAAATTTTGCTCAATTTTCAAAGTGCTCGGATTGAGATGAAAACAATATCATTGCGTCCGTCTCATTTTCCTGATTCCGGCAGTATATTTACTTTCGCAAATGGAGTCTGTATGGAGGAGATATCGCGATTTGACCGCCAAGTCAAATAGGGAAAAATTTGGGATGCTGACTGTACCTGTCCGTACAGTCCGTACAAACACGTGGAGGGATGTACCATCATGGTGACATGGCAGTTTGATGATGTGGCATGTTTGTATTGGATGGTGGTTGCCCAATGGAGTGTTGACACGTGTCATTTGTAGCGAATAAGGTTCGGACACGTGGCCCAATCCATTGGCGCCACGTGTCACTGTGTAATTGGTTTACATGGTTACATATATGTAAAATTTATATGGGGAGTCCACGGGGTTCGACCCCCGGACCTTCCCCATTGCCAAAGCCTTTGAAACACTCCGCTAGCCGACATACCCGCACTTGTTCCTTGTTTGAAAGGCGGGAAATATCATATTTAACTTTACAATTGTGTTATGTTGGAAAGGGGGGTCGAACCGGGGCTTAGCCCTGACCCGCGGCTATATGAAACATATATATATGACCGTAGCGTATACAGTAAATCCCGAATATATGGCACGCATTTATTTATATTACATTGTATTTGCAATACATTGCATTGCAATGTATTTATAATATGTTTATTGTGTTTTGCGTGGGGTTTGAAACCACAACCTGCGTATTTACATTGGCGTGGATTTTTTTCAAACGGAAGTTTGTACAGTTGGAACGGTTAAACTCCTTTTTGCGCCCAGCCTTTGGTCTTATGGCCATGTGGCCCAGTGCCGAGGCGATTAGGGGCTGGAAGCGCCCTAACCGTTCTACGTTTTGGACAGGTGTGCGGTTGCGTACGAGTCTTGGTTTTTTTCGCCTTTAAAGAGCGTGTGTGCTAGGTTTGAAGCACAAGGGTGAGAATTGTAGAACTAGAGACAACATAGTTGAAGGGGGAGAACTTCAAGGAGGCTATCTTCTTCATTTTTCGACCGTTTCAGGTGCCGAAAGAGCCTAGACAGGGGTTTTGGGACGCTGCGGAGCCATTGAAGCAGTCAACTTGTTGATTTGAGCACTGTAAGACATATTTTTAAGCACTTTGAGCAATTTAATATAAAAGATCCATTTGGAGGCTGGACCAGGAGATGTAGCCCGGAGTGGGGTGAACTCCTTTATCAAGTTGTTGTGTTTATGTCTGATGTTCAATGATTTATGCTGCTGTCTATGTTTATTTATACATAAGTAATCCTTTATTATGTGTTGCAAATTGATTCAGTTGCTTTAAACACATAAAATTTTACTTGCAATTAATTTAATCAAGTTTATCAAGTCTTTTTCATTTTTAGATCAAGTTGGTATCGGAGCAAAGGTTTTGAAGACTTGATTGTTTGCAAGTTTTGTTTCTGATGCTCACAAGGTTGAAACTCACATGAGGAGAAGGTCAACTTGTGGATCCAAGTTCTTATCCGACGAGGAGGAAGCAGTTTCGTTCACCGCAGATTGCAGAGAGACATTCACCAAGTATGGCACATGCAGAAAGTCATGAATGTGTTCCGGACGAAGATGAATATCTCAGACAGGCTGTCATCGAGTTGAGAAACATGATGAAGATTTTGTTGGAATGTAACATAATGTCGCAGGGTGAAGGCTTTAATCCTTCAATGCATAAGGAAGGCGGTGGTGACAAGTCTCCAGGCAGAGATGGAGGGAATGGTGCTTCTCCACCACCCTCTCCTCCTCCATCCTCATCTTCTTCTTCTTCTTCTTCTACCAGTTCGAAGAATCTTCCACATTCTCCAAAGGGGCATGGTAAAACTCCTTCGCAAATTCCTTCATTAAAGCTTGATATAAAATTTGAGTTGCCAATTTATAATGGAGAAGTTAATGC
>ML784361.1:210033-247686 GCA_009831015.1 Picea engelmannii
AGAAGAGTTGATTCAAGGAGGAAATCAAAATAGAGGAGAGTACAAAAGATAGTAAGGGGTGCACGTCGAGGGGCTAGAGCCAAGGTGATGGGGAAAGAGATTGCACTGGGAGTAAGTGATAGAGAGTGTGTTTTTTCAGAGTGGATCATAGATGAGGATAGGCCGATGAAGAGGCACGATGCTGAGAGTAGGGTATCTAGTGAATATTTCAAAAGTAGTGGTAGTAGGGGTCAAGATGATAAAGTATTTACCCCTTGGTTGTTGTGGAGTGCCACATTTTCAGAGGAATATGTGGCACCGAGTAGAGGCACTGAGGTAGGAGAGGATGAGGAAGGACCTCCAAGAGGAGGAGAAGAGGATTTGGCAATAGTGGATGGTATTACGTGACTGCAGGCAAGAAACTTTCTGGGTTGCCTCACAAGAAACGTTAAAATAATATGGAGTTACCCCCCCCATTTGAACCACTCCCCTTGTGCATTTTTAGCAAATAAGAAAGAATGACATATAGAATAACAATTGGAGTATAAGAAAGAGTATGATAATAAAGGAGATAATACACGAGAGCAGAAGGAGATGAAGTCATCCATACCTTTCAAGGAAGAGTATCGGTACCAAGATCCCCGACACCAAGAAGTCAGTCATGAGGACATAGTTTGATATTGAGGATGGAAAATCCAGATAGTACCCTGATATTACTAATTTTCCATGGGATTGGTAAGGATAATGCAAAACAACATTGGTTTACATGTGAGGTGATATGGTATATGAAGAGGATCATAGATGAAGCATTGAATATTGTGCAATTGGAGTCCATTTTCAGAAACACGACCTTGATGTGATACATGAAGTACAAGGCCACTATTCCAGTGGGACAGAAAAGGTCCTTGACAAAGATTAAGAGAGATATTCTTAATGAGTTATAGAAGCCTAAGTCAGAATCTCAATGCATTACAAATATTAAGGAGATCAAGAAAAAACTAAGAGAAACCATGTGGGATTATGACCAATGGTCCAAGATCCTATTAGATAGGATGAAATTCCATATCCAAGATGTGCAAGATAGAGAATGGTTCATTGTTGGGTTACTACCCCATATCCAAGTTCCACTTACCCAAAATAAAGTGACAACTCAAGAAGAGATAGTGGAAATTGCAATGCACCTGGAGGAGACACCAAGAGGAGACACCAGGAGGAGGAGAAACATCGATAGGTTTGGTGCAGGTGCAGTCCCAAATTTCCAACCTAACGGTGTAGTTTCAAGACACGGAAAAATAAAAGGTGGTGTGTAAGCATGTGTAGTGTACAACGTGTCGATCAGAGGGGCATCGTAGAGATGAGTGTCCTACATTGGTAAATTATATGGTGATGAGAGCGTGGAATCCATTTCTGATTGGGCCTCAGATGGAACAGTGTGAGATTTTTTTAAAATGGGGATGTATAATATCTTGCTACCTAACACTGGAAAAATATCAATAGTCGCATCATACATTAGAGGAAATTTCAACTCAAAAGTGTCCACATAAGGAAAAATCAATAAATTAATAAAATAATTCCATGTAGACAATTTTTTAATATTCTTTTCTAATATTACACTTTCAGTGAAGATGCCCATGGTTGTTTTACTTTTATCGAGGGTAACTTAAATATATATCTTATATTAAAATTAATTTATGATCACCATGTTCAATGCATTGTTTTCCCCAAAATAAGGAAAGAATAATAAATACACAATACCATGTTAAAAGTTATTAAACCAACTATCCAAGGTGTAATTTTCCCCAATAAACTATTAAATATTATTAAAAACAATATATAAAATAATACATACTCAAAATTATATAGGGTTAAAATAAAGCTGTCGACCATTGACCAAGGGGTGAATGTGATTGAATCTAAAGGGCATCCTCTCATTTTTGTTTCCTCAACCCTTGTTGACAAAAATGGCTGTGAATTCCATTGAATTGGAAACCCTCCTCTTAGGTTTTCAATTTATCCTTGAAGATCTCATACATTTATTTTTCAAATTCCACCATGGCCAAGGGATGTATGTGATTGAATCTGGAGGGTGCACTCTCAATTTTAGTTCCTCATACATTGTTGACAAAAATGGGTGCGAATGACATTGAATTGGAAAACCTCCTCTCATGTTTTCAATTTTTCCTCGAAGATCTCATGCATTTATTTTTCAAATTCTTCCTTGGCCAAGGGGAAATTGTGATTCAATATGAAGGGCCTCCTTTCAACTTTGGTTCCTTGTCCATTGTTCACAAAAATTGGAATGAATTCCATTTAATTGGAAACCCTCCTCCGAAGTTATCATTTTTTTCTCAAAGATATCATGTAATTTTTTCTCAAATTCCATCAAATGTGGATTGATGACACTAGTTTGAGTAGTTTTTCACCAAAATATGGCCAAGACAAGAAGGATTTGGAATTGAGTCTCAACGTTTTGTGGTAAACTTTCCCAAAATATACACAGGTTCGACTAAAATATCTCTAAAATTCCATCAAAGACATGCCATGTTTCTTCTGATAGGTATGTTGTTTTTGTGGTAAATTCTCTCAAAACATTCACAGGTTCGACTATATATATCTCTAAAATCACCAGCTAACATGGGGTATGTTTCTTCTAATATGTATGTTGGTTCCTCTTGTGGCTTGCAATATTGTTTATTTTGTTGCACTGTTTACACCAGGTGTTTGTTCTTTTTAGGAAATCAATCTAATCCCTCTTGGACTAGGATGTTATCCAATCCTTTGAATTAGTATATTATTTTGATATAATTAGGGAAGACAAAGAGAAAACAAATCCCAACAAATATTCCTTATCTACTTTAGCATCCAAGGAAGCTATTTGATGCCATGATTTCACTTGCTTCACCAACTTGTTAATTTGTAATTCTTGTTGATTGGTTAGAATTTTGTGATGATTGTAGTATGGACATATTTATAATCACACTTTCCCTCAATATGGAGTATATGGGTTTCTTTCATTTGTATGTGTAAATCTGTGCTAGTCCTAGACTTAGAGCAATTTGAAATTACAAAATTCTGGGATTTTCATATTTGAATTTGGGATAGAATTTCTTATCATTATTACCAATTTGATCATGGTTAGGACTTTATAATAGGTACCACATACACTCCCAATGATTATTTATCATTCTTTATCACTTGCTAGTCATTTTGTAAATTTTGGGTAGTGGCTTACCTAAAAGACAAAATATCTCTAAGAAATTTTGTAGATCTATAACTTCATTTCCTTATTGTTCTGAATGTTATTCGATAATATAGTCGTGTTAGAATTTTCACCATGTCATGTAATGATATATTTATTAAATCCTTGAGTTGTTTCTTTTTATTAAACATGAACGATTATTTTTTTATTAACAAAGGAGATGAAGCATAGGCTGAATCAACATATATTTACATAGTTTTCAAAAAACAAGGTCGAATGGATAAGAAAGAGACAATTCTTACTATGGCCTTTCAAAAATATATATGTTCACATGAAGCAACATAGGTTGAATCAATAGATATTTAAATATATTGCAAAAAAGAAGGCCAACTAACTCAATAATGCACTTATTGAAGATCACCAATAAGACCTCTATCTCCATCAATGTAGACACATGCACAAAAAGGCTACAATGTTTAAACATCACCAATGAAAAGGATATATGATGGACCAAATATTACTCTTCAATTTCATTAGATATACAAAAAGGACACACTTCAAGTTCATTAGCTAAATAGAAAAATATACATGTCTAGGATAGAAGGAGATTTTAAAGATTTTTTGTTGTTTTAAGTTTGGTTTCTTGTATTCTATTGACTGTTTTTTAATTTATGTTGTCTTTAGATGAAAACGTAGAAGAATAGTTAGATGTACCATATTCTACAAGATTCCTGACAACTTTGAGGTATTCCTCAATATCTAAAAAAATATATTTTCCTTAGAATATCTCCCAAAATGTTCGAAAGTACAACTTTGATTTTCTCATTTTGGTATTTTCCAATACATTTTGATTTTCATAATATCGTTTGTCTGTAGGACTCTCAAACACATAAAAATATTGTAAGAAAATATCACCGTGTCACCCACATAGGTTTAAGTAAGGATATGGCGCCAATCTAGAAACAAAATCGTAAATTGGTCCCGAACATTGATTACAATGCATTAAGAGAAGTTGGAACTAAAAAATTGGATCTTTGGGTAAAAGGAGAACCCTATTGAGTTGATCCTATGTCTAACTCTCATCCGTATTTCAAAACAATAACATGACTATGCCGATTTGTATGCCATGGAAGTAATGTTCTTCTAGGACACTGTAAACACTTAGAAGGTAACCACATTTCCATTTAAAAGAAAATTCAAGATATTAATATCCAATTATAGCAGCTCCATCACTCAAATATGATTTAGTATCATGAAAACATGAGATTGACCTAAAAAATAGTAATGTTGAATCAAATTCATGTGGAAAAACTTCTTGAAGATAAATCCAACTCATCAAAAGAAATTGAGAAGTTCCAAACTAATATCTCTTGTCTCCAAAATAGACTCTCTATGATCGAGAAAACTACAATGGGGTTGAGGTTTAGATCAAGAGAGATGAAACCAATATTATGTTTGGAAAATAATGGAGGTTCCTTTAGAAAAAGAGTGTTTGGTTTGAATACCCTATTAAATCCAACTTCCATTGAATAAAAGTGCCATAAAAGCACTGCTCAAAGAGCTAGAATTTGATGATTTGGGGAAATAAGTAGTTAACCAAATAATTGCAAACTTAAACATTGATGTAAAGGATGTTCAAGGAGTTTGTGATGATATAGGGATCAACATGAAAGCATATACAAGTCCTTTTAAATTTCTAAGAGAGATAATGCTGAATGGTGGCATTAAGAATATTTTTGTTCCTCGCCATTTTCATGTGAAGAAAGAGTGTGCACTACGTAACACAAAAAATGTTGATTCATTGGCAGACGCATATCAATTAGAAGTAGTGCATGAAGTTGCAAGTGAAAATTTTCCATTAGTTTAAAAAAATAGCATGTGGTATGATTTAGAACATGTATTACAAATGATGGTGAGGTACTACGACATCTCTATTGAGGAGACATGTTGGAAGTTGATTGTTGTCCTAAAGTCGGACGAGATGGAGTTAGTCAATAGAAAACAAATATGAAAGAGTTTCAATCACATTAATGAATCATGCAAGAGATCCATGCCTTGATAAGATAAGTGATAAATATTTTCAAGTTCAATATAAAGATATCCTTTTTTGGTTGGGAATTTTTCATAATCAACAAGGAGTCCCATGAGCCCTTGAAATTGTTTTTCAAAAAAAACTTTATATCATTAATTAAGTCTTCACATGTTGCATGGGAAAATTACATGTGGAAGGATATGCTTCATATTTTGTGGAATGGAATCTTGTATCTGATTTAAAAAATATCAAGTGTATGTACAACATTTCTCATGATGAAAATGCAATGCACAATTGCTTATATTGCACGCACAAAAGACAAAAAGATTGAATTTGGAAAAGTGGTATTTTGAGGTGTCCTCAAAACCTTCCTCCTGACCATAATGAACTTAATCCAAATGTAGATGCAATTCTTCCTATATCTTTGATTAAGGTGCACATGTGCACTTTGCATGTATTTGTGAGAAATGTTGATAGGATGGTGTATTTATCTATTATGTTTGATTGGAACAAAATCCCACCATAATGAACTTAATCCAAATGTAGATGCAATTCTTCCTATATCTTTGATTAAGGTGCACATGTGCACTTTGCATGTATTTGTGAGAAATGTTGATAGGATGGTGTATTTATCTATTATGTTTGATTGGAACAAAATCCCACAAGATGAAAGTAAAAAGTCAATTGAGACAATTCAACAAGTTCTTTCAAAAGCAAGTTTACATGGTGGAAATGTTAAAATTGAAAAATATATTAAGAGGTCAGATACAAGAGGTAATATACCAACAAAGCCATCAATGCCAGGAGTCAAGGCACTTCATTTTCTTGAAAATAAATGTGGACATGGATGTTTTGGGTTTTATGAAGACTTCATTGATGCAGAATATGGTGGCACTAGAGGAGGTCATGAGTCATATAGAAAGAACAAATGTTCTTGGAGGTCACTTTCATCTTTATTTTTGCTGATGGATAATGAAAAAACCATTGAAGGTGACGCAAAAATTTGTTATAGACTTCATAATAGAAATGAATGAGTCCTAGGGAGAGAACCATATGACACATTATATGGTATGCATATTAATTTTCATCCCACCAATACTTTAGATACTATTATTGTAAATTAACTTTATTTGGTACATGTGTTTGGTACTCACATATGTTTGTAGCATAAATTATTTGCACATGGGCCATGGTTTGCAGAAAAAATATCGAATCTTGGTCATTTGGGGTACACAACATATAGAGAAATCAATTAAGATATCTTATACCATTTACCATATATAAACACATAAAGGAGGGGGTTCTAATCATTTAGATGTTATTGTGCAAATGGGTCAAGCCTTTTATATAAGTAAAATGGTTGGATTTAAGAGGCAATGTGAAGTTACAAAAAAAATTGAGATTCATAGAGTTATAATAAAATAAGAGATAAGTAGAAAACATAGGAGATATAATGTTTCTGAAGGTGGAGTTGGGACAAGTGCAAGGTATGGAATTTGTATGTTAACTTTTCTACCTTCTCCATTTAATTTATTTATTGTTTTTAAAGTCTCATTATTGTTTATTTTTGTAGATGTGACCAACCTTCAAAAAGCCATTCAAGTTGCCTATATGTGTATTCTCTTCAAAATTATTATGTAATTTGTAAATTTTATCTGCTTCACGAAGCTTATATTATGTGTGTCAAATAATTACCTAAGGCTAGCTAGAAAATATGCTTTTTGGTATCAAAACTAACCCAACTCCACAATCATGTGGCACATGTATATAATTATGGAGGATCACACATAGTGTTATTTATCATCACATTTCCAATGGTTTACATTGTATCAGATCAATTTTTCTTGGTTAGCATGATCCCACACACAGTGGTAGCTAGCATACCCCCAAAGTGAGGAAAATGGAACATTGACGTGAATACAAATGGTTATGTTGTTCAAAGATCAAGGGATTTTGTTTTTGGATGGAAAATGAGATCCATATTCCAAATCACATGAGATGGTCATCACCTCAACAATTTGTATTAATTTATGATATGTTACCTAGTCCATCATTTGTGGACTATGAAGGTCATCGATTATTTAACCTACCTTTGGATGTCTACATAATATTGTACTCAATAGTGCCATCAACCTTTTGTGGTGACTCTTTTTCACATTAATAAAATTGTCTTATGTTATCTTATATCATCTCTTAGATAGTATTGTGTTATCAAGACTTTCACCTAATCATGGATGTGGTTGTTCTACCATAATATATGCACCAATATTTCATCATGGGTCATCCCTACTTTAATTTTTTGTTTTCAAGGTTGTTAATATATCCTACCATAACCTCCACTAAGATAGAGTAACTTATCCTATCTAATCCTAAACTAGAATGTCTTAGACTAACCTACCTTACCTAGACTAGATTTCATTACCCTAGCCTAGATTAGAGCTTGAAACACACGATTTCAATATTTTACACAATTTTATAGTTTCAAAGGAATGAAATAAAAATGTATAATAACAAAATTGTGACCCTATATAACATCATATTCATGTTTTAAATAAAGTATTATGAAACATTGGAAAACATGAAAACTGGAAATACACAGAATCAAATAACTGAAATCATGAAGAATAAAATCTCTTTTCATTAAAACATGCAATCTTCTTTCCACAGGAAAAATACCTCTATTACATCAAGTATTTACTCTTTTATACAAACTATGACCATAACCAAAACTGGTTATTTGGAGCTATTTTTTAGCTCTCCAAATTACAAAAATATTTTTGACTTTACAAATATACTGTTTTGATGCAATCAAAATATGGATCTTTATTTATGGAATTTCCTAACTTTCTTCTTGCTGTTTTGATGATTCATTCTTGCATAAACTGAATTAGAATGTTCCAATCCTCATTTGAAGGATATTGGTATGATAATATATTTCTATAAGCAATATCCAAATCTGTATATTTTTGATATGAAGGAACGATTGAAAATAAATTCTTTATTTTTCATAGTAGATAAAAGTCATCAATTAAACTATCTATTATTACTTGAACTCTTATAACTCTTGCCATTTTCTTGAATTTATATTCATTTTCCCTAAATTTGAACAAAATTTGTTTGTAACTTTCAAATGTAACAATTCCTCTTTTCTTATTTGAACAAGTGGGTAAACCCATATGCACTAAACTCTCAAACTTGTTTGAGAAAATTTATAAATTTCTTGTGACCACAATACATTTGTTTTGAGCTTGTTGGATCAAATTCCTCTCTGTAAAAACCTTTTTTGTTTCCATGAACATTGAAGTTTGATATTTAATTCATTTTCTTCTTAACTCCTCCTTAGATATGGAATTAAGAAATTTTATGATCTTGGTTTATGTATAAGGTCTATTACTCAATTCTTGGAAATCTTGTTGTATGGACCTCTCTGCATCATTTTCTAATGATGCTTCTTCTCCAATAAACTTGAAGTAATCCCATATATGGGTAATTTATGTTATAATTTGATCATATATGAGATTCCTTACCCCAATCAAATATGGTTTTCCAACCAACTTACCATGTAACTATTCCACATCTCTGTGCAATTTATATTTAACCTTTCAATATTGTGTAATGATTTTATCTTTGTCAGTGGATTGTTCTCTAAATATTTTTATTTCATAATTTTGTTCAGGCACTAATCTCTTATGTTTTTCAATCTCAATCTCCTTTAGATTTAAATATGATAAGGTTTTAGCTAATTCTTTAGATGGGTCCATTGATCTTAAAGACTAAGAAGAAAAAATATCTTTCCTCAAGGCTTCAATTTATTGTTTATAAATAGCCATATGGTCATTCATTTGTACCATTTTTCTCAATATTTGATCTTTTTGTTGTTGCACTGCCTATAGCTCAAGTGTTTGAACATGATCAATTTCTAGTATATTGAGATTTTTATTTAATTTTTGAATTTCATTTTCTTTGGTCTTAATGAGGGCTTGTATAAATTCAACATCTTCGGGGTTTTCTCCCAGTCCAGTCACCCAATGCTCAAACTCTTCAATTCTCATTTCTTTGGTTCCATTTTTCAAATTTTCTTGTTTCAATTGGTTTTGAATATTACCACTAATGGTTTATAACTTCTTCATCCTAAGATAAACTTGCATCACATCCCTATTAACCATTTCTCTAGTATTTCTATGTAAATCCATCTTTGTCAACAAATTTGATTGCATTCAAATAGAAGGATAATTTAGCAACCTTGTAATTGTCAACAATTTTAAATATCCGACCTTTTGGTTCTAGCACAACAATATTCAACTTCCCTTTCTCATAATCGAGAGCATATATTAATCTAGTTTGAGATGATCCTTGGCCAAAATTTTGAGGATACATTTCCTTCTTGATTTTAAAATTATTTTCCTAATTGAATTAAACTGAGAGAAAATTTTCTTATCCTCTGATTAATATGCTTCCATTACTTCTTTTCTAGCTCTAGTTCCCAAAATGTGAGTGTTTTTCGTTGGAAGAAATTCTATTGTAACTGCAACATTATTTTTTGATTATTCTCATACACTTTGTGCTATTTGGCTCTTGACTTCTGGTTGTTCCTTTGTTTTTTATTTTTATTGTATTTCCCTCATTCTGACTCTAAAACTATTGGATAATATTATGGATAAGTTCTCTTGTTTATCTTCTCATGTTGTTGTGGAGCTTCAATAACTGATGAATGTGATGGTTGAACTAAATCTTGCATTTGAATCTATAAGATTCTTTGCACATCTTCCTAGTTGTCTTGATTTTCTAATGGATTCAATTGAGGCTTTGAATGATGGCCATATGGAATTGTACCCATTTTTGTTCTTTTATTAGTGATGATAAGATGAGGATCATATGCCTATACTTCTCCTTGTTGAAATCCCATTTCTTGGAGAAGCTTCTATGCAACTTGGATAGTTGCTCTAGTATTCCCAATGAATGGCCCTACTTCCTTTTTCAATTTAAAATTACCTTTTGTTTCTTGGAAGAAAAATGTATATAATCAAAATTCAAACTTTGTGTTATATATTCTAAACCAAAGATTCCAATTGCTAAAAATTTAGGTAACATGAAATCTTGGACATTAGCACCAAAAATTATGATCTCTCTATGATCTTGAAATAAATATCAATCTCCCACTTTTGTATCAGGACTCAATTGTAACAATTTCTTACACTTAGGGAACATTCTAGGAGGAAATTCTTCATGAATAATAGTGTAATACATAGACATAAACTGGTAAATAAATTGAGACAACCCTAAATTTTAATTCTAATGAATGACTAAGGATGGGTTTCCCATTTCATCTTGAATTTTCAATTCAAGATGCTGAAATTTAGTATCCTGAAAATAGATGAATAAGTGTACCAAATAGGACTGGTATATAAAATATATGTTATCTTGAAATTATTGTAATTTATAATGAATAAAAGAAACTAGATATTCATCATAATTGAACTTGATAAAAGGTTTAATAGTAAAAGGACAAATGGATGTCATAATTCCTAGGATCTTGTCATCATCATAGCCTAAAATTTCACATATCATCATTATAACATGCCTAACAATGTCGGGAAATATATTGCTTTCATAGGTGAAAGATTTTTCAGGAACACTTGTATCTTTATCTAAATAGGATTGAAGCAAAGTAGCTTTATCTTGGGAACGTAATTCCTGAAAGTATGAAGCTACCACTTCTTCATTAAAAATTTGAATTTCATTTTTTTCAACCAGTTTTAGCATTTCCAGAATAGATTGAGGATTTAAAAAAAACAATACTAACCCATTATTTGATATAACAAAACTTTGAGATGGAACATATTTTAGGGAACATAAAGACAAAAATTCTGGAAAATGATGTGTCTACAAAATATTTTAGGGAACACCAAGACACAAATTTTGGAAATTTTGGCCTTTTTTCTGAGGATATTTTTCAGTGATATTTTTCCAAAATTCGACAAGTGATTGTGGGATCTGCAGATATGAGCGGTTATTTATGTATAATTTGGGTGCCCCTAGGGTTTTTGAGCACACTGAATCCATTTTTACATTCAAAAATGCAATTTAAACAACATAAAATTGTGATTTCATGCAGATGTAAATCGTTGGATTCCGACGAAAAGAACCAAAACGTAGAACAATTAGACAACGCCTGAAGCAAGCATGAAAATTGATATTTAATTAAATGAACTGAATTTATTCAAAAAGAAGGTGACATTATTGAACAACTTAGTTGAATTTAATACAATTTCTTTGTGGAAAAAAATAACTAGCACAATCACATTCACATTTAAGTAAAAGAGGATAATATAAGTAAACCAACGCCATTTTCCACTTTTTAAAATTAATAACTCCAACATATATCAACCATTTTTACTTAAATGATCAACTTTATGGGAGGATTAATAAATTTGTAAATTAAAAATAAAAAATATAACTCCAAACTATATTTATAATGTTAAATAATTAATTATTTAACATTATAAATATATTCTATAATATATATAAACGAATATGCTTATATATGATATTATTAATATATGATCACTTATTGGAGTGGGGACTCTTGGGATGGTTTTCCTTTGTCTAAATCCTCCCTAGTCTGCATCATGACACTTCTCACTGAAGCTAGGGTGTTTCTGAGTTAAGGAGGCTATGATTCTATATTGATGTACAACTTGGTTCCTAGGAACGGTCCTACTCCATTCGACATTGATGTCTATATGGTGGAATATTCGAAGGACTCCTTATCCAAGAATCATATTTTTGTTAGTCAGGAATAGGTGTGAACTCAGTCTTCCAACTTGGTTGGATGCCACAATATGGATCAAACACTTGGCTCGCATCACATGGTCCCTTTTCTCGATTCTCTATATCCCCCAGTTATTTCTCATGTTATTAAATCCTAGAATTACTTCAACCCTATCCCTATTGTGCATTCTGAGAGCATAGAGATTAATACTGTCATATCCTCTGAGGTTCCTCCCAAATTCTCTGAATGTCCAGACCAAATTTGTGTTAATAATAATAGTCTTAAGTTGAACATCAAATGTTTGAAGACCCGAGGGGAAAGGTCAAGTTGGTTCTGGGTTATGATGTAGACTATTGAATGGATATCATGCAGGGAGGAGAATACCATGTAATTGGTATCCATTGAATCAGAGTTGGAGTTACTATTCAACACGAGTCGACAAGGGGTTTTTAATGACGAGGAATTAGAAAGGTTAAATATTTTGGAGGATAGAAAATTTCATCTACTGAAATTGAAAAAATCTTGATGGAGGTTGAAGATTCATGTCAGTTGGCTTGTGGAGGGTGATACAAATACTATTTTTTTCTATAACTTTCTAAACTATAGGAAATCCTATATTACGATATGGGAGATTGAGTGTGGAGATAGAAGAAAATAAAAATATTTTGATGGTATTGCATCGATGACATGGAACACTTTAGTTACTTGTTCAAAGAACCTAATGCATCGCACATAGCTAAGAAGACACATATTATCATACTTTTTCCTAGAGTAGTGGATCAGGATCTAAATGCCAAACTAGAAGTAGAAGTTACCAATGAAGAATTTAAAGGAATTCTAATCTCTTTTAAGAAATCTAAAATTCCTGGCCTAGATGGGTGGATAGTGGAGTTCCACCTTGGTTTTTACGAATTGATGGAGGCAAATTTTTTAAAATTCATAGAGGAATCAAGAATTTTGGGCTTGGTGTCTAGGGAAGTCAATTAATCTTTTTTGGATTTAATTCCTAAGTTGAATGAGAAGAAATCATTTAAATATTTTAGGCCCATTTCGTTGTGCAATTTACTATATAAGATGATTTCAAAAATCATAGCAAACTCGTTAAAAGGATTGCTTTCTCAGGTAATTTCAGAGGAACAATTTGGTTTCATCTCAAATAGAAAAATACATGATGAGGTTGGAACTACGCAATAATCATTCCATTTCATCAAAACAGAGGAGGATTTAGTTATAACAATGAAAATAGATCTATCTAAAGCTTATGATTGGGTTAACTAGTTGTGATTAGGACTGGTATTATTGCATACCAATATAAATCTTTCGATTTTTAACTGGATTCTTAGGTGCATATCCTCATCTTCTTATGTGGCGCTTATTAACTGATCTCCATCGTGTTTTTTCAAATCAACTAGACTATTAAGTCAATGATGCCCTATTCCACCTTTTTTTTTTTTATCATTGAAGGTTTGAGTAGAATAATTATGAACGCAAAAATACAAGGTATGTTAAAATGATTTAAAGTGTCTTCTACCATATCATTATCTCACTTGTTGTTTTTCAACGATATCATCCTCTTTGGTGAAGGAATTGTAAAAGAATGGGAATCATTCAAAATCATACTGGAGTTGTTCTGTGTGGTGACTAGGATACAAATCAACATACATAAATCATAGTTTCTCTTCCATGTAGTCTAGGCTAAGGTAGAATCTCATATCCTCAATATTTTTCCTTACCCTAAGAATCCATTGGACATCAACTTAAAGTACTCAATTTTATACTTGAAGCCTAATATTTATCATTATAATGATTGGTTATGGCTATATCATAAAATATACGTGAGAATAACCAGTTCGTGCAATTGATCGCTATTATCTAGTGGTAGGATTATTCGGGTGAATACTGCTATGGAAATAATCCTTGTTTATTGGCTCTCAATTGAACATATTCCAAACAACATCCTTGACAAAATTTGGATTTTTTATTTTTATTTTTCTGTGGATAGGAAGAAAACAAAGAGAAGGTATACCCTTAGTGAAGTGGTCAAACTTAGCATGGCCAAAGACCTATGGTGGATGGGGGCTCAAAAATATTTGTTTCTTTGCTAAATCATTGTGTGCCAAGAATTTGTGGAGAATTGTTGGCACTAAGATATGCGATGTTTCTTCTTCAATAGATGCATGCACACACACTAGCCTTTATAACACTGGGGGGTTTAAGACCTAGGGTTCATCTAGAGCATGTCCAACAAAAACCCCTAAGCACCGACATATCAATCCTTGATTGAGGCTGAGGAAGGTATCACTCAAGATGTAGAGAGGATCACAGAGATCATAAGGTCTTGTGTTGGGGATGGAGCATAAACCATAATCAATAGAACTGCAAATGGCATCCATGAGCATGTTTAACAAAACCCGATAAGCACCGACATATCAATCCTATGTCAAGGCTGAGGAAGGTCTCACTCGAGATGTAGAGAGGATCACAAAGACCATAAGGTCTTGTGTAGGGGATGGAGGATCAACCATAACCAACAAAACTACAAATGGCGTCCATGTAACTCATATCCAATGATCTAATGAAGACTAAGAATTAAAAAAATACATGCACATGTGCTACTCATTCATCACAAACAAAAAATAGAACATAACTACGATATATTTATTACTGAATGTATTCCATCATATTAGAGATATACAATGTGTTGAATAACTGAGTTTCAAAGCATAAGACTTCATCTCATTACTATACAAATAGTGGGAATACAAGAGTATACACCTTGCGCTAAACTTTAATACTTAGATAGATACAAGACACATGAGACTTATCCATACAACATAGGATTGCATTAGGCTAACTCAGATCTTTGCTACTGATGCCTTCCCAAATTAACCAACCTCTTTTCTAAACTGAGAAATCTCTTTTATATTTTTTTTTCCTGTTGAGGAGTGTTGTCCTTCACCATTATGATCGACTCACTTGTATGATTTAATGACCTCACATTCTTATGGGAGCTACCATGGCTCCACGTAGGTTCTCCGTATAAGGGGAAAACTTAGTTGCCCTAGACATCTCATCTTATTTACACCCCATGTCTCAATTTTTTGTTGGAAGTAATCATTCCAGTAGATATCCTGATGATTCCTTTCTTGATTCACTTAGTCTTCTTCTTGATTTCCGATGCAACTAAAAAAATTATGATTGACACAATCAACTGGAAAAACTTAGACCGATGCACCCTTGACCACCTTTAGAGTTGGTGCACTACTCAACAAAACCCAGTCTAATGCATGCACTATGGAATTCTTTCATGCATCTCCTTAGTGACTCACAAAACTACTATATGAGCGTGTGAAAAACTGGACCCAAAAATTTGGGTGCCAATAGGCCCCCACCAACATTACCTGGCTCATCCTCAAGCCATTTTATTCATATTCCTCAGGGAGAAGTGTGAGAAAGAGTATATCATCTTTGTGCAGGAAAGTTGTGATTGTGTCCAGGTACTTGAATCGACACCTTCGTAGGAGCCTGCTAGGAACTACAACCAAGAAGCACATCTTCCTCAAGAGAGCATCATTCACTGCTTGTCATGTTGTTTGGGGATGAACAAACTGAGTAGGAAATCTCTACTGGAGAAATATTGGGGGTTCTAGAAGAGGTGTTAGGGTGAGAGTGTAGGGATATAATGAATGGGAAGGCCAACAAGATGTCACCCCAACTTATGTGGTGTTGGGGTGAAAGAGGTTCAGATGTTGGTAGTGGGGGAGGGAAATTTCCTGAGAAAGGGCTCATCTGAATAGAGAATGGGATGAATCATGGTGTATAAGTGTCCTCAATGGGTGTAATGGGGAGAAGAGTGTCTGTGAGCCAAAGAAACTGAGTGTTCAAAAAGAGGGGAATCACAATGATGGTATGGGAAGGGTTGGAAGAGGGTAGAGGAACCTCTGGGGCTGCTTGGTCGAGAGGATAAAGAAACACTAATGGAGAATCGACTAAGCTATGCCATGAGGGGGCAGCTGGGGAAACACTATGATAAGATAGTAAAAAAAGGTGAGGGTTGGGGGTTGGAATGTAGGAATATATAGGCATGATAGGGAGAGAGGAGTTTGGGAAGGGGGATGGCGGGAGGGGTGAGCAAAAATGATGTGAATATTACAAAACATAAGAAGATCTAAAATGTAGATTGGTCGTATTGTAGAGGGTTATCGAAGAATATGATGTTATGATTGAATAGTTACTTGGGGTATACCTGAATGGTTCATCTGGATCAATACCTACATGACCCATACTGAACAATCCTTCCGTAATATGCGGGAAAGTACATCACCACAATTTGCAATTTCGATTATCTATCTTCAACTATCACTAGAAGAATCTCCCTTGTGAAGATGAAATGCTTGTATTGTCAAAATGAAATTTACATTTATGTCGACTAGGAATTGTTTGAAACATTGTAAAATATATACTAATACGATTGAATTCCTCTTTAAATGCTGACAAAAACATTAACTAGCAATTGAACCTTGAGGGCCATAGTACACTTTCAATCTTTTTCTATTAATGAGACCTTTGAGTGGTTGTCCTTGTAAATTTTCCATCTTGGCAACACCTTCTTCAGTGATGTAGACCAGTATGAATGGGCCTAGCTAGCACATACATATATGAGAGATCTAGGATACAGGATTTTATGGCGAATGTTACAAACGTTCTAGGCCTTTTGTCTATCTTTTTACACCTCTTGGATGAATCCTGCCATTATATGGTCTTATTTGAGTTCCATAAACTCAGCCAACCTGTGCTGGAGGGACAAATCATTGATCATGTGAGTCGCCAATGCAACTCGAAGACTAGGAACCAAAAATTCTATGGGCATGGCCACTTGTTTCCCATAGACTAACCTAAATGGTGTGTTCCTAGTCATCTTTTTGCACGTGGTTTGGTAAGTCCATAAAAATGTGTGGATACCCTGATCCCAGTCACCACGATACACATTAAAAACTTTGGTTAAGGAATGTTCTAAATTTTTATTGAAAGCTTCAACCATACCATTAGCTTGAGGATGATACAAGGTGCTCTTCTGGTGACATATCATGAGTTCTTGATTGGGTTGATGGATAGTTTCATTCAGAAAGTGTGATCCTTGGTCACTCATCAATATGAATGGACATTGAAATCTAGTGATAATATTTTAAGAAATGAAGGGCGATGAAAATTTTGGCTGTACAATCCTTAATTGGCACGACTTCAACTCATCTTGTCATATATTTTGTGGCAATGATAATGTAGCACATGTCTATGCATCATGTAGGTAGATTGATAGGTACAACAAAGTTGATGGCCCACTTCTTGAAAGTTTCAAGTGTAGTCACTGGGATGAGGGGGGATCTCATCTCATTAGCACGACTTTCCCACCCATTGACATACATCATAACGTTTGCAGTAATCCTTAGCATCAGTGAAGAGAGAGTGCCACCAAATTCCAGTGTGTACAGCCTTACATGTATTGGCCTTGTCAACATTATGGACCTCAACAATTCCTTTGTGTGCCTCATATAGGATGGAATCCCATTCATTTACCAAAGCATAAGGATGGAGGATTCCATCCATACCCAACTTATACAAATGCCCGATAATCAACTTGTAATCAACACTATGAGTCACTAGTTGGCAATGTCGTGGCAAAGTATATTCCCTGGGACCTTGTCCAAAAATAAGGAATTCAGATATTTCAACAAGTTGATCTAGGATAGATTCGATGTGGAATAGTTTGGCATCAGGAATCTCATCATTGAGGCTGCTAGAAAACTCAGCCATCTCAATGCGCAATAGATGATATGTGCCCACATTTTGTTTTCTTGGTTTTACCACGACCTCAAAGTAAAATTCTTGAAATAAGAGAAACCACTGGAAAATGCGGCCACCCAACACTAGATTATTGACTAGATACTTGAGGGAAGAATTATTCATGAATAATTTTAAGATGGACCCTAACAAGTAATGGTAAAGTTTTGTAGGGAATATACCATAGCTAGGCCTTCTCGCTCGTTGGTTGTATAATTATGCTTAGCATCAGAGATCTTTCAGCTAGAAAAGTAGACTAGATGATCGATACTTCCTTCCTTTATATGGGATAGAATGAAACCCAAGGAGATGGACGAAGCGTCAATGCGAACATGGAAGATATTGGACCAATATGGGAAAATTAAGATGGGTGCAATACCTAGTTTTCCTTCAGGGTATTAAAAGATTACTGGAATTATGATCATTCATACTTAGCATCTTTTTGTAACAATCTTTCAAATGGGGCTGCGATCTAAGAATAATTCTGGATGAACCTTCTGTAGTATTTGGTATGTCCCAATGTTGCACGTATCCCCTGGATTGAAGTAGGGTATACCTTATCAAGGATGGTGGCCTCTTGGCTAGGTCGACTAGAAAGCCATATTTACAAATGACATGTCCAAGTACTATACTAAAGGTAGTAAAAAATATGAACTTCTTCTCATTCAAAGAGATTTACATTTGGCGATATCAATCGAGCATTAGCTGGAGAGCTTGTATATCATATATTACTAGACTGAACATAGTCCAATCATCCAAGTATACCTTTAGAAACTTATGGATAAACTCCTTGAATGTTGCTACCACTATTTGAGAAAATACTACGAGGGAATTTTTTAATCCGAAGGGAATGATTGTATATGCAAAGGAACTCAATTTGATTGCAAAGGTGGTTTTTGCATGATCTTCCTATATGATCCGAACTTGATGATATCTTAAGAAGCCATACATGAAGGAGTAGGCTTCCCTTCCTCCAACATTATCTAGCACCTCATTTGTGAATAGAGTTGGGAAAGGGGAATGGACGCAAGCTGCATTGAGGCTTCACAGACCACACACATCTGAATTTCACCGATTTGTTTTGGTTGAACAACCATGGGATTGATCCAGTCACATTCTTCGATGAGGAAAATGATGCCAAACTCCATCATATGATCTATCTCCTTTCAGACTTTTTCTTTGTATATAGGATTTAGATGGTGGGGTCTTTTCTTGACCGACTTGGAATCTAGTTTAAGTTGGATCTTCATAGCTCCTAAGGATCCTGTGATTCCCTTCATCTCAGAAAAAATTCGAGGAATAAGTATTCATACTCCTTTAGGAGGTCAACCACCTGGGTGATGGTTGCCTTGTCCCAGTAATCCCTAATAATAACCATGTTTGGTGATTCCTCTATCCCAATATTGTGTTTCTTAGTATTAACAAGGCCATTATAATTTGGTGTAGTTTTTTCAACCAACCTTCCTTCTAGAGGGAGTTCTCCTTCGGATTATCGGATTTGGATGCCTCAGGGGTCATCATCGTCAATGTTGTCCATATTGATCTTCCAACAATGAATTGATTATTTCAACTTGGCTAAAAAATGGTCATATGAGTAGACCACTAGTGGACTACGAACTTTTGGTTACCAATGAAAAATAAAGTCCTTAACCTGACCAAGATCCTCGTTGAGGACTAGATTGTTTGAAGAAACCAAAATGTCGAAATGAACTGGGAAGTCATACAGGTCCACCCACTTGTTTTCCTTCTGAGTTCCTCTTGGATATACCAGCTCTGTGGGACCATATCCATGGTATGGAAAAATCAACGTACCCATTGGGATTGAGGGATGTTCTTATAAGTCTAGCATTATTCACAAAAAGAGATGTGTTTCTGAGGATCCTTAGTCCTCTTATATTGGTTGGTTATTTCTGAGTTAGCGATGGGATGGAAGTGCACTTGTATGAACTCAAAAATATGTTCCCAATTTTGAATGGTCAGGTGATGAGTCACCCACCACCATGCTAGGCCCCATGAAACATGACATCCATGTCTTGAAGTCTCTGCTTGGTAGGGATGGTCTTTTCCATTTGGACCAGGAACATCTCCATTGGTCTAGTACCATTAAAACATGGGGCATATGGGAGTTCCGACCCTATCCATAGCACTTCCTCTGTGATTCAGGCACACCACCTTGTTGATATTTCATACATATTACTCTTCCATCTATCCAAGAAATATTCAGAATCTATTTCATATGACTTAACACTCCAAGTTAACTCTCCATTTGTGGTGGGGTTAATGTATTCCTCGCTTCACCCCATGACCTTGTAAATATTCTCAACTTCCAATATTTGTGCATCCTCGTCGACAGGCTCATTGTAGTGGTCACCTTCATATGGATCTAGTAGGGTGACCATGTGCAAGGTATCAGTATCAATTGACATTTGGATCTTTTTCAAATTCAACACTGCATTGTTATCAAAATACAGGTCAATTCCTAGTAAGGAAGGGTAGGGATACGACTTGTCCATGATTTCAATGACTTCAAAGTCAACCTTTGTTCTTATCCCTTCTATGTTTACCTCAACCTACACTAGCCATACAATGGGGTAAATCTTCTACTGGTTGGCTAGTTGAAGTTGAATGGGTGACCAAACCAACTTTGGTTTCCCCATCACTTCCCTGGACTTCTTTGGTAAAATATTCACATCGGATTCTAGATCCAACATGACTCCATCCATATAAAAGCCACCAAGCTCAATTGTGATATTAAGGTCTTGGAAAATGTTCTTTTTCTTGCTGACCTCAAAGACATCCCGTTATGGAAGCAGAGCTGCAATGATGGTATCCTCTCCTTGTTCTTTCATGCAAGAAGTTAACATCTAAGTCAAATTTCTTGAATATTTTGGATCTCCTAGAAAACACAAACAAAAATGCAATAAGGTATTGACTTGATCTTCTGCCTCTTCCATGCGACTGAGTTCGCACAAAGATTCTTCGCTCGCTACACATTGCAACTCTTCTTGGCATTGCTCATATGTATCTTGCTCAATGTGTCACATCATAGTCTATCTATGTGCTTCTTCTATTGATACTTTGGTGGTGTTCTAGATTTCTTTGCACACGCAATATTCCTACAAAGACTTATACATTTCATGCTGTAGTTCTTTGCGCACATGTTCTTCCTCCAGTGACTTCTGTGTTTCCTGTTGTAGTTTTTCACGGATCTAGGATTCTTCTAGCGACCTCTGCGTCACCCTTTGAACCTCCTCCCGAACCCGTTTCTCTTCAAGGGACCTTTGAGTCATGCATTGAAGCTCCTCACATGCTCGTTCTTCGTTGAAGGCACATTATGCATCGCACATAAACTAATTCTATTGAGTTGCATCAAAATTAGGAGGGGGCTAGGGGGATTTCTGGGTATTTCCCTTTGCTTTTTGACCTGAAATTTATCTGTGTTTGAAATAGTCCCGTGTCTTTTCCCCTCTATGGGTTACTATGTGGGATTTTCCTTCTCCATTCTTCTTCTAGTTTTTTCATGGCTCGACATGTACCATGTTACGGTTACCCTTCTCATCCTCCCACTTTTTCAACAAGTCTAGAAAATCTTCAGTTACGTGTTTGAGACTATAACAATATGCATAAAGCATGCATGACTTAGTGGAAAACTGTGAGACATGACCAATCTCACTGCAATTAAAGCATGTGGGGGTATTCCACCTCCTCCACCATATCCTCATACATGACCACGTCCATACCTACCTCGAGGTCCTCCTTGATATCCATCTCCGTCGGAGACCTCGTTCTTACCACCCTTTTTTTCCTCTTATACCTATAATGCATCTTGGGTGTTATCTTTCATCATTTGTTGGGAGAGAGAGATGTTGATATCATGGCCGATATATTTACAAAATTTGCAGAAGGGGTTGTGATTTGTTGCCTGATATTTTTTTAAGGTGGGGAAGTGGGGTGGCCCATGGCCCCACTTTTGAAATATTTCACATCATTTTGACTGTGCAGAGGGAAATGGACTTGACACGCCAGTCACCACATAATTTGGAAGAACTGGGCATTCGTCTCATCTATTCCCTTCTAAGTGACATGTAGTGCACTGCACATGTTCATGCACGTCTTTGGACTTGGCCATATCTTGTAATTGTATCATTAGGTTGGCTAGTTGTGACTAAACCTATGCCAACCCGATTGATGTTTCTATGCCTCCAGGTGTGGCTTCTAAGTGCATCGTGAGCTCGACTTCCTCGACTTGATTCATCAACTTTTTATGGGTGAGAAAGACTTGGATATGGAGTAGTAACCCCACAATGAACCATTATCTATGTTGCACTTCCTAGATCTGGAACGTCAGCCTATCCAATAATATTTTGAGCCATTGGTCATAGTCCCAGATGATCTCTCCTTCCTTTTGCTTGATTTCCTTGATTTATGTAATGTATTGGGACTCCAACGTCAACTTCTTAAATTCCTAAAGAAGATATTTTTTGATCTTGGCCAAGAAACTTTCTTGTCCTATTGGCGTAGTAGCCTTATATTTCATGTACCACGTCAGGGCCTGTAACATCCCAGGTTTTGAGTCCCATATTAAATAATGTATTTTGTTAATTTATGGAAGGCCAAAGTGACCAAACAATTAAAAGAGGTCAATGTGCCTAATACATGTAATGTTTTGATCATTATTAATAATAAAAACATCGTTGGTTGCTAAACGGACAAGGAAAAGAGTTATAGAGGGCTATGATTCCATAGGAGAGGTGACTTGAGGGGATAAGTATTTATTTTAGATTTTTATTACCCATTTGGTTTAATGGAGAATAATAGTTACATGAGATTCTTGGGAAGAAAGCCAAGTGGTTCCTTGATTCCAAGAATTACATAAAACCATGTTTCTTCTGGGGTGGGGATTATTCCTCTCTTCTTCTTCTTATGGTTACTTCCTCTTCACTCATTCACACACTCACTCAATTGATCATTGTTCACACCTTTCGTTGGAGATTTTTACTCCATTCATTCTTTCACCCACTCATTTTTAATCATTCGTGTCTTGGATTGGGAAAGGAAGACAAATTGTTGAAGAGAAGCCATGGTATGTTTGGTTGTAGAGACTGCTAGTGTATTCCACCCATGAATCAATACCTTCATGTCTAATATGTTTTGGTATGTGCTCAATTTTTCTCACAGTTGCGATTCCTGAGAGTCCCAGCATGGATATTTTGGACCAACTGCACTGGATCCCTGTAAGGAGGTGGCCAACCCAAGGGACTATGTGGCAGAGAAGGGGGCCCATTCTCTTTAGTGGTGTAGGTTGGGAAGAAGAAAAATGGTGTAATTTGGATTGTTGTGGGTGTTGGGAAGCCTATGAGAGTGTGAGTGCCAACTAGTTTGGGAAACCGAGTAACACTATGGAATGATCCTTGTGGATTCATAACCTTTGCGCAGGGGTAATATTGTTGTTGATACTTCAAACAATAGTGTGTACATTTGGGTGGAACATCCTTGGTCTACAATCAGTCGGTGATTCATTTTATAAAAGATAAGCGCTCTCTGTTATGGTTATTTATAACCTGTGTATCTTTATTCTGTTGTGTATTCAATTATCTAAGAATTTCGTATCTATATTATGAATGCTTACTAGTTATGACTGCGCATGTCATATGCTTCCTTTCTTTTATGCATATTTATTAATTAGAAAGATATCAATAAGGGAAAGAATCTCGAGAACAAGATTGAAGTAGAGTAGCCCGACCTGGGGGTGGTTGGGTATGTTACAAATTGGTATCAGATCGAGGTTTAAACATCGGGCTGGTATGGGTTGGATCTATTGGTCAGAGTCTCATGGTTGAGATTGATTATGAACTTGAAATCATGAAGCTCAGGAGAAATGGCGTTGCAGATATCACACGGTAGCTTGAATGCCAGAGATCCTTTGTAAGGGATCGAAGGATCATGACCATTTCTTTGAATTCAAGAATGATTACCACCATGGGATCAAAGGAGTTCTAAGCCGTCGGATTAGAAGGTGAGTGAACAAGGGCCATCCAATAGAGGTGAAATAAATAAGTTGGGAATATTAAGTCCCAACCGTTAGATCTAACTAAGGGATCTCCAACTTTCGGTTGAAGTGAAGCTCGAAAGAAAAATATTTCATAACTTTGTTGCTTCGTCGATATTGGTAGGTAGGAAAAGCCTGAATTGTCAAAGGTCAGAGTGATGAAGTCCCATCATTCGTTTGATTGGATAGGAGGTGCCAAGAGATCCCCAACATTGATCATGGTCATCCGACATTGACCACTTCAGTAGTTTTCACTACGAGAGTTTTAGACTTTGTTGAATTGTTACAACCCAGATCCTGAAGCACTGAACTCCCAGAATACTCATTGACTGTTAGATTGAGGGGAGTAATTTGGGAGTGTTGTGGGTCATTAGATATAGTAAGAGTGGGAGGGTAGAAAATCTTCAAAACCTTTCCACTTTGGCGTTTGGTAGTCCGTGAGTGTGGGGGTCGTTTGGAGCGAGAAGCCCTGAAGCCGGAAGCCTGAAGTGAATCCTAGCTATTGGATGTGGTAGGAGCGTGAGCCATCCATTTCAGTTCAGCGTTCAGCTATTTGGGAGGTAGTGTGTGTTGGAATTGGGAAACTCCAAAATCCCAGAGTCCCAGAGTCTCGGATTTGATCTCCGCTAGATATCAAGGAGAAAGGTGTGGACCGTCTGTTGCTTGATGATGTGTGGTAGGCCATGTGGTAGGGGTATCGTGTAGGGACATGTGTCACTCATATTTAGTCCCTTTTGGGCCTCGATATGTTCATTGTTTAGTGACACATGGCACATGTTCCATGGGTCCATGTCACCCTAGGTGACATCATCATACTGTGTCATCTCCGAGAGTATGTGACTCTGGGGGTTTCCAAGTTTCTACCAGGGAAAAGTGTCAAAGCCCAAAGTCACAAAGACATGCAAAAATTTGATCTAGGATTCCTTTGGGACCTTTCTCGACTGTAGGATTAAGCAGTGGAGGATCAGAGTAAATACTTTGATGGATTGTCACTTTGGGGGATTTGAGTGGCACGGGAATTGAATTTCCCAGAGCCCCGGAGCGTCAAATTTTTGAATTGGTTGAGAGTCATCCGTCTCAATGCTTGATTAAGTCACAACCATCCATTTTAGTTGAAGCCTCTAGCTAGGGGGTGGGGCTGTCCATTTGGAAGGAGATTAAATATCAACCATCCATTTTTCTAGTGGATTTAGTAAAGGCTTAAGTGAAGTGTAGCTCCGAGAGGAATTGGAAGTTGACAACAACGAATAGCCGAAATCCAAAGTCCAGAGGACTTGGTCCCAACACGGGTCTCATGATAAGGTAAAAAGGGCATGGGAGGTAACCCAACCCTTGGTTATGTGGTTCACATAAGCTCCTTTGTAGAGGAATATAGAGGGAGGCACTAAAAAAAGAATAATCCTGTGGTTTCGAGTCGTGGCCACATGGAGAGTGGTTTGAAGAAAGCACCTACACAGAATTGAATTATGTACCAACTAAAGGATAACATGGAAGTGTTATATGATGGAGAATGATATAATTTTCTTCACAAATTGAGAAGAAAAAGGAAAGTAGCATTGTTTGACAATTAATTTTGTTTATAATAACCCTAACAAAATGGTTACTTGCACATTTTGCAGAATTAGGAGACATAAACATATCAGTTCAGTATAAGAATGCATATTCAAGAAATGGAATAAGGCGAGGGATCCTCCAACCATGATAAAGAGGCCAGAGGTCAGAATATCAATGTTGGTAATGTCAAGACAGAATCCAATGGACACAAGGGAAGAGGATAGAAAGAAACATTGATAGAGACTGTGAGGAGCCTACAAATAAAAGTGCAGAGTTACAAAGAACATAATGAAAGGCTGATGAGAGAACACAATAAGATAAATGCTCAAGTGATGCAGAGCTTAAATTAATTGAAGAGGAAAACAAAGAGGGGGCAAACTCAAAACAAGAGGAAGAAGGCATGTATCATGAAAGAAGATATAACCACATGAAAGTTGGTTATTCAAGAAGTGCTAGAAGAACTCATAGAAACCACTCACCTCCTTACTCAACAAGAAGGTCTTATGCATCTAAAGACGCCATAAGTAGTCTAGAGGTGTCTATTAAGACACCATCCTTTGATGGTGAAAGGGAAAGGGAAGATGATGTTGAGGCATGGTTGCTTGGATTTAGGAGATATTTTCAATTGCATAACTATTCATCAAACCTAGAAGCGAAAATTTTCCCTACCATTTATATGGGAAATATTCTATGTGGTGGGATCAACTAAACCAAGTTGAACATATTAATGAGAATGGGATCACTTGGAAACAATTCAAGAGGTATTTTCAGAAGGAGTACTTTTTAGAACATTTCTATGACAAGAAAATGTAGGAATTCTTTGAACTCAGACTGGGAAGCATGACCATGGAAGAATATGAAAATAATTTCATGGGGCTGCTAAAGTATGTGGGGTTTATAAAAGAAGAGAAGGTGAAAGTACAAAGGTTCTTGAGTGGACTTCCATCCTTTTATAAAGAGAAGATTCAGTATGATGAACGTAGGACGTTTACTGAGACCATCAAAAAGGATAAATACCTATATGATCAAGGCCAGGGTAGAGTGTCCATGCAGAAGTCTTGGAAAGATAAGAAGAAGGAGAATTATGATCAGAGGAAGAAGGGATTCAAACCTCCTTTCAATAGGAATGAAGCTAATAAAAATCATCAAGACTAGTATGCTAAGGATGAATCCAATAAAGAAGACTCCTTGGGAAAAAGGGGAAGGCCACCAATCCAATGTTAGGGATGCAAGGAATATCAGATGTATAAGGATTTCCCACACAGAAAGGACATAGTGAAGATTGTCCACAATATCCAAGAGGCTACAATAGTTGAAGACATGGGAAGGATTTAGGCAGCCTTATATGATCTACAAGCATAGTATCAATCCAATATGATCGAGGTAGAAGGTAAGATCATAAATCATCATGTTGCTATTTTAATTGATTCAGAGAAATTCATTGTTACATTGATCCTAAAATAGTGGATAGATTACATTTGGAGAAAATTAAGATTGGAAAATCAAGTTTGGTTTAGCTAGCCACTGGAACCAAAAGGAGAATCCATGATATTCTAAGAGGATGTTCCATAAGCCTTAATGGTGCGAATACTAGTGTTGATATAAATATCATACCATTGGGGTGTTATGACATTGTAATTGGAAGGGATTGGTTGGACAAACATCATGCTATCCTATATTGTCATGGAAAGACATTTACAAGTCTTGATGGAGATGTAAAACAAAGCATTGTGAAAGGAGTACCAAGACCCCTGTCTATAAGAGATATTTCGTCCTTACAATTGAAGAGATAGTGGAGTCCTCACTCAAAATGGACATGTCATTGTTTATGAGTCCATAAATCTTAAGGAACATGAGAGGAACTATTCCACACATGACTCGGAGCTTGCTTCCATTGTTCACACATTGAATATGTGGATGCATTATCTCATGGGAAAGAGATTTGAATTAAGAACAAACCATAGTGGTCTTAAGAATCTTTTTGAACAACCAACTTTGAATGCTAGGAAAATAAGATGGATGGAATTTTTAAGTGAATACGATTTTGAAATCAAGCATATCAAGGGAAAAAAAGAAGAAGTTGTTGATGCACTTAATATAAGAATACATCTCATTCATGCTACAACTGTTAGTATGCATCAGTCAGATTTAAAGAATTTTTTTTTATATGTTGTTGTCACAGATAAACATTACCTACATGTAAAAGAAAGCTTACAACAAGAAAATTTACAGCATAAAATTAATGATTATGAGATGAAGGAAGATGGATTACTTATGCATAAAAATAGAATTTATGTTTCTAGTGTTACACCTCAATATTTCTCGCTTCGATAAGTGTCGTAAGTGTCACATGTTCCTCTCAACTGTCACAAGTGTTGCATGTCATTCACAAGTGTCGCAAAAATCAAACAAAGCATACTGCCATGATGATGACACCAAGTAGACATTTGGAATATCTCAGACACTTGATTTGGAGGAGGGAGAATGATTAACTGAAGTCAAGGAACTCTTACCACCTGAAAGGAGCTCTTAAACAAAGGGTTTGAAAGAGAGCTCTCCTCTACATCAGCCTTAGGAGCGTTGGCGCTCCCCTATAAGGGCTTAGGGAGCGTTATAACGACCAATTGCCCCTTTGAAGGAGCGCTATCCATCCTTGGAGTGTTGGCACTCCCCTTGAGCCTCCTAAGGAGCTCTATAATTCCCTGATGCCCCTTTTGAGGGAGTGTTGTCTAATCTAGGCAGTGGTTGGCCCGTTGAGGAGAATAAGGGGAGGATCTTTCAAGTTTGGAAGGTAGTTGCATTCAAATTCTTGGTTCAATCAGAATATCCCTTATCTAAGGAGGGAATTCCTCAACCTACCTTAAATATACCTCAAGAGGTTAAGCCTCTCTTAACCTATATAAGCAGGCTCTATGATGGTGAAAAAGGGGAAGAATTGCTAGAATGAAACCTATGATCTCATAGGAAACACATAGTCAACTAAAGGAGAGTGATCAGTGAAGCTGCTATCATCTAGGTCGTGGATCTTTCGAGCAAGGGTTAGATGAAGGGGACTTGACGAAGCTATCGCATTCACATCTATGATTGTAAGTACTGTTGTCGTTATTCTCATTAATATGACACACTTGGCCTGTTTCTTTCTAGTTTGTGTTTGATCTTACATGAACTTGTCATTGATAGATAGATCTGTTTTCAAGCTAATATCAATAGAGTAGGAAGTGGTTGTACTTTGTTTGTCTACAGGGCTCATTGAGGAGCGGAAGATTGGAGCTCAACTCAGAGCGTACAGGGACAAACGTCGATAAAAAGGTACTTCTGTTCTCCTTCCTCCTCATGCATTAGTTTGTATAGATTTGAAAGGAAGTCAGTGTCCACGTTAAGCACTTTCTGTCTTAGAGTTTAGGGTCTAGCTCTTTGAGGCAATCTACCTGTCCGCAGGGAGATTTTCCTACAACAAAAACTGGCGACTCCACTGGGGAGTCCGCAAATCGAAACTTTTTGTTTTGATTTCTCCTCATAGATGTTGTCTTACCCCTTGATTGTTTTCAGACCTGGTTCACTCCTTTTTGATTGATTTCATGAGCTGATTGACTCCCTTCCCCATCACACTCAGCTTGATTTTCGAGACTGAATCGCAATTTTTGGATTTTTGACACTTTTAGGAGCTTTTTGAACCTGGCACCCCTGTCCCTGTGTTAACAGAGCGCTATCACTCCTTGAGTGGCTTACACAGAGTGCTATAACACTCCTTTCCCTTTACAACATAGTGCCATCCCTCTTTTAGCCAAAAAGCTTTCCAGAATTGATCTTTTCAGAGTTTTACCTCTGAGTTTCACTTGTTGAGTCTCCTTGTGAGTCAATGCTTCTTCCTTTTCAACTTTGACATCTTTCTTATTGAAGAACAAACACCTTGCTGTTTAGATTTTGTATCCTTGTTCACTATTATTGTTGAGTTTTTCTGTTGTTTCGAGTTTAAAACCCATGCACTGTCTTTCTCTCCTTTTTGACTGAGCAAAAAAATCTGGTGAAGGTCATCAGAGGCCTACAAATATTTTCATTTGGTTTTAGTCGAGACCATTGTTCTTCGACATTTCTTTTGGTGTGAAATTCTTAGTTTTTCTTTAATTTTTCTTTTCTTTCGCTTCTTGTTTTGATCACAACAAGAGGGTGTATTGTTTGTACGATTATTGCTTGTGTTGGTCTGATTTTCATTGGTCCAAAAAGATAATTAGCAAGACGAGCATTGTTTTGAATCAATCATTGTTCACATACAAACAGTAAATAAGCATCTTCATGATTGATTTTGCATATTAGAAGGTATTTCAAAAAGTTTTAGCACCACATCGGATTTGATTGAAGAAAATTTGTTTGAGGACATTCCTTGTTAGTTCTTGTTAGTGAAAAGAACTCTCTCTCCCTTAGATAGATGTTCATCGAAAAGAAATGACTGCTTATCATCTTTGATGCATTTTTGGGACTGAGTCATAATTCTATCTATTTCACTTCCATGCACCCCTTTTGAGTAAAGAACAACTATAAAATGAACGCTAATTAAAAATTATCTAGAACATTTTCTTTTCTAGGATCCTCCATCAACAATAGACTAGGATTAGTACTTTGGATTAGGTTGTAAGCATAACTCTCCAAAGTTTCCAAAACAAACATTAGCATCCTGAGTTAGGGAGAGTCAAATACAATTGTCGTATAAGTCTGCTTGGGATCCCCCTCTCACACATGGGTTACACACGAGGTCGCATTCGAGAGAGCTATGGGGATTATCCCTCTGTGGTTTGACTGATTGTAGTGGTCAGATCGTATTATGGGGATCACTTAAAGGTAAATCCACAATTACTGCATGGAAGCCTTTTTAGTTGATTTTGGGCTAGATACCCTGCCCGTACATTCGGATTGGACTGTCGATTGTACCCTCCTAGGGGCTCACTGTGAATTGGTAACCTTACTGGCCATAATATTTAGGGTCTTAAACAAGGTGACAGTGAAGGGAAGTCTCACTGTACCTGGAGAAGACATTGGTCAAAGTCACTCGGGCTCCTTGGAGGGTAAATCCACAATTACTGCGTGGAATCTTGCACCAAGGCGTAAGTCCGTTAAGAAGGTCACCATTGTAACTGTTCCACCATATCCCCGCCCCTTCTTAACTTGATCACGCAACGTTGGATTTCATCGCCAACTAGTACGGTCACCGAGATAAGGCCCTATTTGCTTGGTTGCGATTCTTAGATTCTATTAGCGTATGCTGTTTCTTTTTGGTAGTTGGCCATAGATCTTTTTTTCCGACTCTTTTTCGCCAACATCGACCCTCCATGCCGTTTGCAGAGGCTACAGGGACTTCCTCCAGAAAATATGGAAGGGAAAACCCCTTTACCCTCTCATTCTATGGAGGAATCTCATCAACAGAGCGAGGTTCAAGACACTACAACTTCCCAAGAAGAAGTTCCCACTCCTTTAGAGAATTTTCGAATTGTTTAAGAGTCTCTGAAAGCTTTCCTCATTACGGAGGGATATGAATGACGTGTCCTCCAACTGAATTCAGTTGGTGAATTTGTCGACGTCAATACTTTTGACATTTCGGCTGGGTCTCATTCAAACCCTTTAGCCGATGACCCCTTTTGGACTGCAAACATTGTTCGAAGTATGCCATGCATGGTGCGATATATTTATGGAATAGGGATGGGTGCTGACGCACCTATTACCTACACCGTACCCCTAAACCATTTTACCGGTACCACCATTTTTATGGCCACACCATCCGCTGGTCCGAACACATCGTCCATTGGCCCAAGGTCTACTTTTCCTCTCCAGTTGGCCCATTCTACAATGGTCCCTCACATTCTGACTATTCCCGTCGGTAATGCGGTGGTTAGCCAAGCTGCTAATGGCACACCAGTAACACCAAGACCTAAATCATCACTCCCTTTTGGGTACAGAGCACTAAATCTTTCCACTGCCACTACTACCCAAGTTATACCGAGAAGTTCCATACCTATCCAACAACCCGAAGGGACTGGTCTTGGAAGTATTAATCCATTCAACGGTACCAGTCAGTCATTTACGTCTGGTTTTCAAATTCTGGGAACTCTACCTCAAGCTGGGGGGAATCCTCCCACCGGAGGACAAATTCCATTTGGGGGGCACCCTCATGCTGGGGGGCAGCCTCAATCTGGAGCCTACCATCAACTGTATGGACAAAATGTGTCTGCCACACTTAATCTGTGGAATGTCCCTTTTCTAGGAAACCCACAGTTTTCGACAGGACACAATTCTCAATCTCCACAACAACCCCCTTATGGACAAATGTCGAATCCAACTTATAATCCTCAAAACCCATCTGGTTATCCTCCGCTCGCACATGTTTCTCAAAACACCTCAAATCTCATGTACCCTGGTCAACATCAACCTCATACAAGAGGGCCCACGAGTTATAATTACCCGCATAACCCAGTGTATGGCCCTACTGGTGTCCCCATGCCACACTAGCATTACCCATAGGTTAACCGATAAATACCTTTTCTAGCGACCCTGGACCTTCCAGACTTGTCTCGATTAATGAATGATCATATTTATCATTCTTCGGTTTGGCCAGCTATTCTACCTAAACTTCCCTCTGATATCCCAAAATTCGATGGAAAGTCCGGAGAAGACCCAAACAACCACGTGATGACTTTCCATTTGTGGTGTTCATCCAACTCCCTCATGGACAATTCTATATGTTTGCATATTTTCCCACGAACGCTTATAGGTTCTGCAACAAAATGGTATATTGAACTACCACGTGCCTCTTTTCACGATTTCAACTCCCTAGACATGTCCTTCCTCACACACTTCCAGCTACCCATTCGATACGAGACGGGTATTGAACTAGTGACCTCCCTTCGTCAGGCAACCTCCATACATATCTCTGATCATATTCATGAATGGAGACGATGATGAAGGATAATCAAAGTGGTCATTCCTGACCAATTATTAGCGAAATGTTTCACTAAATCATTATTACCCCAGATCACTCGTGATGTTTCCATGGGTGGTGTAGTCACCGAGGAAGAAGCTATTGCCCGAGCTCCATACTTAGACTTGGTCTATTCACAGTATGATACTCTGTATGATTTGATACCGAATTCTACCCATGCCACTAATGATCCATCCAAACCATCATCTTCCTCGCATGCAGAGGGAGTTATTGGCTCCGTTAAAACCCAATCTACTTCCCAGTCGATTGGAACAACTCAGCGGCCCAGTTCGATGACTTCTCTCAGCCCAACTGCACCCTCTTCTATCCCCCCGCAAACTCAGGTCTCTGAGGTGAATTCAGTCCAATCGACCCCTTCACAACAAATTGGGGGCAAGAAGAAAGCGAGAAATAAACCAAAGAAAAACAATAACAACTAACAACCAAAAAATCAACCACAAACCCCTGCTGCAGGAAAACAATCACAATGAAAATCGAAATTCCCATGTTTCATTTGTGGTGACGATCACTAAACTCGAGACTGTCCACATCGCGATGAAGTGGCCAATATTTTCAAGGGAAATTCATAACCCGTTGTGCTTACTCAGCCTTTTCCACAACAACAATCTTTGGTTGCTCAAACCCTCACTCCAGGGGGTAGTTCCAACCAATCCCATGATGAGGCCTCGAAAAGTGCCCACATTTACATGTTTAACGAGGTTAATCTGACCACTCGCTCTGCAACATATGACACACTAGTTGTAGTGTCCCCCACCTCTAAGAGAAGTGATGAGGAGACTCAGTGGCCTGGGCACCCCCACTAGGTCATAGTCTCACACTGAAGGGGGGAAAGTCAAGAAGTTAAAAGTTATATTCTTAAGTTGACTTCAGAAAGGAAAAGGATAAAGAAGTAAAAGATAACTCAACAGAAGAATAGAATATTAACCCTGGTATTTAACCTAACTCAATAGAGAATTAGAAGAAAAAGTATAAGTAAGAGGCTGGGGTGCACCTATTACTCATTTTGGTTTTGGATTAGCATTTGATATTGCTCTTGAGCATTCAATTTGGGGGTTTTGATATACAAACCCTTGTGAGCAACTCAGTGGTGAAATATCCACTCACCTTGTTCTGTATCTTGGTCTCAGGGATGAAAGACTCCTCCACACCATTCTAGTCTCAGCCCATCTCCATCTAGCACTTCAGAAGGTAGCAAGTCATACTGTTCTTGTGTTTCCAGCAAGGGCGCACCATCATCTGGAGGGAGGTTCGATCCAGCTTATCTTGAGGGCCTGGGGCCATTCCGACAGTTGGGTTTTATTTGTAGGAGAAGGACTATAAGTTTGAGGGCTCTTTTGGAGGGTTATCATCATTCTACATTTGTCTGCAGATTGGGACGTCTTGGAGCCATAGGGGATGTCCTGTAATTCAGTAAAACTCAGATCTAGGGAGATTTGCTTGAGATCCGAGTCCAAAACTTCTCCCACAGGATTCTCATAGCCCGGTCTATATTCTTGGAGAGTTTCACAGCATTTGGAGGCCTCATTCATTAGGGCCGAACCAACTAGAGTTTCAGTCATCCATTGGGGCACCCCATTCAGTGGGAAATTTAGATCTACGGGGTTTGAGAGTGAATTTGGGAATTTGGACATCAGGGTTGTCCTTACAGTTGCCCGATCTATCATTTGGCATATTTCTCAGGATGATTGGACACTTTTGGTAGAAGGGCAAAATTATTGAGGGCTTCAACATTCTAGCAGGACGTGGCACTTTCCAGCTTGGACGTTGAGAATTAGTATGGCTCAGATCTGCTTGATTCAGTCTTTATTGTATATCCAACCTTTGGAGGCTTATTTTGTATTGTCGGGAGCATTTTGTAGCAGCTCATATCTATTACTTTTATGACCATATGAGGTTTATGCTAGATCGACCATTTATTGTATTGATCTTACATTGCTCATAATAAAAAGGTCAGATATTTGCTTGTTCTTCTACATCTTGAATATATTGTGATATCCATGTGTTTATGAATCTTGTATGCACTTAATAACTCAATAAATTAGTAGTAGTTAGTGATTCCGCGAAAGAACTTGGCTTGGGATCATTACAGTGGTATCAGAGCCTTGATCCTCCAAACCTATGGAGAGATTAGTGCATGCAGAAGTACAGGGGAATAGTTATGGGTCAGAGGAAGAAAAACAACAGTGAAACAGAGGCAGAAATGGAAGGGTCAGGAGATGACCATGAGCCTCAGGGCTTGGCTCTCTTAGTAACTGAATTTGGTAAGTTCCGGCAAAACATGAACCACACAGAAAGCACATTGGTCTGACAGTTAGATGAGTATCAGGAAACCAACAGAAGGGGACATGCCAAAATCTCTGAATCCTTGAAGAAAGTTGATGAGAATGTACAAAAAATGAACGAGAACCAAACTAGGATAACTGACCTTCTGATGCAAGTAACCCATCGAGGAAAAGATCCTGATACATATGGGAATAAGGAGGCTGGAGGGTCCGGTGGAACCCATGAGGAAGTCATATATAACCCGGAGAAAGCACCAGGATCCGAAGGAAGTCTTGGAGGTGGCACGCTCCATGGGCAGATGGGTAGCAAGACCAATCATAGGACATACATGTCAATTTTCACAGAATAATCGCTAGGCAAACACTCAGGTAGCAAAGCTAACCCCAAACCATACATGCCCACATTTACAGATGAGCAAGGGCAGCATGAACAGGTTGAAGATTTTGTGGCACAATTAGCCAGGAGTACTAGGGAATACTACAACTTGGATATGAAAGTTCAAAGACAGATGTCCCTAGACTAGTATTATCAACTCAGGTTTAGAAACCATTCTAGAATGAACTACAGGGGCAGCTTTGAGTTTGAGCAAAGGGAAGGGAAGATAGAGATTACATACTTTGATGGTACGGCTAAGATGATAGCACAAGCATGGGTGCATAAGCTAGATACTTACCTGCATCTTAACCCCATGAGAGAGATGGAGGCCATCAAGTTTTACACTATGTACTTGGATGGAAAGGCCCACGACTGGTGGTACCATGGGCTCACCACACTCGGCCACAACCAGATTGTATCCTATACAAAATTCACTCAGAGGCTCATTGATAGATTTGATCTAGGAGATCCTGAGTTACATTTCCGAGAGCTCACCCAAATCAAGAAAACAGGTACGACTGAGGCATACATTGATGAGTTCTAGAGGTTGGTAGTGATGGTTCAAGATATGTCCCCAACCAAGCTCATGATGCTCTTTACAAAAGGATTGATGGAACCCTTGAAGGGTTGGGTTAAGGCCTTCAATCCTACCAGCCTACAGGAAGCCATTTGGAAGACGAGGGATCTGGGTCCAGCTACTAAACCAAAATTCATACCTAGAACACCTATTAACAATGGTGGAAGAGATCAAAGGCCTCCAATAAATCAGGGAGGATGTGACCCTAAGGGTTATGACAAGGGCCGTGGCAGAATAGATGACAACACCAGGAGGGAACTAAGAAGGAAGCAACTCTGCTTCACATGAAAGGAGCCATGGAATCCCTCACACAAGTGCATGGGACGAGGAAAGGTACATTACATTGAGGTCACTTGAGATGACAAAGAAGAGGATGAGTATGGTCAGATACAAAACATGGAGGCTGAAACGTTAGAGGCAACAGAAGAAGAGGTTCCAGAACTAGACTTTGCGGCTGGAGAGAAGGCTACGTTGTCATCTATCAGTGGTGTACCCAAGTTCAACACCTTCAGGATGAGAGGGGTCTTACAAGGACAGAGAGTGTCGGTTCTGATTGATGGAGGAGCTTCCCACAATTTCATTGATGCAACATTACTGAAGAGGAGTCACATACCTACAATAGAGTTTGAAGGATTCAAAGTGGAGGTAGCAGGTGGTAGTACTATGTCCTGTAACAGATACATACGAGGTATGAAACTCACCTTGGGAAGGCATGAGTTAGTTCAGGATGTGTATGTGATGGATCTTCCCGATACCAACATCATTCTAGGGCTGTAGTGGCACAACACTTTAGGACCCATCACCAAAAATTACAATACCATGGAAATGTCCTTTGTGGAGGAAGGAGGACGAAAGGTTGTGCTCAGAGGCATGACAGGTAACTCTTCCAGAGTGGTCACAACCAAGAGGATGGAAGCCATCTTCAGAAGGGAAGAATTTGTATACGTAGCAGAATGTAAGGTCTCAACATGGGTGGATAAGAAGGGAAAGGTGCATTACACACTAGAGATCAAAAGAATCCTTGATAAGCACCAGAAAGTGTTTGGGCGGATTCCTCCAGGTGTGCCACCAGGCAGGGGGTTTGAGCACATCATTGAGCTAGAAGCAGGGGCTAAGCTTGTTATCACCACACCCTATAGGCATCCCAAGAAGTATAAAGACGAGATACAGAAGGCCATCAAGGAGCTTCTAGACATGGGACACATCAGACCAAGTTCAAGCCCATTTGCTTCGTCAGTAGTCTTGGTGAAGAAGAAGGATGGAATGATGAGAATGTTCATTAAATTCCGGGATTTGAATAAAAAGATGATAAAAATAGGTACCCCATACCCAGGATTGATGAGTTGCTGGATGAGCTGCATGGAGCTATATATTTCACAAAAAATGATCTTCACTCAGGCTACCATCAAATCAAGATGAGGGAGGAGGACATCTCAAAAACAGCCTTTAGGTGTCACTATGGCCATTACAATTTTTTGGTAATTCCCTTTGGGTTAACCAATTCCCCAGCCACATTTCAGTGTTGCATGAACCATGTGTTCAACAAACAGCTGAGGAAACACTTGTTGGTATTCTTTGATGACTTGATCATTTACAGCAAGACCTGGGAGGAACACCTTCGACATGTGGACCAAATCCTTTCAATCATGGAAGAATAGTCACTATACGCCAAGGAATCCAAGTGTGAGTTTGGAATGACATAAGTGATTTACTTGGGACACACGATAGGGGAAAAAGGGGTATAGGTACACTAGGAGAAAATAATAGCCATTAGGGAATGGCCTACTCCAAAAACTCTCACAGAACTGAGGGGATTCCTGGGCCTATGTACATACTATAGGAATTTTTTCAAAGGGTTTTCTCAACTGTGCGCACCCTTGACTGACTTGACAAAAAAGGGGTCCTTCAAATGGAATGATGAGGCCCAAGTCACGATGGAGAAAATGAAAGAGGTCATGAGCACCTGCCCAGTTCTAGCTCTTCTTGATTTCGGCATACCCTTCACTT
>ML784361.1:255957-276875 GCA_009831015.1 Picea engelmannii
GTAGAAGAGAAAAATGTTGGGTCTTTAAACCCCTACAACAATGCCTGACAAGGCATACAAAAATACGATCACCAGAGAGACTCTAATCTCTCTACACTACATTGTGTTGTGAGTAACATATCACTACATGCACTACGCGTCTCAGTAGAGAATTGACACTCTCTGGCACTCCCACAATGTGCCTCTACAGATGTAAAGGCACTTCTCCCCTCCATAGAGGAGGAATGCTGATCATGAGGCCTTGGAGGTTTCTTTCAACCTCCCAGAGACCTATCATGGGTACTCCCGGATCTGCTACAACTGGAGCACCCCTACGACGTTCTGGTATCGGTATATTAGCAGGACGCACTGCTCCCTTGTCTGCATGTTGAAAAAAATACATCTTTTAAAAACTCTTCTATATACCCCAAAAAAAATACATATACATTAAAAACTTAAAAAAACAAAACAAAAACTAGACAAGGTGCTGCTTAGTCTCTCACCTGACACATCCCAGTCTTCCCCCGCGGGTAGAATCAAATCCATGCTCTCGCGGAAATCCACCTCAGCATACAGGAAGTCTTCTATCCAGAGATATTTCCATCGCAGCCAAGCAAATAAATCGCCAGTGAAATGGAACGTTGACTCTGCTACTAGCCTCGGAGACAGACTAGTCCACTTCTCCATCCATGGTTCGTCCACTGGCCGCACCGCTAGTGCTATCTGAGGCCGCATCTGGGGGATGCGTTCTAGAAAAAATGAGACCTGAAAAGAGCTATAACCAAATTGTTTCTATCCCATCCTACACCATGAAACTTGTTCCTTCACGTTCCGAAGGAACCTTGCACTCCAGTTGAACAGTGTTGGTTCCAAACACTATACACCATAATCCACCTAATATCTTGACGCCAGATGTGCGCTAGTACTTCCCATCATGCTTGTGATGGAAAACAAAATGGATCGGAGGGGTAGCTCTCGGATATCTTTGATAGGGATTCTACCCCCTACCAGTCTTGCCCCTGGGACGCAGTGACGTGCCAGATACACGCCCACCTGCTCAGGTAGCGCCCTCTGCCCATAAAAAGATATGGGAACCCCTCTCTTCGAGAGGCCAGTCAAGAAATACGCATCTTCCAACTCAATGGTTAGAAGTTATGTGCCAACCCAGAATCCTTGCTCCGCAACATCCCATAAGCCAATCATGTGCTCAAGCAACAAAATCTCCTTCTTCATTTTTTGCAATTTGAAGAATTTTAGTAAGCCACAAGCTCGCAATGCATCCCATGTGCAAGTAATCCGCAAGGCAGCCAAGTCATCAATCTCATGCTCTCGTTCTTTCCATTTGATCATGGTCACCGAAGTCACCTACAAAACAAAAAAATAAAGAATTTCATTATTTCAATATTTTGACAATTTCGGCAATTTCTTGAAGCAATTTGAAAACATGAAATCTAATGCCCACATTCTTTAAAGAGACCACACTCTCTTTTATAATCATCATGCCCTCTCTTAGCCATTCAATGTCCATCACACAACAATAAAACGTTTTTAAATGAAAACGATTTCCCTTATGGCTGCGTGGTCATAGGTGAGAATTTCTCATGGGTTCTTTGCCAAAAATGACCCATCCACTTAGGTATTGAGGCGTTGGCATCTTGGCCATCACCTTCTAAAATGTTTTTGCAAAAATAATCCCCTTTGTCCATCGTTTTTAATAGAGGCCGATTTGATCCTTTTTGGGGAAAATTAGGGCTTCATTTTTTGAATTAAATGCTACTATAAAAATGAATATTAAACAATGTAATTGAAAGAAGGAGAGACAAAGATCTACTTGGTCCAAACAACAAGAGAAACGATCAACTGTAGCTCTAGTATCAAGCAAAACAAGATCCACCTCCAAAATGAGAATCTCCACTACTCCAAATCCTTGTGCAAAATGAAATTGTAAATGGAATTTTCATTGTATTGCTATTTATAAATTTCCATTTTTTATAAGGTATAGTCATTTATGGGTTTCTCTAACAATATAATGGCTTCACTAAACCCCTGGTTTGTATTTTTGACATCGCAGGTTTCCTGGCAGTTCTGATGGGTTATTTACCTTGTCGTCTTCATGAGCATAGTCTTGGTTCGTTCTTAAGATCGAAAACATGAGAACGCTCTGGGTAAACTTTTATCTCTTTTTCGGACCCGCATGGACACACGAGAAAGGAACCCCCTAGAGTCATCTTTAAACTCTTTTCAGACTCTCTAAATATGAAAAGATTGTCGAGTGACCTTGCTTCCTTTCACACTCGTTAAAAGGTTCGAAAGGGTGTCTTTCGAGTGATAGTTTATCTCTTTTTTGGTCTCGTTAGACTACTGTACGAAAAAGGAACTGAGAGAGTTCTCTTTTAAGTGTTTTTCCAAACTCTATAATCCTGAAAAACCTTCAAGTTTTATGTCTTTGGACTCGCTAAAGCACACATCGATAGGTCCATACAAGATCAAATCCTTACTTCTTCTAGTTCATTAAACAAAGGAAGAGTAACTTACCGAAGGTGAGTTATATCGAGCATGTGTTATCCTCCTCAAGCTCATTAAATCAAAAAGAGGTACTCGTCTATCTGGATGGGGGAAAATTGAAAGAAGCAAGCCAAGCAGTCTCTTGAGAACATTATCAAGCATTTCTTAGAGTCGCTCTTGAACACGATGCTTTGTCTTTTGCACGCATTATAACCCGCTGAACCTCTGCACTGAGCCAATCCTTTGAGTTTCTTTCACTCCCTTGGGTCACCTGATGTAAGTCACTGCATCCAATGCATCATCAATTTTTGGTCCATGTAATGTTTTGTTGTTGTGCCTCAGTGTTCAAGGGAAGTATCCACCTTGAGAGTCAACCATCCCAAATATATTGCCTCAAAACTTGTGTCAGTCCATGTCCTTTTGATCCACCAATTACATCTCTATGTCTGTTTCATGTTGTTGATGGGGAATACATCAAGGCCCTCCTTCGATGAGCTTATTCCTGTTGACCTCAACACATTATCTAGGAATTAGGCTTAGAAACCAGTTAGTACTTTGGGACCTACATGCCTCAATGGAAGGCCTCCTCACATTCGACAGTAGGTTTACATCATTGACCTCTGATCAGTTGATTCCACGGATGTTCGACTCCAGCTCATCCATTCACATTTGTTGGAATGTACTAGGGTACCTTGGGAACCATTGACATTAATGGTGATCTACCTCGCACTTGTTAACGATTCACACCATTGACCAGTAATCAAGTGGTTTCTGCCATGTTCGACATCAGGACATCTATTCACATGGTTAGAATCGAACCACATTGGGATCGGTAAGAAGAACTTGGGTTGAGTAATCACTTTGATATATTCTTTGCCCAGGCTGTGAAGGAGTTTCTCTTGGACAAATGATGCATACACTGTTACATAGATCCACTTTGTATTGGTCGTGGCTATGTCTTGTCACCTCGTAGATCCACTGTGTATTCTTCATGGCTACGATCAGTCCAGGTCATTAGAGTATAGATCCACATTGTATTCCCGATGGCTATACCTTTTCATCAATACAATTATGGATCTGCAGTGTATTTTATGGTGGCCATATCTTGCAAGTCTTGATCACCCAAGCATAGGTATGCTTGCCTTGGGTTTTGAAATATATCATGATATTTGTTGGATGTTTGTGTGCAGCTTCCGTCAGGTTCTCTGAGTCTGTACCCTTGCTTGAAAGTCCACAAAGCATTTTAGTTATCAGTTTGCATCTTCTAACTTCATACTTTGGTGGGCAATCTATTACACCTCAATATTGTTCGCTTTGATAAGTGTCGTAAGTGTCGCATGTTCCTCTCAAATGTTGCAAGTGTCACATTTCATTCACAAGTGTCACAAACATCAAACAAATCATACTGCCATGATGACGACACCAAGGAGACATTTGGAATATCTCAGACACTTGATTTGGAGGAGGGAGAATGATTAACTGAAGTCAAGGAACTCTTACCACCTGAAAGGAGCTCTTAAACAAAGGTTTTGAAAGAGAGCGCTCCTCTACATCAGCTTTAAGAGCGCTGATACTCCCCTATAAGGGATTAGGGAGTGTTATAACGACCAAATTCCCCTTTGAAGGAGCGCTATACATCCTTGGAGCGTTGGTGCTCCCCTTGAGCCTCCTAGGGAGCGCTATTACACCCTGATGCCCCTTTTGAGGGAGCATTGTCTAATCTAGGAAGTGGTTGGCCCGTTGAGGAGAATAAGGGGAGGATCTTTCAAGTTTGGAAGGTAGTTGCATTCAAATTCTTGGTTCAATCAGAAGATCCTTGATATAAGGAGGGAATTACTCATCCTACCCTAAAGATACCTCAAGAGGTTAAGCCTCTCTTAACCTATATAAGAAGGCTCTATGATGGTGAAAAAGGGGGAAAAATTGCTAGCATCAAACCTATGATCTCATAGGAAACACACAATCAACTAAAGGAGAGTGATAAGTGAAGCTGCTATCATCCAGGTCATGGATCTTTCAAGCAAGGGTTAATAGAAGGGGACTTGACAAAGTTGTCGCATTCGCATCTACGATTGTAAGTACTGCTTTTGTTATTCTCATTAATATGACACGCTTGGCCTGTTTCTTTCTAGTTTGTGTCTGATCTTACAAGAACTTATCTTTGATAGATAGATCTATTTTCAAGATAATATCAATAGAGTAGGAAGTGGTTGTACTTTTTTTGTCTACATGGCTCATCGATGAGTGAAAGATTAGAGCTCAACTCAGAGCATGCAGGGACAAACGTCGATAAAAAGGTACTTCTGTTCTCCTTCCTCCTCATGCATTAGTTTGTATAGATTTGAAAGGAAGTCAGTGTCCACGTTAAGCACTTTCTGTCTTAGAGTTTAGGGTCTAGCTCTTCGAGGAAATCTACCTGTCTGCAGGGAGATTTTCCTACAACACCTAGTTCCAGAAAACTTAGGAATTTGATATTAAAAGAAATGCATAGTGTTGCATATGCCAGACATCTCAGTTACTAGAAAACAATTACAGCAGTAAGAAGCTGGTTCTTTTGGTTGGGAATGAAAAAGTATGTTCTTGATTACATCGCCAGATGTATGGAATGTCGGAGAGTGAAGGCTGAGCATAGGAACCCAATAGGTTTGCTACAACTATTACCAACTCTAGAGAAGAAATGGGAAATGATAACTATTGATTTTATGACTAAATTTCCCAAGACAAAAATCCAACATGATTCAATCATGGTAGTGGTTGATAAATTGACAAAGGCTTCTCATTTTGTACCTGTAAAAAAAATCATACAACATATAATATTTCATAAATTTACATGAAAGAGATTGCTAGGTTGCATGGGATACCTAGGATAATTGTCTAAGATAGAGACACAAAGTTTACTTCAAATTTATGGAGGGGATTGTTTAAAGGATTTGGTATAAATATGAACTTTATCACAACTTACCATCCACGGTCCAATGGGAAGACAAAGAGAGTCAACTGAGTAATTGAAGACATGTTGAGAATGTATGTGATGGATAAGCCATCTAAGTGGGAAGATTACTTGCACTTGGTTGAGTTTGCCTATAAAAATGGGTATCAAGCTTGATTAAAAATGAGCCCATTTGAAGCTTTATACAGTAGGAAATGAAATACTCTAGTAATTTGGGACAACCCAATAGATAGATTAGTATTAGGACCAAAATTGCTCAAGGATATGGAAGACCAGATGGTTAAGATTAAGAAGAATTTAAAGGAAACTCAAGATAGACAAAAAAATTATCTAGATAAGAACATGACATCTAGAGAATTTAAAGTGGGGGAGCATGTGATTTTGAAAGTGAATCCCAAGAAGAGCTCTTTGAAGTTGGGTAGTTGTACAAAGATGGAAACCAAATTTTGTGGTCCATTTGAGATATTGGACATAATAGGGCCAATTTCATAGATGCTTGCATTGCCTACTTCCATGATTGTGCATAATTTATTTCGTGTCTCTTTGCTAAAAATATATATATACATGATCCTAACCATGTTATTGATTGGCATCTGATTTAGGTAGAGAGAGAGGGAGACTTTCAGGACCAGCTAGTGCGAATATTGGAAAGAAAAGTAAAAATGCTTAAGAATCGAGTTATAGAACTGGAGAAAGTTTAGTGGACCTGCTACGGTCTTGAAGATGCTACTTGGGATCATGAATATGCCATGCGAGTAGAATACCCACAACTTTTTGAATAAATTTTGAGATTTTGATCTCTATTTTGTATGTACACTAAGGATAGTTCCAAAATAAGGGGGAGGGGATGTAACATCCTGGGTTTTGAGCCCCATATTAAATAATGTATTTTGTTAATTGATGAAAGGCCAGAGTGCACATACAATCAAAAGAGGATAGTGTGCCTAAAAAATGTAATGATTTGATTATTATTAATAATAAACACATTGTTGGCTAATAGACGGACAAGGAAAAGAGTTATAGGGGGATATGATTCCACAAGAGAGGGGGTTTGAGGGGCTAAGTATTTATTTTATATTTTTATTATCCATTTGGTTTAATGGAGAATAACAGTTATGTGAGCTTCTTTGGAGGAAAGAAAAGAGGTTCATTGATTCCAAGAATTACATAAACCCATCTTTAGTCTGGGGTGAGGGTTCTTCCTCTATTCTTCTTATAGTTGCTCCCTCTTCACTCATTCATGCACTCACTCAATTACTCGTTGTTCACACCTTTCATTGGATATTTTTAATCCATTCATTCTTTCACCCACTCATTTTTCCTCATTCGTGTCTTGGCTTGGGAAAGGAAGACGAACTGTTGAAGATAATCCATGGTTTGGTCATTCATAGAGACTGTTGGTGTATTCCATCCATGAATTATGACATGCATGTATAATATTATTTGGTCAGTGCTAATTTTTTATCACACCTGTGAGTCCTGAGAGTCCCATCATGGATATTTTAGACCAACTGCACTAGATCCCTGGAAGGAGGTGGACATCTCGAGGGACTACTTGGTAGAGAAGGGGTCCATTATCTTAGGTGGTGCAGGCCAGGAAGAAGACAGTTGGTGTACTTTGGATTGCTATGGGCATTGGGAATCCTGAGAGAGATTGAGTGTTGACTGGTTAGGGAAGCTGAGTTACACTCTAGAACCGTTCTTGTGGATTCATAGCCTTGGCTTATGGGTGGAATTATTGTTGAGACTTGGAACAAAAACGTCTACATTTGGGTGGAACGTCCTTGGTCTACATTTAGTAGGAAATTCATTTTATAAAACACAAGTGCTCTCTTTTATGTTTATTTTCTTGTGTATCTTTATTTCCACTATGTATTCAATTTTCTAAGAATCTTGTATCTATCATATGCATGCTTGATGGTTATGATTGTGCATGTCATATGGTTCCTTTATTTTATGCATATTTATTAATTACAAATGTATCAATAAGAGAAATAATTCTGAGAGTGGGCTTGAAGTAGTGTAGCCCAGACTGGGGGTGGTTGGGTATGTTACAGGGCATGATCCCTGAATGTAGTCTCCAGTTGTCCAATCTTATCTACCTCATCTGTAACTCTCTTTATGGACCATATTTCCTCACAAGTGAACCAATGTTGTTTGACATCCTCCTTACCCATTCCATGGAACATGAGAAATATCATCGTAGTATATTGATTGACCATCCTGGGACCAAGGTTAGTTCCACTCTTTTGACTGCTATTGTCTGGATCCTTCCACACCACTATCACTTGGGGTAAATTATTGTTTAATTAAACTTCTCCTTCACTTGTGTTGTCNGAATCAATATTACCCTTTTTCAACAATTAGAAATTACTTTGATAATTTATTAATTACCACAATAGATCAACAATGGAATTGTATTTAAAATCAATTATATAAATGTAATTAACATGCATTACAAGGTTTTATAAATAATAGTGAAGGACACCAATCCTTTTTAGAGCACCAACTCTAAAAGACACAAATCCCCTTTTTTAGGGAATCAATCCTAGAAAGCACCAACTCCCTTGTTTTTAGGGAAACAACCCTAGGAAGAACCAACTCCCTTGTCTTTAGGGAACCAAACCTAGAAAGAACCAACTCCCTTGTTTTTAGGGAACCAACCCTAGGAATCACCAAATCCCTTATATAGTAAAGGATATGAATTCTTCCTTCGTCCTCCCTTCCACCCTCACTGCATTAGTATCATTAGTTCCTCTTCTTGGAATCTACTTTAGTTTTGACCTTGTGATCTGGATTATAGAGACACCTCTTCTTCACCATTTTTTCTTGCCTATATAGTCTTCCAACTAGTCTAAGCATTGAAGAATAGTGTCCCTTTGTTTGGACCATTGAACCTCTTCATTTAAGTTAGCAATAATAACGTTTTATTTTCTTCCATTATTATTCATACATTGTCATGCAATATTTTTTATTTAGTGAGAGGGATTTTCATAAATCAATCACATAAATGGATCGATTTCATTTTAACTCGATCCCATGCCTATTTATTTCATTATCAAATTAAGTTGATCAAATATTATATTGTTAATGAATTGAAAGTATTGGATTACTTAAGATAAATCAGGACAAAGTCCAGGTCCTTATCTAGTTCAATGTTCCTTCTTGAACGAGATCAAATTCTTATTATGTGTCTTAAATTTAGCACATAAACACTTCAGGACATCTATTTCATATGACCATAGGTGGTGGCTAAGTGCTAATAAAAACAAGTTCTTAATGACTTATCAATATTGGTGGTCATGTTTTATTTGCATGTTGAGATGGACAGTTCTCGTTCACTTCGGAACTTAGCCATTCGGTGCTTCAAGACTCCGCCCTTTGCAGTATTTTAATTATTCCATAGAAAATTCCACCAGATTTGTTATCAACACTTCCCTTCTTAATAACCTTCACATGTCCAGGATCTAAGACCGTGGGCGTAGGAACAAAGGAGCTCCCGCTCTTCGGGTATTCGACAATTCATGACTCTGAGACTTCAGGTTACTTGAAATATGAAGCAGTTCAATCCCTCTAAAGGTTTACCTACTAGATAAGTCATAAAAAAAGAATGACTGCTTACTATTAGTTAACATCTCATGCTTACTCTATCCTTCCACTACGCTTGATATAACGGTCATGAGAAAACCTAGAGGATCTTAGATCAACTACCAACATTAGTTTGTGACTTCTCCCTTCGATGCTTCAGGTAGTTTCTTATCGGAGTAACTGCATATCCCTGAAGGACATAATCCTAGAGTGACATAGCTTTCTGACATCATTGTTGATGTGGCATTGGTTGAGTGGCTGCCACATGTCACCTAGATTCGTGACTTACATATACCTAAATTGCCAACTAGACCTTGACACTTGTCACCATATGATTGCACCACGTGTCCTTACTGACATGGTCTTGCTGACGTGGTTTTGCTTACGTGTCATATGTATTTCTTCTTTAGATCATTAATATATATTAAATGGTTTAGTTTTCACCTGATTTCTTGATCCAATGACCCTCATTCACTTCAGGACTTCGAGGCTCTGAACTTCGGGTGAACTTTCATATTTTAAACCATTTTTTGCCGAAGTGATCAATGTCGAACTTGACCATAATTGGATCTGCTTATCCTCATCCAATGGTCACCATGCATTGTCTAGATTTGATGGACCTCATTCACTTTGAAAATTCAGGGCTCCATAATTCGGGTGAACTTACATGTTCTTGGCTTCATTTCGTCGGAGTAGTCAATGTTAGAATTGACTGTCTCCTTCCCTTTACATTGATATGGCAGTTCCCATATTTAACTCAAGATCAACGGTTGACAATAGATCATGACTTTGGGGATTAGACCTTCGAGTAAACTTACCTATTATTGGATTCTTTTCATCGGAGTGGTTCATTTCAGAGTTGAATGTCTCCTTTCCTTTACTGTGATCTGATGGTTCCAATTTTTTCACTCTAGATCAATGGTTGACAGTAGTTCATTTAATCTGAGACTCTGAGATATTTTTGGCTTACACTATCCTTCCAATAAACTCAATCGAATGGTCGAGAATTCATCTGAAGTCGCTCTTTGATTTAACGACTGGAATGAATTTGTGAGTTTGTTCATCTGCCTTATCTACAATTTCCCAAAACTTACGCTATCCTTCCACTTGGATTTGATCAATGGTTCTAACTGATATGATGGTTGCGATTACTTACAAAATTTGAATGGACGATTAGATTTCCATGATTATTCACATGAGTTTATTCTGTGTAGGCTATAGATTCTACATGATCTGACGGTCCAAGATTTTACCGAGAAGTATATCAACAAAAAAAATTCTTCCTTGATTTTTTTGGAGTTTTACTATGGGGATTTCAATCCTGATAGTGTTTCTTTAATGCGCTCTCCCTTTTGAGCTTTGATTAATGTCCTTTATTCTAATATTTGGGTTTATACTGGATTCTTTTGCACCCTATTGACATCAATGACAATATCATACCACTATGCCCAACATTCTCCCCCTTTGGAATCGATGGCAACCTTTTCTGTTTGAAATATTTTTATTTTTGCTTCTTATCAATTTCCTCCCCCTTTGACAACAATGACATAGGAAATGTTTCTTCGCTTCCCCTGTGGAAATGCTCCCCATGACCATGTGCCAATTTTCTTATGATATGATTTTTATGGTTTTAATGAGTTTTTTGAATTACTCTCAATTTCTGTCGAATATTTTCAAAATTACTCCTGGGAATATTTTTTTCGAATATGTCTGCAATTTGTTCTTTGGTGTCTACATACACTATTTTAACCACTTTTTGGGTAACCTGATCTCTTATAAAATGGTATTTAATTGGGATGTGTTTGGTTTTAGAATGCATTGCTGGATTTTTAGAGATACTTATGGCACTAGTGTTATCACAATTAATAGTAATGGGATCATCATATATTATTTGTAAATATTCTAATGTTTACTTCATCCAAAGAACTTGTGTGTAGTAGGATGAAGCACCAATGTATTCTTCCTCTGCTGCAAATAGTGATGTGGATTTTTGTTTCTTACTTAGCCATGCTACCAAACATTTTCCTAAGAAAATGCTCCTCCACTAGTGCTTTTGCTATCATATATACTACCGAGGCATAAGTGTATGCAGTTATATTGAAGTCTTTATATTTTGGATACCATAATCCAAGTTCTAAGGTGACTTTAAGATATCTAAATATTCTGTTTACTTCTTTTAAGTGAGTTTCTTTAGGTGCAGATTGAAATCTCCCCACGATTCCTACAACCTGTATGATGTTAGGTCTTGTTGTTTTTGAATAGAGAAAACTTCCAACCATTGATTTGTACATCGTTTGGTCCACTTTTGGTGAGTCATATTCTAGGCTTAGTTTACATCCAATGACCATGGGAGTACTCGTGGGTTTATTGTCTTCGATTTTGAATTTCTTTAGAATTTCCTTGATATATTTCGCTTGGGAAACAAATATTCCATTTTCTATTTGATTTACTTGTAAACCTAAGAAGAAGGATAATTCTCCTAGCATAGACATTTCAAATTCTTCTTGAATTTTGGTTGAAAACGTTCTTCTTATTGTAGTAAGATTACTTCCAAATATGATGTCATCTAAGTATACCACCACAACAATCATGTTTTGTTCCTCAATTTTGATGTATAAGTTGCTATCAGTAGTCCCTCTCTTATATCCTTGTTTTTCCAGGTATTGATCAAGCCTTGAGAACCATGCTCTGGGGGCTTGTTTAAGACCATACATGGCCTTTTTTTATCTTGCACACATAGTCATGCTTTTATGTTAACATGAATCCTTCTGGTTTCTCAACATATAGTTCTTCTTATAGTGTTCCATTAAGGAATGTTGATTTGACATCCATCTGATAGATTTTGAAATTTCTGAAGCATGCAAATGCCAAGAACATTCTGATTGCCTCAAGTCTTTCTATTGGAGAGAAATTCTCTTCAAAATCAATACCTTCTACTTGGGAATATCCTTTGAAAACTAATATGGTTTTGTTCTTTATAATCTTCCAATTTTCATTTAGTTTGTTCTTGAAGATCCACTTGATTCCTACCACATCCTTGTCCTTGGGTCTTGGAACTAGTTCCCAAGTATGATTATTCTCTATTTGGTCTAGTTCTTCATTCATTGATTTTATCCAACATATAATTTTTTCTATCTTCTTTAATTGACTTACGTTTTATTAGGGATTCCATTTATTTTTATGAGTCGAAAGAGAATTTCCTTCTTGTTTCCACTCCTGCATTTTTATCTCCAATAATCTGACTTTTAGGATGATTCTTTTGAACTCTTTTTTATGGAGATTTTGGCAAGGGTGTTTCTTCATTGTCGTGTTCATCAGTATATGGTTCAATTTCCTATGTTTCATTATCATTATATTCTTGCTGAGATTTTACAGCATCATCTTCTTGTTGATATTTTACATCATCATCTTCTTGTTGAGATTTTCTATCAATGTCTTGGGATATGCTATTTTTTAGATCATCTATCATTACATTGGAGCTTTACACTATCTTTAGTAGTATAATATTATAAAATATGTATGCTTTCTTATTATATGAATACCCTAAAAATATTCCTTTATCAGATATTGGATCAAACTTTCCTAAGTTATCTTCATCATTCTTAATGTAACAATTACTTCCAAAAGTTCTAAAGGGTTTTACAGTTGTTGGCCTCCCAAACCATAGTTCATAAGGGGTTTTTTCATGGTTGGGTATCGAATGAGCTCTATTAAGTATGTGGACTGCTGTGTAGATTGCATCTCTCCAGAATTTGTCTGGAAGCTTTTCTTCATTTAGTATGGTTCTTGCATCTTCTTGACTTGTTATGTTTTTCCTTTCTACCACTCCATTCTATTGAAGAGCCTTGGGAGTTGAAAACTACCTTTTGATATCATGATTTTCATAGAATTTAATGAACTCTTTAGAGGTGAATTATCCTCCGTTTTCTGATCTCAAAGATTTAATTTTGAGATTTGTTTCATTTTCTACAAGGGATTTGTATGATTTAAACTTCTCAAAGGCTTCTTATTTTTCATTTAGAAAGTATACCCAGGTCAATATTGTGTAATAATCAACAATCAACATAAAATATTGTTCACCATAAGTACTTTTAGTTCTAATAGGTCCACATAGATATGTGTGAATAAGTTCTAATGGTTTTGTTGTGTAATTCTCTTTTGTTTTGAACCTAGCTCTTGTTTTCTTTCCTATTTGACAATGTTTACAAATAGAATCTGAAGGCTTAATCACTTTTGAAAGGTCCCTAACTGCCTTTTTATCGTTGGCTTTAATCAAGTTTTCAAAGATTAAATGTCCCAACCTTCTATTCCATAGCCAAATTTCATCTACTTGGCTTAAACAACATTTTTCTGCTTCATCTATATTAAGGATGTACACATTGATAGGTGTTCTTGGTGTAATTCCCACTAGCTTTCCAGTGTCCTTTTTTTTTATCTCACATTTCTGAGAATCAAAAGTAAGTATGTGACCCTGATCACATGTCTAACTTGCACTTACGAGATTAGGTTTTAGATTTTCTACTAGAAGTACATCTTCTTCTTTGGCTTTATTATTTCCTAAACTGAGAGTGCATTTTTTGAGTATTTCGGATGACATATTATCTCCAAAAGTCACTTTTCCTTTTCCTTTCTTGTTTAACTTGATAGTTTTTCTTTGATCTCCAGTCATGTGTTTGAAACATCCATTATCTATGTACCACTGAAATCCTTTATTTATCGCATATAAGGCTACATTGCACTCTGTTTTCTTTTTCTTCCATACTTTTTAATTATTGGGAATATTTATCTTTTTATCATATTTTGGCAATCTACATTCACTAGCTTTATGACCATAGTTTTTGCACTTGTAACATTCAACATTGTAGTCTTGTAAGGGAGAGAAGGAGTTATAGTTTTTTTTTTTTTTCCATTATCCTTATTATTTCCATATCTTTGAACATTTATTGGATTGTACTCTCTAAAAGGTTTACAACGTATTGCTTTATGTCCAAAATTTTTGCAGAAACAACAATAACCAAGGAAGATATATTGATTTATGTTGGAGGGATTCCTTTTGATGATTATGTTATTTTCATTATATTTTTCATTAGTAGAAGGTACATATTTTTGTTTATTTGGGATAGTTTCAAATGGTATTGTTTTTGTTTTGTTTTGTTTTCTATTTATGGGTTTCTTAAGAACATATGCATAACTGATTTTTCCACTTTCTTGTTCTGTAGAGGGATCATATCCTAGTCCTTACTTATCATTTGATGATATCTGATTGCTAAGAATATTATCCAAGAATTTTGAGTTGTTTTCAAATTTAGACTTAATATATTCTTTTTCTAGTTTCCCTTTCAGTTGAACTATTTCATCCTCCAATATCTTACACATTTGTTGTTTTTCACTGAGTTCTTTATTCAATATTTCTTCTTCTCGTTTGGTTTCTTGGAGTTGAGTTTTTAACTTAATAATCAATTATTCCGACTCACTCATAGCTTCTGAAACTTCATTCTCTCTTTATTTAGTAGCTTCTTCAATATCTAGAAGCTCTTCCCTTAGTAACCTATATATATTTTTTAGTTTTTCATAGTTTTTCTTAGTTCTTCAATTACACGAAGGAATTACTTTTCGAAGTTCACTTCTTATTCATCTTACGAATGATTATCTTGAGTTTTTATTCCCATAAATAGAATCTCTGGCTCCTCTTCTTCATTTTCTTCTGATGAACTATTGTCTTCTTCGGTAAAGAATGCTTTCTTTTTCTTGTAGAACTTATTTTTATCATTACTTTTTCTTATCTTCTGATTTTTGAAGGTTCTTTCATCATCACTTTAATCCTGCTTAAGATAGGGACATTTATTTCCAAAGTGTCCAATTTTTCCACGGTTGAAACATATTAGAGGAATCTTTACTTTGTATTTCTCAGTCCCTTTCTTGAGTTTCTTTATGAAGTTTGTAGTTTCTTCATCAGATATATTTGATAACTCGTCATTGGTCTTTTTCTCCTCCCTCATATTTGTTTTAGATGATTTAAATGTGTTTCTCTTTTTGATGGTTGTTTGTTTCGTGTTCTCATCTCAGATGCTGTAAAAAATCCATGAAGTTGATCTACTATGAGCTTGTCAAGTTCTGGCCTATATTCAATTGTAGAACTCTTGGCATCATATCTCATAGGAAATGACCTTAATATATTTTGTATAATAGGTTTATTGGTAAGTTCTTTTATTGCTTATTTTATTGAATTAACTACCTCATCTACCCTATGAAAGTATTGAACAATGTTCTCTTCTTCTTTCATTTTCAAATTTTCAAACTGAGTTCTATAGGTTTGTAGTTTGGATTCTTTGGATTTGCTATCTCCTTCATATACAAATTTCAATTTGTCCTATATTTCCTTAGATGACTTACAATGCATAACATTCACACATATATAATTTTTCAATCCTCCTTGAATTCCATTAATTTCTCTTGAGTTGTCATTGAAAATTTTCTTTCCTGCAGTATATGTGGGTGGATTGGATGGTGTAGTGTAACCATCTACAACAGATTTCCAAAAATCAAAACCAATAGCCAACAAAAATATTTTCATTGTTATTTTCCAAAGATCATAACCACCTCCATTGAACAATGGTGCTTTGTTGGAAGACATTCCCTCTTGTTGATTCATTTCTTTCAGGATCTACCTTCCAGTTATTAGACTGTGCTGAAGGCACTTGCTTTGATACCAATTGTTGGAAATACTGNGTAAAATAGTATTACCCTTTTTCAAAAGTTAGCAATTAATTTGATATTTTATTAATTACCACAATAGATCAACAATGGAATTGTATTTAAAATCAATTATTTAAATATAATTAACAATAATTACAAGGTTTTGTAAAGAATAGTGAAGGACACCGATCATTTTTAGAGCACCAAATATAGGAGACACAAATCCCCTTCTTCAAGTCACCAACCCTAGGAAGCACCAACTCCCCTGTTTTTAGGGAACCAACACTAGGAAGAACGAACTCCCTTGTCTTTAGGGCACCAACCCTAGGAAGCACCAACTCCCTTTTTTTTAGGGCACCGACCCTAGCAAGCACCAAATCCCTTATCTAGTAAAGGATATGAATCCTTCCATGGCCCTCCTTTCCACCCTCACTGGGTTAGCATCATCAGTTCCTCTTCTTGGAATCTGTTTCTCTTTTGATATTATAATTTGGATTACAAAGACACCTCTTCTTCACCATTGTTTCTTGATTATATAGTCTTCCAACTGGTGTGAGCGTTGAAGCATTGTGTCCCATTGTTTGGACCATTGTACCTATTCATTTAAGTTAGAAATAATAACGTTTTTGTTTCTTCCATTATTATTCATACATTATCGTGAAATATTTTTGATTTAGTGAGAGGCATTTTCATAAATCGATCATAGAAATGGATCGATTTTGTTTTAACTCAATCCCATGCCTCTTTATTTCATTCTCAAATTAAGTTGATCAGATCTTATATTTTTAATGCATTGCAAGTTTTCAATTACTTAAGATAAATTAGGACAAAGTCTAGATCCTTATCTGGTTCAACGTTCCATCTTGGCCAAGATCAATTTCTTATTTGTGTGTTAAATTTCGCAAGGAAACAATTCAAGACTTCTATTTGATATGACCATAGGCGATGGCTAAGCGCTAAGCCAAAATAGTGCTTAATCACTTATCAATATTGACGGTCATGTTTTATTTTCACGTTCAGGTGGACAGTTCTCATTCACTTTGGAACTTCGCCCTTTGGTTCTTCAAGACTCTACACTTTGTAGTATTTTAATTCTTCTGGGAAAATTCTGTCTGAGTGCTTATCAACACTTCCCTTCTTAATAACCTTCACATGTATAGGAGCTAGGACCGTGGGCTTAGGAAAAAAGGAGCTCTAGCTCTTCGGGTAGTCGAATATTGATGACTCTAAGCCTTCAGGATAATCAATATATGAATTACTTCAATCCCTTCGAAGGTTTACCTATCAAATAAGTCATAACATGACGATGACCACTCGTTGTTAGTTAAAATCTCATGCTTACTCTATCCTTCCAATATGCTTGATCTAACGATCATGAGAGAACCTGGATGATCTTAGATCAATGACCAAAATTAGTTCATGACTTCTCCCTTCGACACTTTGGGTAGTTTCTGGTAGGAGAAACTTCATATCCCCTAAGGACATACTCCTAGAGTGACCGGAGGGACATACTCCTAGAGTGACATAGCTTGTTGACATCATTGTTTCCGTGGAATTGGTTGAGTGGCTTCCACATGTCACCTAGATTCATGACTTATGTATACCTAAAGTGACAACTGGAACTTGACACTTGTCAACATCATGCCCTTACTGACGTGGATCTCCTAATGTGTCATATGTATTTATTCTTTGGATCATTGATCTATATCATATGGTCTAGTTTTCACCTGAGTTCTTGATCCAATGACCCTCATTCACTTCAGGACTTCGGGTATCCATACTTCGGGTGAACTTACATGTTTTAAGGCCTTTTTCTTCGAAGCGGTAAATGCCAAAGTTGACCACGATCACCATGCATTGTCCAGATATGATGGCCCTCATTCACTTCATAAATTTGGGGCTCCAACCTTTAGGTGAACTTACATGTTCTTGGATTCTTTTTTCCATAGTGGTCAACACTGGATTTGACCATCTCCTTGACTTTACTGTTATCTGACGGTTCCCATATTTCACTCCAGATCAATGGTTGAGGACAATTCATGACTTCGGGGCTATGGTCTTCAGGTAAACTTTCTTGTTCTTGGATTCTTTTCGGCGGAGTGGTCAGCATCAAAGTTGACTATTTCCTTTCCTTTACTGTGATCTAACAGTTCCAATGTTTTCACTCTAGATCAATAGCTGATGGCAGTTCAGTTAATTTGAGAATCTGGGATATTTGTGGCTTACACTGTCCTTCCACTAAACTTGATCAGATGGTCGAGAATTCATCCAAAGTCCCTCCTTGATCTAAAAAATGGAGTGACTTCATGAGTTTGTTCCTCTGCCTTATCTCTAATGTCCTAAAACTTACGCTATCCTTCCACTTGTCTTTGATCAGTGGTTCTAACTGATCTGGTGGTTATGATTACTTTTGAAATTTAAATCAACGATTATATTTCCACGATTCTTCACATGGGTTTCTTTTTTGTAGGATCTGTCTTCTACGTGTTCTAATGGTCCAATATTTTCTTGAGAAGTATATCAATGAACAATATTCTTCCTTTATTATTTTGGAGTTTTACTATGGGGATTTCAATCCCAACAATGTTTTTGCAATGCACTCTCCCTTCTGAGCTTCGATTAATGTCCTTCCTTATGAGCTTTGGGTTTATACTATATTCTTCTTCACTCTGTTGATATTAATGACAATATCATACCACTGTTTCCAACATCTTCAAATTCAACCTATTCACTATTTTTTTTGTGTTCTTCTGGATTAAGAATCACTACTACATATGGGTGGATTATTCCACGAAATTTTTCAACGCTTCAACTAGTTTCATATTTTTTTAAAATAGGGCGGGATTTTTTTCGCTATTGACATGAAAGTTTGTCACAATATCGACGAAAATCTTATTTAAATCTAGTCGAGATTTTCGTTTCTATGGCGACTAACTTTCATGGCAATAGCGATGCAGATTTTGCCTATCTCATTGGTCGGTGTTAACGGCTAGTTGACTATTTTATCTATATATACGTGACTTTAAGAGACTGTGCGACACAATTGCTATAGTTGTGACACTGTTCTTGGCTTTTGTTTGAGTTATTTATTTTTTCCATCACCCATCGGTTGAACAAATCCAATTCTTGATCTACATAGCTCAGATTTTAACTTGCAAGGTTAGTATGTTATTTTTTTATTGATGTACTCATTTAACTTGTAATTTTTTTTTAAAATGTCCAAATTTCATTTAGCTTGATTTTTCCTTGACAATATATTATAATATGTGTAGTACCATATTTCATGTCTTCGGTTTTTGGATCTAGTTAGTATATTCTATGGAAAATGGTATGTGGATTCCATAATATTCTAGGTTTATGGAATCCACATACCCTTTTCCCTTCAATTGTAGCTATAATCTCTCTCTCTTTTCATTGATAAAGATATGGAATTGCTCTTGAAACTCAACCCTGATTGGTGAAATGATAGTAATTGATTGTCATTTTCTTCTCTTTTTTAATTTTTAAGACCTAACAAAAAACACCAACAAATCTTGATTGAAGCTTTGATACCACTTGTTACATCCCTAGTACCCAAAAGGGATCACACTTGAATAAATTGAAAATAATATAACAGTGACAATAATGGTTGGGATACTTGCACACCTAATGGTTGGCAGCTAGCACTTACTAATTCAATTAAATGAAGGAAGGAATCTCCATGAATAAAATATTGAAGTTGATTGTTATATTGATAAATGATAAGTTATGGTATATATAAGATAGGGAGGAAACTCATGTTTATAACAACAAGGTTAATAGCTTCAATTAATATATTGTAAGATTTCCCTCTTTTGCATAAATTCTTTGCTATCTTCAACATTTCCCTCTTCCGCATATAAATTAAGAGAAATATTAATAACATTTCCCTCTTCCGCATAAATTCTTTGTTATCCTCAACATATTGTAATAAATAATGGGTAGGTTGGCACTAGTGACAAGATAGCCTGTTGATATTAAATATAATTATTAATGTATGAGAGATCATCCATTATTTAAGCATGCAAAACAAAACCCAATTCTAAATATTGTGGTTGACGTGATCGGGTCTATACATTTTGCAAAACAAAGTACGAGAATTTCCATTATTTAAGCATGAAAAACAAAACCCGAGGCTAAATGTTGTGGTTGACGTGATCGGGTGTGTACATATGGACAACAAAGAAAGTGTTATATTCCCTGCTTTAGAAGGGACTAATAAGATACATAAACACTAACCCTAAACTTATGTTAGGTATATATGTCATTATTATATAAAGAAAACATTTGTACACATATGACCTTATTATAAATATGTTATCTATGTCATCATGATGTTGATCCTCTACACATATGATCACCTTATTATAAATATGTTGACCTTATTATAAAGATGTAGGTCACTGAAAATAAACATATCATAATTGAAAGTAGTAGCCAAAATGTAAAAAATTGACAACTTAATGTTTGGTATGGTGTAGGTAAGACAATTACTTGTCAGGACAAGGATTTGTCACAATGAACGAAAATGATAGGAAGCTTGCTCGGTTAAGAGCGGCATTAGAGGCGAGGGGTGATGGAAAATTTTATTTCCCTTGCTATGATTGTAGAGGCTTGCAAAATAAAAGGATTTTAATAACAACAACCCAAAAAATATTGTAGGGAGAAGGGGCACGCCGAAGGCGGTTATGAATATCGTCCCTTGGTAAGAGGATTCAATACTTAATGTATTCTCTGTAATAATCAATATGTCATGAATTTTAGTAATATTTATTATCAGGTTTTTTATATTTTCTATACACACTAACGTTTCTATGTTGTTTTTAAATATATAGACGATGCCCCCAAAGTGTCGACCTCCAAAGAGTTATTTTCCAAGTACTAGCAGAAATACTACTTTACATGGAGATGAACTTTGAGATCAGAATATTGAAGCTGTTGATCAAGTTATTAATGATGATATGAATGGAGATAATGTTAGTGATTCAAATCAGGAAGGTGAGATACATAGATTGATCCAAGACACATTTTCTCCAATGGATGAGGACAACCAAGATGATAGTCATGATGTTGATCCTCTACTCGAGAAGTCACGTCAACCTCTTTATGAAGGCTCAACAACAAATATTTTATCTTCTATATTGTTGTTGGTGAACCTGAAGGTTTTGAATGGTTTATCAAA